>JAIZFV010000268.1:0-43152 GCA_021234005.1 Nephelium lappaceum
TTTTAAATTCAATTAATGCGGATGAAAAATAGAGTTGCATACTCCTGTAAAATTGGTGATGAAATGAATGACATTATATAAAAGATTGATAAGGTACTATTACATATATATATATATATATATTGTAAAAGTCAATGTGTAGTATGGTTGCAAAATTTTTACTTTTGGCCCATTACAAGTTTATTTGAATTTTCATTTCATTTCTTAAATAATTTAAGTTCCATCTAATAAATGGGCATTGAATTTGTGTTCTAGCTAATTCATATGCTAGACTTTCTTGATTTACATTTGATGAGAATAAGGTGCTATTATTAATATGCATTTAGGCTTAGTTTTGTTTCAAAAAATATCATTTATCCATTTTTAAATCTCATTTAAAAAAGTTATATAGCATATGTGACTTGATTTTTTTTTTTTTTTTTTTTTTTTTTTGTTTTAAAAATTGACACTAAGCAATTAGAGATTTGCTGACTAAGATTAATCACTGTTTTTACGGTCTAAATATAATTATTACTTGCTTGTCATTTATTGACTTTGTTACTTATTTTACTATACTAAATTCAGATGAATGGTATGAGATTGTGTTACTCTCATGTTATGTGTTTAGAGTGATTTATCATATTTAGAGAAGGCAATTCCACCTATAAACTTGTGAGCATATGAATTTATGCCCATAATTGGAGAGTGTGTTGATTTTATTAACTAAGTTTGTAGATGAGTATTGATTTTATTAAGTGGATTCATAGGTGGATTTTGATGTGAAATTCCCACCGATACAAGTTTGGGTGTGGGTACAAGTATGAAACAAATCAGTACCTACACTTGTGGACCAACGAAATTACACACACATACGCACACAAAGCTATATGTGATCTTGTATTTATTTTGATAAAGTATAATCAAAATAATGTACGGGTGTGGGTTTTGCCAAACCCATCTTACTGTCATCCCTAATCTTTATCACCTAAATTATTAAATAGATCGGTAATATTTTTAATTAATAATAAATTATAAAACTGGAAATAAAAAAATGGTATATATCTTAATGGAAAAATATTATAAATTAAATAATTATTTACAAATAAATTCAATATCCTTAAGAATTATGTATTGAATACTTAAATTATTTTTTCTAAGTTTATATTATTAATACAAATTGTTTTTTTAATCATTTTATTCACTTAAATTAAAAATAAATTGTTTGATCATAAATAATACAAAATTAGTGCTAGAATGTATAGCTGCAAAATAATATATATTTATATATATCTTCATGTGGTGGGAGTATTGCCCGCCACTTAGTTTTTCTACCATTTTTTCACATCGTTTTATTGTCTTAATTAGTGCTTGTTTGTGAAAAAAAAAAAAAAAAAAAACACCTTTAAGTGGATTATTCTACAACTGTTTGTGGTTTTTTTGTCTCTTTATCTTCTGACTTTGTTTATCTTCTCTGCATCCTTTTCTTTCATCACTTGATACTTAACAATCTTCAATTTCAACTCTTAAATAGAAGCATGCTCAAGTGGATTTTAGTAACACTAAAGTTATAGCAAAGATATGGATTTTAGTTTGATAAAGTTTTGAGGTTTCATTGGATATTTTTTTTTTAGGTTGTTAGATGTTTGAGATTTTTAAAACTTGTTTCAATATTTAGGCTTATGTGATTGTTATGGAAATTTTAAATAAAAGTTGAGTTTGATAATGTGCTGTGAAACTTTGATTTTATTCAAGATTTTGGTTTGCATGTAATGCATATATATGGAATTAGTTTGATTTTCTTTCAACGACTTTTGGTATGATCTTTGTATGTTGAGTATGAGTAGCTTAAGTCTAAGTTGGACCTTTTTTTTTTTCCTAGTGATTTTTGTTTTTTTATTTAAACAGTATATGGTTTTCATTATTTCAAATTTTGATAACTAGAGAGACAACAAACAACCAATTGATACAAAGTTTGAGTTTGATTACTAAAGAGACACAAATAAACAATTGATACCAAAACAGATGTAAGTTAAATATATTCAATTTATATTTTATTCAATATCGTTGTATTTTTATTTTGTGTTCTATTTGATGTTATTGCATGTCTTTGTCCCATGTGATAATAGGGACCACGACATGTTTCATTGGATATATATTCAATTCTATATATATATATATATATATATATATTTTTGTATGAATATTTTGATTTTAAGGAAAAAAAAATGGTTAAAAGTTTTACACTTTTGTAAAACCCAGAATTTTATTTTCCTATGAGAAATAAAATTTTAAGACGAACAATGATTTTTAAGAGATAGACCCTGAAAGGTCGAAAAGTTTAGAATAAGTATTAGAGTCTAAGATAATTGAAACGAATAAAAAATGAGTCAATTTAGGTAAGAATTCAAGAGTTCCGAAGACTTTTGGACGAAAACGCCCCTTTTGGCAAATAATGAGTGTTAACGATTTTAGATCTATTTGATTTGTTAAAGTATGAAATTGAGAGATAAGTTGTCCAATTAGAGTCTTACATGGTTAATTTGATGATTGAATGACCACATAATATTTTTGGAAATAAATAAAATAGGGGTGAAAACGTAAAATGCCATAGGGGTACAAACGTAAGTTTACAGCCAAAAATTGAAGTGGCCGGTCAAATAAGGGACAAGAACATGTGGTAGCAGCATGCAACACATATGCACACCTGTCAAAATGTGATGACATTTGTCAAGCAAAAAAAAAAAAAAAAAAAAAATGAATGAAATGACAAGAGAAAATTGACTTTGGTGCATATATATAATATGTATGTATATGTTGCTAAGTGACCAGCCACCACACCAAAAAGCAGAAGCATTTCGGACAGCAAAACCAGACCAAAAGCCGAGAGAAGGAAGAGGAAAGAAAGAAGAAGAAGAAAAAAGAAAAAAGGAAAAGAAAGAGGAAAAAAAAAATTAGGAGATTTCCGGGTAAGTGATTTATTTCCAATAGGTTTTGAATTTCAAGAACTTAGCTGATTTTTTGAGAGTTTTAAATCCATGATTTATGTGGTGTTAGGTAATCAAAATCTTGTTAAATAACTTGATGTTTGAAGGTGATTTTCATGGATTTGGTAGTGATTTTTAGTGGTAAACTAGTTTCCAAGAAATTTATAAAAACTATTAAGTGATGTTAGGATATTGGATGAGTTAGGGTGTGAATTGAATATTACTGGAGCTATGGAAATGAAGGAAACTTAATAAATGGGTGATGGATTTCATTTAATATATGACTTGTAGGGGAGGTGGACGCAAGAAAGAATATTGAGGAATCTATTCAAGTGGCCGAAAAATAATTTGTCAATTGATAGTTTTATTAAATTTTAATTGATTATTTATCAAGTTTATTTATTTATATTTTATGAAATGCTAAATTCAATATTTGCATGTTTAAAAGTAAATTTGAAATGAATATTAAGATTTCATTAAAGAGAATGCTTTAATATTTTAAAAGCAATATGCTTTATGTTTTAGTATGGTTAAATTTTAAACTATGGCAAAGAAAGTTTTCAAAGGCCAATTGGGTTAACCAAATGTATAGCTTCAGATTGAAATGGCCGGTCACCAGAAGAACCGCGTAGCAGGACTGGGGCCATCGTTACACAGACTCACCCGGTATACCCTATATGTGTATAACAAGTGTTTGGGGGACGAGTCACTAACATTGAGGAAATTGTGTCAGTCATGTTGGTCATGTCGCTCTCTATACGTGTGGGGTATTATCTTGCTTTACGTGTGTGATATAGAATTCTGCTGCGTAGTTGTTAAGATGTCTTTTGAGGATCACGTTGTATGGTGCTAGGCTAGTCGACATGTGACATCATATGTACAGCGCTATGATAGTTGACATGTGATATACGTTGCTTGGGTTTCCATTTGGTGCGGTTTTAGCAAGAAAATTATTATGTATTATTCATGAATGTGCATTCAATGAAGTTACTTATTAAAGGTATAAGATTTTACAATTTTAGTAAGATGTTTAAAGATTTCTTATTATTGTTTTTGGGAGGTATTTTTATGTATTAATAAGTTCTATTTAGCAAATGATTATAAACCACTCATTGAGCTTCTCTAGCTCATATTAGTTTCCATTGTTTTTTGCAAAACCTCCTTAAGTGTAGAAACCAGTACTCAGAGTGCTAGATCTCCTACATTGGACTAGGTGGGCCAGCTTCGACACGATGCCGTTTGTGAAAATCATTTGCTTACTTTTGTAAAGCTATAAATAGTTTAATATAGTCTGTTGTGACATGTATGCAAATTTTCAAATGCATGTTTTAAATATTCATGATTAGATGTGAAAACTTTGATTTTATGGTGTGTTGAAATGCTTTGGTTGTGGTGAAATTTGATTTGAAAATGGACCCGAGGTCCGAATTGGAAGTGGAGAAAATGGATGAAATTTGAAGTGCTTTTATAATTGTTTACAGGTGATTTGAAATGTATATTGGAAACTTTGGAAAACAGTCGTTGTACTGCCAAAATTTTTTTTGAAAACAAAAACTACATTTAATATATTTAAAAATGCCTAAAATAAGGGTTCACTTCACGCAATCCTTTTAGTCCTGCTAGTAGAGTTTGAGAGGATTCCGTTGGGGTGTCGGATGAGACCCTTTTGGATTTCAGAAAAATAGGGCATTCGGATCGGGTCCTATCAACTTTCTTGTAAAAATGATCCAACTTTGGAGGCTTTTGTTGTTGACCTTGTTTGTGAGATAATCATACTCTTTAAATAAGACTAATGGGTGTCCTTGGTATCTATTAAAGAAAGTTGAACTCTAAAATTGGGATTGTAATATGAACTTTTTTCAACTTAAAAATAATGAAAAAGAAGGGTTTTATTGTTCAATATAGCTTCTTGTTATTTAAATGATGAGCATACAATCTAATGATGGTGCTGATGATAGTTGGTCCTTGAATTTTATTTGAAATAATGGCTTTGGTTGTGGCTCATGCTTTATTTTGTTGCTTGTTGATGTTTCTAATAGTTGAAAGTTTTTTTTTTATGATTTATGTCTCAGTCCCATATATATAAATGAGTATGAAGACCAAAACTCAAGACCAAAAATTTCTTCAACCTTATCTATATATTCAACTCAAGACCAAAACTCAAGTTCCTACAAAACATCAAAATATGGGACATTCTGCATATAATTTATAATACAATTAAGCCAAAAAGGCAACAACTTTAGCAACGAAAGAGAGTGAAAAAATTGTATTTTTTAGTTGGTTGTATTTACAATTGATGCACTTGTTTAATCCTAAAGCTAACAAAATGGTGTTTTAAAGTTGTTTGTATCATTGAAATTAGTTGTTTATACATTTACTGTGTTTCGGGGACATTGTAGTTGATAAAACTATTTCCTTATTAGACTCTTTTCTGCATATAATACTTTACACAGGAACAAAAAATGGATAGGAGTTGGATTTGGTTGCCAAATAGGTTATCTAGGGAATACAAAGATACACTACAAAAAATATGCCTGCGATAACATGCGGTAAATTTATCAAAAGCCTATGATAGCATTCAGAAGAATGCCATGTTAGTCCATATTATTAAAAATATTTCTTCTTTTATAGCAGTAGTCATCTAACCTAATAATGTCAAAAAGAAAATTAAAGAAAGCAGATAACCAACTTCAACAAAAAACCACCATTGCATAAAACATTTTAAAAATATGGTAGGTTGTAAAGTTAGAAGTTCAAAAAAGCTTAGTGTTCAAGAAATTCAATAGGTTGACAGATAATTTAGTCTCGTAAGAACCATGAAAAATGAGATATGATAGATACCATGTACTGATGCATCATCACTTAAGGCTGATATCACACCACTAATGCTCATAGCCTACACAAGCACTTAAAGTTGATGTCATTGGAAACTCTGAAGTTAATGTACCTTTAACATGATGAGTGTTAGAGGTAGAGCACACAGGAGCAAATTCATCTTTTATGGAAATAGCTGCATTGTACACGTAAAGAGAAAATTAAGTCAAATAAACTTTAGATATTTTAGTGAAGTATGAAATACAAACACAACTTTACCTAAAAATAATGAAACCTAAATGCCACCTCTAATATGCAAATGAGGCCACTACCTCATGAAGGAGTGTCATGTCGAAATAAATTTGTACAAGTCAGCAAATCCATCAATTTCTACATAACCAAAATCTACAAAATTACATCATGTGTATGAACTGTACAACAAATGCATAAGTCAAGGAATCCATGTAAACCCTCTATTTTTAAATTTATAGATTTCGTAGTAATAGTCCTTAGGTAACGATTTGAGACCCTCAATGATCAATTGAAGTGTCTAAGGTTGTAGAGAACCCTTAGAGATTTATTTAAACAAATTGGAGATTAAATGGATGAGTAAAATAGTAAATGATATTGAGTAATTATTAAATATGACAAGAGACTAAATTGAAGTTTTGACGTTTTTGGACAAATTAGAATTAAGCTAAAAGTTGAGGGATGAAAACGAATTTTTCAGGGACATGGCCATCATTTTAGGATTTGTTTGTGACAAAACAATGAAGTTTCAAGCCAAGTTACACAAACAAAGGGCAGAATTGAAGACAAAGAACAGAACCAAGATATAGACACGCACAAACTCAAAACAAGTGTAGAAACACATAAGAGAAGAAGAAGAAGAAGAAGAAGAAGAAGAAGAAGAAGAGAAGAAGAAAGACCAGCCTTTCCAAATCGCCAAACCAGCCATCAGATCAGCCTCAAATCAAACCAGATGTACGCACAAAATCAGACAACAGAACGAAGATAGATCGAGGAGATCGAGTGAGGGAAAACAGGATCGCGTAAGGGAGAAGAGGAAGAAGAAGACCAGTCATTTCCACACTAAACGCAACCGTGACACCCCAGAAACGACACTAGAAACCGCAAGCAAAAACCAAGATAGAACCGCGCAAAGAGAAGAGAGAAAGGAAAAAAAAGAGGAGAGAGAGGTCGAGCAAAGGAAGGAGAAGAAGAAGGAGGAAAACCAAGCCAAACCCAGCCTTTCACGCACCATAAACAGCCACAAACTCGCCCAAACTAGAACCAAAAACAGAGATGCGAAGGGTTGAGTTCGACCAAGAGAGGGGAAGGTAGATTAAGCAATCCCAATCCATTTTTGAGCTTCCAAGCAAGCCCTCAAGACCTCCTAAGCTAAAGAACAAGTTGGAGAAAAATCAAAGTAAAAAGGGGTAAGTTGTTCAAGTTTCGAAATTGTTATTGTTGATGTTTTGTCGGTGATTTTGTTGAGTTTTGATATGAGTTTTTATGGATTGAGTGAGTTAAGTAATTAGTGACAAAAACAAAAGTAGATATTGTGAAATCATTGAGGTTTGGATTTAATTTGAGTTGATTTTAATGTTGGTTTTGTGATGATAAATGAAGTTAAATTTGAATGGGTGTTAGGTGATTAAATGATCTTAATTTAGTTGGGTTTGATATGATTTATTGTTGGTGATTTGTTGTGTAATTAAAAGGGATAAAATCATGTGAGTGTGGGTTAGAAATTGAATTAGAGTATGTTAAGGGGCCTGCCCAAGATGATGATGTTGGAAACAAATTTAAGCTTGGAATGTACACTTGTGTTGATAAAGATTGTGAGTGGATTTTGGAGTTAAAGTTTGAAAATTTTAGTTTAAAGTTAATTGGGAATTTAAGTTTATTATAGGGGCAAAATGGCACAATGAAAAGTTGGAAGACATGGACTTTATTTTGAGCTTGTTGTAGGCCTAGGAAACCCAAAGAAAAATAGCAAAAACTTGAAGAAAAAATAAAACGCTCAATAGACTAGTTTGAAGGGCAATTCCGTAAATTGACCTATACTGCGTCTGTTGAGTGTTCTGATGACCGAACGAGTTTAATTAGACGTGTTGAGGTTATTAAAAGTAAAGATTAAATCTAGAAATCAAAACCAAGAAAATGCCCGCAATTAGTAACAAAAACAACACGTTTTTAGCCTAAAACGCCTACCCTATGGCTGTTTCCTTTTGTATGACATTTGGACCGACTAGAGAGCGAGTTGGGAAGTGTTCGAAGCAAAAATGGAATGAAGAAAAGCCCCGAGTAGGACTATGAATAATGTTCGGCCTAAAGGGGTCAAAATCGGATGATTTTCTTTTCGGGCCTTCGAACGCGATTCCGTTAGTACTAGAACGTCCTTAGGTGATAATAAATAGGTTTCAGCAAAGAAAACGGAGTTTAGAACCCTAGAATCAATAAAGAAACCAAAAAAGGAGGTTTACGCGTAAAAAGTGTCTCTTGGGGGTAATTGTGTAATTTTGGTTATTTGAGTTTCCAGAATGACGCGAACGTAAATTTACGTATACTATGTTGTGTAGGTGACAAGGACGTGGGGGATCGAGGCGAGAGGATAGAGGCTCCATACGCGTCGTTTGCAGTTTTTCATTTTGTGAGTGGTTTTATTTTAAAGATTTTAGATGTATTTCAAATTGTTAAGTTCATTTGATAAAGTATTTGCTTACTTGAAATTTTTTAAATGCGTTGATATATGCAAGAGTTATAGCTTGAAATGAGGATTTGATTATATATATATATATAGTTGTTGTTAAAATATAGTTACGAAAAATCAAGTTTTCAAGTTTGAATTAAGAAAAGAAATAAATAGCATTTTCAAAACCATTAGTATACCCTTAGAGATTTTAAAAAAGATTAGACCCGACCGGTCTATCCCATCAGTTGGCACAGTCCTGGGGAGGGATGAGTCACTAACCTGGGGGGACAAAGTGTTAGTCTATCAGTGAGTTGCCTCTGTTGATGTGGGGTGGTGTTTTGTGTGTTTTGGTTAGTGCTGGGAAATTCCACATAGCCGCGAAATGTCTCAGAGCTGTCACGGTTGGTCCTCTATGTTGGAGCATTCCTTGTATAGAGGCCACGTGACCTCAAGTTAGGGATACTATGATGTTTTCGAAAGTTACTAAAAATAGTTTTGAATGAAAAGTAAATTTGAAAAAGAAAAGAGATTTTATGATTATTATTCAAGCTACTTGTAATTTTAAGTTATGAGTTTTGAAATTTATGCATGCTTACGCTTTTATAAAGTTTTATGTTGATATTGAGCTTAAGAAATTTATGCTTGAAATGTTTAAAGAAATAACTTTTTTTTTTTAAACGTTTTCGAGGAGGACGTTTAGAAATCAAGTTTTAATCTAAAGATAAATTATCATCATTGTGCTTCTAGCTCATTTTTTTCCTGTTTTTATACAAAAACCTTCTCAAGTACTTTCAGTAGGAAGCCGAAATAGTATCACCTCCAGCGGGTGAGGTAACAACACGACGCCATTTTGTTCAGCCTATTTACATGTAAACCTCTTTTGAATTGTATAAATAATTTGTAATTTTATAATTATATTTTTGAGGCCTACTGGCAATCAGAAGTTGGGTTGGTGCTAAATAATAGTCGAAGTATTGATTTTTTGTAAACAGATTTTTCTGGAACGTAAAAAATGCAGTCGTTATGTTGACGAAATTTTTATTAGAAAAATAAGCTTAAAAAAAAACTGTCTTATACCTTTTCAGGGAGGTTTTTTAAAGAAAACTAACCCACACAATGTTTTAGAAAAGTATTAGAAAGGAAGGGTTTCGCTTCCAACGGGTTTTGCCTTAGCCCGGAACAAAAGTCGAGTCTCACAAGGATGTCTGTTGGGGTGCCCGACATGCACCTACTGGGTTTAGAGATAGAGGTATCCTAGAAAGGGTTGCATCAATCCATCAATTTTTGTGTTAAACCAAAAACCTCAAAAAAAAAAAAAAATGCATAAGCATGACGAACAAGCTTGTAAATCCTAAAGGAAATGTAGTCATACCATAACATATGTTACAAAAGTCACAATAATGTGCCCTCACGATCATTCCTTGCATAACTAACTTCTTCTTCTTCATTATTATTCTATATATAAACTGTGCAAATTGTTTGGTTGTATCACATCTGTATTTGTCTTTTCATCAAAACATATCCAACTCATAATAACCCCTTGGAGGTGCATTTAACATGGACATACCAACTAGATGGAGTCACTTTCTTTAGAATAGAAGGCTTTGTTTTGCTTATGATGCTAGAATAAATGGCTCATTTTCGTATTGATTTTTTCCTTAATGTAGGTAACAAGGGTAAACCCATCTTCAACCTTGACTAGCATTTGCCTAATAACACTTAAATATTGGAAGTTGAAATCCATGGTAATTTAATAAGATTATGCCATTTAGAACCCCATAATAAGAAACAACATCAATAACTCGTGTTGTGCCTTTGGCACTTGCTCTGCAGATAGTTATTGCTTCTATAATGACATCATTGCACTATATATATACATGCACATGTTTACAAGTCAAAATATTTATATACAAAATCCAATGCAACAACTACCTAGAATGATGGAGATAGATGTGACTCGCTCGGAAAGCTATAGAAAAGTCTCCTCTTCAATCCCTGTCTACTTTGGTGGCTCTACTACCTGCGCGCAGGGAAATTCCAACGCACTAGCAAAATTGCTTAGTGGGCGTACACTGAATTCAAATTTACCATTTTCAAAATATAAAATATCATATAACAAGAAAAATAAAATTCCAATTTACAATATAAATTAACAAACATTATTCATCTCTTTTTAAAAGCTATTTTTCCACACGTTACACAATGCTTCAAAATCCTTTTTCAAAGCCTTTGGTAATCCCTAACATGATACCATAGACTGGAAAATGGGCTCTCCAGTATCGAACACTCGGTGCCTCCTCGTCGAAGCATATCATATACATTTCTATCTCAATCAACTGGGACTGGACACTCGGTGCCTCTCAAAGCCCTGAAGTCAATGATCTCGATATTCTATGCAAATATGTCGGTGCAGTACTGCTATAGTGACCCTATTGGCATGCCAACCTCCAGTCCCCTTCCTATCATAATCCAAGGTTACTTGGGCCCTTATTAATCCATTCATTTGATTTTAATAAACACATTTTTATTTAAAACACCATTTCCATAAACATAACACCAAACTAAACTTGGTGTTCAAATTTTTCCAATATAAGCAACGTAACGACTTTCTGAATAATTGACACCACGATCCACATCAATCTACTCAACTTAAGGGTTATAAAACAACATCTCTCATTTATGACCTCATTCAGCCAACATTTTAAAAATCATATTTGTGCCCAATCAACATTTTAGTTTATTCTATATTCATAGTTAATCAAATAACTTGCAAAAATCAATTAAATCATTACAACAATCATATTTTTCACACAAAATCACCACTTGGGCAGCCTTGCACCCTTATCCAAATCCTTTCATTTTCAACATTTAACACATTCAAACCACTCAAAAATTGCATTCAAACATAGTTCACAAGTTAATTCATCCAAACAACAAAATATTACTCATTTAAAATCTATGCCCTAGAATTAAAACATAAATTTGAATCAAATGTACACCAACCTTTTTGGCTACTTTTCTTGTGTTTATTCTCTCCTCTTATGGAAGCTTATTACTTCTCCTTTCCCTTATCTTGCTTTCCTTGCCCTAATTCATCACCTAAATTTTTCAAGAAAGCATAATAATCAATAAAAATTATTCCATGAATCTAAATGGATGATCTATCAATTCTAAATGATTTAGGATGCATTTTACACCCTTCTAAACTCCATCTATGCTCAATTTAACCTTTAACCCATACTAACCTCAAAATTCCAATTTTTCCTCTTGAAACTAGTCTTGAATCTTGATGGATTTGTTGGATTTGATGTTTTGGATGCTTAGGTGGGTTGATAACTAAGATTTGGGATGATTTTTGGGTGAGAAATTAAAAGAAAATTGGAGAGAATTGCACGGAGAGTGGACGACCATCAACAAAAAAAATGGGTAGTTTCATGCTTTCAACTTTATATAGTCTCACTTTTGCTTAACCAATTTGCCCCTCAACTATTTCCATAATTCCCATCATGTCCCTTGTTAGAATAGTTGGCATTTGATTGGCTAAAACACTAACTATCCATTACTCTAACCAAACTAATCCAATTATGGTTCAAAACTAACCAAATGACATTAAAATTCACTTTTAAATGTCAAATTGTGATTGACTATCTCTTTTTGGTTGGCTTTCTCTCATTGACTCATGCTTTGATTCCATATGGTGCATTCACGTTACATCCTTTGTTCCACCAATCAAACTTTTCCAATTCATTTCTAAAATAGTCTCTTACTTGGACAATATATCTCTAAAAATATTTAATCCTATAAAATAATATACTAACATTTAAATCCCACCATATCAATATATTCACACTTAATTCATTTTTGCATGCCTAATCTTGATTTTCGAATGATATTTAGGCCTAATAAAATTCGAGGCATTACAATTATAGCAGTACTGCGTTGATATGTTTGAAATAAAATGATAATCATTAATTATGGGCAAATTGCACAGACCTCCCCTGAGGTTTGACGAAATTACACAAATATTACGATATTTGGGTAACTAACACGGGCACTACCTGAGGTTTCAAAAACTCTGTACAAACCTCCCCTGTCGTTAGTCAACCATCAGTCAACCACGACTAAATCAAAGTTTTGAAGAGTAAAATGGTCCATTCACATCTAATAAATATTTTAATTAAAAATAATATTTTTAATTATTAAACTAATATTATAATATTAAAAAAAAAAAAACCCACCATCTTCTTCATCATCCATCATCGTCATCTTCCTCATCTCCATCTTCTACATTTATGAAAATCATCAAATCATTCATCATCATCAAACCAACCAAATTAATTATCATCATCAAACACTCAAATCAAACAAAAAAATATCAAAATCATGAAAATTAAAATATTAAACAAAAATAATAAAAAAAAAAAGTTGGTCTGGTCTCCTATGGAGATCGACCGTCTCCATCGCTAGAGACGGTTGCCATCTACAACGATGGAGACGGTCGATGCCGCCTCTATCGATGGAGACAGAATCGAAGACCAGCGATGGAGATCGATCTCCATCACCGGTCTCGGAGACCAACAATGGCCAGACCAGCGATGGAGATGGGTCTCCATAGTTGGAGACGGTGTCGACTGTCTTCATCGCTGGAGACGCCGCCGTCTCCAGCGATGGAGACCAGTTTTTTTTTTTTCATTTTTTTTAAATTTTTTTATGTTTTATTTTCAAGTTAAATTAAAAAATGTATAATATATTAATTTTAAATTTTGTTGAAGGGCATTTTAGTCTTTTTATACTTTTAACCATTGACTATGACAATTTAACGGTTGTTGACTAACGACATGGGAGGTTTGTGCAGAGTTTTTGAAACCTCAGGTAGTGTTTGTGCGAATTACCCAAACATCGTAATATTTGTGCAATTTCGCCAAACCTTATGGGAGGTTTGTGCAATTTGCCCTTAATTTAGGGACTAGGAGAGGCACCGAGTGTCCAGTTCCAAATGATTCTTTTATGTATGTGTGATGCAATTCAGCGAATAGGCACCGAGTGTCCAATGCCAGAAATCTCATTTTTCAATCCAAGGTACCATACTAGTGTTTACAATGGGCAATGGAAATTGATTTAAATCAATCTTTTAGTGTATGTGTGATTTGTTTTTTTCAAATGTGTACAATAAGATGTTAAATGAATTTGAATTGAAAAGTTATTTATTTTTATGATATGAAATGTTTATATTCAAAAACTATAAATTCGAATTTACTGTACACCCACTAAGTAAATATGTCTAGCGTGTTGGAATTACCGCGCGCAGGTAGTAGATTGCGCTTGGAGGGCGATGATTGAAGAGAAAGCACATCTACAACGAGTTTATATAATCACATCCATTCTTCTATTCATCCATCTATATTTTGGGTAGATATAATATTTAGTTTTGTATATAAGAATTTTTAATGTGTGTGCATGTGCATGCATATATGCATTTATAAATTAAATGTGGAATTTTGTGAAGAAAATCAATTTGCATATATTTTGGAAAAATGTTGTGTATATGGAAATGCTGAACCAAACGGAGTTTGGTTCTAATTGTTGAATCTTGTTTTGTGGATAAATTTGCATTGGAAATGAATATGATGATTTGTAACAGGTTGGCTAAGTCCGAATTTTAGAGAAAACTATTGCAGTTTTCCGTTTGAAATAAAAGAGTTTAAATCAATTTATAAAGTTTTTGAAATTTGCTATTTTGATATATGTATAATTAAATATATGGTTTTTAAAATAATGATTTTGCAATAAGGAGATAAAGGTAGTGCCCATTGGGTTTATCTGGTAAAAGGATGGGCAAGGGGTGTTACACACTCAACTTTCCATTTTCACTGGAAAGGTCATATACATATCCTACGCACCCACCAAGGTCATTTTATTAAGGTCAAGTTTCCTATTTGTTCATAATTCATAGGATGTGAAAGATAATGACATTGTAGGGATATTATTCAGAATGTAAGTAATTGCTAATAACGTATCTCATTAGTAAGATACTGGGAAGTTCACTTATGCTATCATAGATCTTACCTTTGCTAGTAATGTTCTATCCCTCCTTTCCGTTACACCATTTTGTTACGGAGTCCTAAGAATGGTAAATTATCTGTCAATACCTTTTTCATGAAAAAATGTCTCAAACTGTTCAGAGAGGTATCTTATCCTCGATCAATCTGTAAAACCTTAACAATTCTATCCAATTGGTTCTCTACCACATTTAAATATAATCTAAAGCAATCAAATACATTAGATTTATGAGAGATCAGATAAACATGACCAAAATGAGTGTAACGATCTATGAATGTTTTAAAATATGAGGTACCATTTTTAGCTCTTTACATTCATTGGTCCACAGATATTAGAATTAATTAATTGTAATGGATTCTCAATCCTAATTCCTTTTCCAAATAGTTTTTTTAGTTGTTTTTCCTACTAGACAGCTTTCACATAAAAGCAAATCTATCTTATTAAGCGAACCTAAAAATCCCTTTTTGGCTAATCTTTTCATCAATATTAGCAACATGCTCTAGTCTAGCATGCCAAATATAAACATCAATATTAGCAACATTAATGAATGCAACTAATGAAAAACAACCATCACACTAATAGTACCATCAAATTCAGTATTTAAGATGATGAAACCATTTGACTAGTATCCAAAACAAAAATTTATTAAATCCAAATAAATCCTCAAACAATTGCTATGAAAAATTAAACTATACCCTAAGCTTAGAAGAACAATTACAAAGATAAGATTTTGTCGAATCTCTAGAGCATAGAGAATATCATGGAGATATAGCACTTAGCCACCTCGTAGAATCACTTTGCAGGTGCCAATACCTCTAACTTTAACTTTCGAGTTGTTCCCTATATCAATCCAATTTATTCCTCGCTTGATTCGACGGTACTCTATAAATGCTCCTATGTTTCTAGTTATATGGTTTGTAGCTCTTAAATCTCTCTCTTCTGCTCAGTGCATTCACAAGTGAAATGACCTATTTCGCCATAATTAAAACACTTCAACTTGCTATTATCCTTCCTTATACCATCACGCTTACCCCTCTTGGGTTTTTCGGTCTCACTTTTATTGGAATTAGGATTCTCTCGTTCCCTTTATTCAAATTCTTATTATGTCCACCTTTCTTATGCTTAGAGCCTAAACCTTTCCATATGTTGGACTTAACCAAATAAATTTGACTCGAAGCATTGGCCGCCTCTAGGATGCTTATCTTCGAGTTCAACATGACGTAAGATATCATCAAACATCTTGATGTTATCACTGCGGATCATGTTGATTTTCATGTTTTCTAGCTGTTTGAGAGGAACTGGATCACCGTTTGTACTTGCTGCTCATTAGTTAAGATTTCGCCAGCTAATTTCAACTCATGCATAACGTTTGACATATCTCTTAGATGCCGCCTCATGTTCGATCTTCGCTCTTTTGATAAGTATCAAACTTAATTGTGACCTTCTCAGTTTGGTGATTGACGTCCCACCATATTTATCTTTCAAAGGTAACCAAATGTCTTGTGCCATCTTATATCCTTCATGCATGCACATGAGCTCCTCAGCCATGCTGTACAATATTGTTATGCGAGTAATGTTGTTCTTTCTCTTTTAGACCTGATAAACCTCACATCTTGTCTATGTTATACAGAAGTACCATATTCTAGTTCGACTAAGATGTTGGTTAGGTTTTTTAGGGCTTCTTTCTCTTTTAAGATATACTAAATTTTTTACGGTGCCAAATATCATAGATATCACCTTTCAATTTATCACCCTTATTCAGTTCAACAACTATATTTTTTGAAACACATGCCATTTCTTTAAATGATATTTATTCCATTTAGAGACTTATGATCTATATCTTTCCCAATCTATACTAACACATCTAATATCATTTTACTAAAACATTGTAGCAATGATATATTCATAAATATGATAAAAGAATCTTTGGATAGGAATAGAAAAAGTAGTCAAGCTATTCATCATCATCCAATTTTTAAATATATTCACTAAACTATATATGTAAGTTTTTTGTACAAAATAGTCATAATATCATTTTTCTAAAAGATTTTAGGACACCCACAAATTTAATAGTATCATTGAGATCTTTATGACTTTAAACATCTCATTATCAAAGAT
Source organism: Nephelium lappaceum (assembly GCA_021234005.1). NCBI lineage: Eukaryota > Viridiplantae > Streptophyta > Magnoliopsida > Sapindales > Sapindaceae > Nephelium > Nephelium lappaceum. Next base: position 16,654 of record JAIZFV010000268.1, read on the forward strand.
CTTTATGACCTTCGAGGTTTTATAGTTCAAGATTTCTATGATCTCAAGATCCTGTTAATCATTTGAGATTTTTAGAATCTCAAGGTCTCGTGCGACATCCGAGATCTTATTAATCTCATTGTCATCCGATTGGACAATGATCTTAATCTTGTCATCAAATGACTCATTATCAGAATGAGTTAACCTAGTCCCTCAAAAACCATAAAGCTGTTTTGTTGAAATTACAGTACTATGCATCGACGTGGTTGATGGGGTTTTAGCAAAGCTCCTGAACGAGCTCCAATATCAGAGGTACCACCTGTCTGGGAGGTGGAGCACACGACGAGTCAGTGAATGCCCCAATAGAGCAACCCCAACCAGGGCCAGTAGGACTAGCTGAACAAACCAACGAAAATTTTAACGCCGAACAGGTCATGCAGATATTGATGGTAGTGATGCGTGAACTGCGAGAGGCCCTTAAGGAACCGAAATGCTCTATAGAATGTGCATGTAAGTTGGAGGCGAAACTATTCGATGGAAGCGACGACCCGGAGAGTGCCCTGGCATGGTTAGATTGAGTTTGTAAGATTTATAGGGTGATGGGCTATTCCGATGATCAGAGGGTCCAGTTCTCCTCTTTCCTTCTAGAAGACAAAGCCAAGGACTAATGAGAAGCTCTAGAAAGGAGACTCTCAACTGGGATATCTTAGACATTGTTTCAGAGGGAGTTCACTGATCGATTCTATCCACCCAGTTATAAAGATGCTAGAGTTGAAGAATTTTTCAAGTTGGAACAGGAATCAACGTTAGTGATAGACTATGAAAAGAAATTCTCCGAATTAATTCGGATAATCCTGTTCATTGCTAATAACGAGGGGCAGAAATGTAAAAGATTTCTTGCAGGACTAAATTCCAACCTTAGGATCCATTTATCGTTAACCCCCAAAACGCATTATGGAAAACTAATTGAGGCAGCACTGGAGGTTGAGAGGAATACTACAGCCACTACTAAGAATGGAAAGTCAAAGGGCAAGCACGGTGGATCCAATTTACCGTAAGAGGAGCCCAGCAAACTTGCCAGGAAGAATCCGAAGTCAAGATGGATAGGTGGCAAAAGGATGAACTGGGGAGCATCATCCAGTCAGGGATCATTTAGGTCACCTGTAGCATCCGGAGGCTCCCGTGTTATGGAAGCACATTGCTTGAGTGCAGAACCTGTGGAAGAAAGCATCTGGGAGAATGTCAATTTAAAGTGAGTGGCACAACTTGTTTTCATTGTAGGCAGAAGGGTCATTTTGTGAGAGAGTGCCCATAATTAGCCACCACCGCCAATTCAAAGGCCAGGCTCTCAATAGCAGCAGCTCCCATACAGTCCAGTACCGGCCAACGATAGGAAGGTGGAGACTCCCAGATGAAAGGACAGAGTGGTATGACACCCGTCAAAGGTTTAAGGAGCAGAGGAGTACCTTCCGCATGTCAGCCTAGTAGACCACGCGATTAGGCTCGAGTATTCACTATCACCCAGCAGGAAGTGGCCCGAGTACCAGTTTGATTTTTGTTTCTAATTATGATGCATATACATATACACTAGTAGATCTTGGAACCACATTATTCTTTTATATCCGTACCCTTTTTTGAAAAAAGGCCAACACGGAAGTACAATCTTTAGAGGGTGGTGCCATAGTTACCATCCCAACTGGAGACTCATTATTGGTTGAGGAAATAGTAATGGATAGCAAGATTTCTATTGAAGGCGGAGAGTTTCCAACGAACCTAATCATACTAGACATTCGAGATTTCGAAGTGATCTTAAGGATGGATTGATTATTCAAACATCGGACTATAGTGGATTATTACACGAAGGAGATTAGATTGGCTAGATTAAAGGAACCAAAGGTAGTACTTCGAGGGATATGGAAAGTGATTACTACCAATGTGATCACTGCCCTGGAAATAGTTATGTTCACATTGAGGATATGAAACCCCTCGTCAGATCTTCACGGACTACAAGAGTCTACAATATTTACTCACTCAGAAGGAATTAAATATGAAACAGAAGAGATGGTTAGAATCGATTAAAGACTACAACTATAAGATAAAATACCACCCCGGAAAGGCTAATATAGTGGTAGATGCATTAAGTAGGAGACCTCTGAGTTCCTTGGTGCAATTAAAGATGATATATCTTCCACTCCTGGTGGAACTAATAGCGCTCGAAGTGAAACTGGACATAGCAGGCTCTGGGGCATTATTAGCTACTTTTCATGTCCGCCCTATTTTAGTGGATCAAATAAGGGAGCAACAGAAGCAAGACCCTTACTGGCAAAATTAAGAAAAGAAATTGAAGATGACAAAAGAATAGATTTCACAATCAAGGAAAATGGTACAATAACTATAAGCCCTCTAATATAATTTTACGGATCTCCCTGGAATTAGTCCCTAAATAATTATTAAAGATCCTAAATGGTTCACAGAAGTGCCTAAGGTTATGGGGAATCCGTAGAGATTGAATTAAACTCAATTGGAGATTAAACGGAAGAATAAAATAGTTAATGAAATCGAGTAACTATTTAAGGTAACAAGGGACTAAATTGAAGATAAGATTTAATATTTGTGGTCAAAGTAAAATTAAGTTAGAAGTCAAGGGAGGAGAGCGAAATTTTTAAGGGACGTGACTGTCATTTTTTAAGTTGTTTGTGGGGAAAATCATGAAACAAAAACTTAATCACAAAAATCAAAACAAAAGCAAAACAGTGACTGTTACTAAAAAAAGCAAAGGAAAAAGAAGAGAAAAAGAAGAAAAAGAAAAGAAGAAGAAGAAGAAGAAAAAAAAGAGGACGACGTCGGCCGATCGTCCAAGCTCGCCGACCACCAGCCACACCTCTCCACAAACCGAGCAGACCGAAGCAAAATCTACTCAACACCGCGAACAAAACAAGACTAGATTCGAGCAGAGCCGACGACGACTAGGAAGGGGAGCTGCCATCTTGACCTAGCAACAATTTTGACATGCACAACTGCAGAACCCAGCTAACCCGCAACCGAATCACTTTAAAATCAGCTACAAACACAGCTCCAAACAGACCCAAAACGCAGAAGACAGAGGCGCGAGAGGAGAAAGGATCGAGCAGCAGCCAACCCAGCTGAACTAGTCCTTCAAGCTCGCCATACCTAGCTCAAATCCAGCTACAAACGGGACCAGAACCAGACCAAATGCGCCTACACAGATCGATGGTAAAACGAGGAGAGAAGAAATGAGATCGAGCTAGGGAGAGGGAGATCGCATGAGGGAAGAAAGGAAGAAGAAAACCCATCTATTCCATACCCAAAAATAGCTCGAAATTAGTCCCAAAACAAGCTTAATGCAAAGAGGAAGAAAATGATTTCGTGAGGAAGAAAACAATCGTAAGTGTTCAAGTTTTTGGAAGTGTTTTTATTGAAGATTATGTTGATGATTAAGTTGATTTCGAAGTAGATTTTATCATGATTCATTGTTGGTTGGTTTTGAGTAAGAATGAGTTGAGAAATTAGTAAATTGATGTCTATTGGAAGCTTAGGAAACCAAGAAAAATAATGAAAATTTAAAGAGGACTCAAATCGCGTGTTAAACTAATTTAAAGGGCGATTCCATAAATTGACCCTTATGACATCCGTTGAGTGTTCGGACGACCTTAACGAGTTTAATAGGAGTGTTGAAGCTATTAAAAGTCAAAGGTTAAAATTAGAAATCAAAACCAAGAATGAAGGGTCACTTAGGGACTATTGTGTAATTTTGAGTTTTCAAAAGTTGACGCGAACGAAAATTTATGTTTCCATATGTTGTGTAGGTGACGAGGACGCACGAGGATCGAGGCAAGAGGAGTAGGGGCTTCGTATGCGCCATTTTCAGTCATCAGTTTTGTGAGTAAATTTTATTTTAAAAGATTTTAAAAATATTTCAAATTATTAAGTTTGATTTAATAAGTAATTGCTTGAGTTTATTTTAAATGCATTGATATGAGCATGAATTTAGATTTTAAATGCATTGATATGAGCATGAATTTAAAGCTTGAAATAATGCCATTTTGTGCTTTTGCACTTACCAAAGATATTTTAGTGTTTAATACACTAAAAAAATGAGTTTTAGTGCTTATTACAGTCAGAAATCAGATTTTGATGTTTTATGCACTCAGAAAAGAGATTTGTACTTTTACACCAGAATGTTAAAGCAAAAAAAGATATTTGTACTTTTACACCAGAATGTTAAAGCAAAAAAAAAAAAATGTTTTCAAAACTATAAGTATACCCTCAGAGATTTTTAGAGATTCTAGATCAGATTAGACCCGGCTGGTCTATCCTATATTTGTTGGCACAGTCCTATGGAGAGATAAGTCACTAACTTGGGGAGACAAGTGTCTGAGTCTGTCAGTCGAGTCGCCTTTGCTGATGTGGGGTAGTGTTTCACGTGCTATGGTTAGCTCTAGGAAATTTCGCATATAGCCGGGAGATGTCTCAAAACAGGCGAGCTATAGTTACCGTTGGGAAATTCCGCACATAGCCGCGAGATATCTCAGAGCAGAGTTGTCACGGTTGGTGTCAGTTCAAAATCGCCACGTGACCCCAGATTTAGGGATACTATGGCAACTTTGAAAGATATCAAAAAACAGTTTTAAAAAGAAAAATAGATTTGAGAGATAAGAAATTTTACTATTATTATTCAAGTTATTTATGATTTACAGTTACAAGTTTTGAATTTAAAAGCATGCTTGTGTTTATATATAAATTCTCTTGTTGAAGTTGATGTTTAAGAGATTTAAGTTTAAAATGCTTTAGAAACAAAGAATTGTTTTCAAATGTTTTCAAAGGAGAAAGTTTAGAAAATCAGATTTTCAAAGAAAAAAAGAATATCACTCACTGAGCTTCTAACTCATTATTTTTCTTTTTTTTTTTTTTTATACAAAAACCTCCTCAAATGCTCTCAGCAGGTAGCCGAGAAGTAACATCACCTCCAACGAACGAGACAAAGGGACACGACGCAGTTTGAGCTATTTATTTGGCATTCATTATATTTTCATGCAAAATTCCTTTTGAATTGTATAAGTAATGTGTAATTTGAATTTTAAGTTCATACCTATTTTTAAATCGTTTTTGAATTAAATGTGAGTTTTAAATTGAGTTTGAATTTTATTAAGTTGATATGAGAGTCAAATGCATGTTTGAGGCCTACGGGCAATCAAAAGTTGGGTTGGTGCTGAAAAATATTCGAAATGTGATTTTTTTTGTAAACAAGTTTTTCTGGGATGTCAAAAATGCAGCCGTTATGTTGCCAAAATTTTGTTAGGAAATGAGTTTAGAAAATAAAAAAAAAAAAAAAAAATTTCCTACGTGTTTTCAGTTTTTAAAGAAAACTAACCTAAAGATGTTTTAGAAAATATCAGAGAGTTTAGGGTTCGCTCCACGGGTTTCGTTTAGCCCGACGAGTCGAGTCTAAGAGAAATCTGTTGGGGTGCTCGGGATGACCTACCGGATTAGAGTTAGAGGTATTCGAGTCGGGTTGCGTCAATAATGATGAGTCAACTCTTATGTTTACCAGAGGTGGAAGATCTAAAAAGGGAAAAAATTGAATAAGCTCACTCTTCAACATATGCTATGCATCCGGGTAGTACAAAAATATACCACACCCTCAAGGAACACTATTGATGGAACGAGATGAAGAAAAAGATAACAGAATTCATCTCTTGATACTTCACCCGTCAACAAGTAAAGGCAAAACATCAAAAACTAGCGGGATTGTTACAACCTCTCTATATCCCTGAATGGAAATGGGAAAAGATCATCATGAACTTTGTAGTAGGGCTTCAACGTAGTTAAAGGGGGCATGATGCTATATGAGTGATAATTGATAGATTAACAAAGTCCACCTATTTTCTAGCAATCAAAAGTGATTACCCCCTGAACAAGTTAGCGTAGATCTACATAAATAAAATAATCAGACTCCATGGTACACTAGTTTTTATTGTTTCAGATCGTGATCCCAAATTTACATCGAAGTTTTGGCCCAGTTTGCAAAAGGCTTTAGATACTTGGCTAAATTTCAGCACAGTCTTTTCTCCCTAAATAGATGGACAGTCAGAAAGAACCATCCAGACACTGGAAGATATGCTTAGAGTATGTGTTCAGGATGTTTAAGGGGAGTTGGGATACAGAGGAAACTAATAGGTTCTGAGCTTATCCAGATTTCTTCAGATTAAACTGAAATCATCGGGGACAAGTTTAAAATGACAAACGATAGGCAAAAGAGCTATATAGGCAACCGCCATAGGGACCTTAAATTCGAGGTTATAGATAAAGTACTCCTCAAGATATCCCCTTGGAAAGACGTGCTTAGACTTAGAGAGCGTGGTAAGCTGAATCTGCGTAACATGAGCCATATGAGATCACAAATAGAATGGGATCAGTGGCGTACAAGTTGAAGCTGCCGTCATAGTTAATAGAACCCATAATATATTTCACATGTCCATGTTCCTAAAGTATATTCCAGATCCCTCTCATATACTTAAAAGATCAGTCAGTAGGACTAAGGGAGAATTTGACATATGAAGAAGAATTAGTATAGATCCTAGATCGTAGGAACAGGTTCTACGTAATAAAGAAATTCCCTTAGTAAAAGTTAGGTGGAGGAATCATGGAATAGGGGAAGCCACATGGAAGCATAAAAAGTAGATGCGCCAGAAGTATCCCTACCTCTATAGTAAATAGAGTTCTAAAAATTTCGAGGACGAAATTTATATAAGGGGAAGAGAAATTGTAATACCCTTTTTTCCGTTAACTAGTATTGTAAAGGAAAATGTATGAGCATTGCAAAGGTATGGTACTACAATTGTAGAACCCAAAAACTCCTGTTTCTATATTAATAACATTTTTCGAATGAATAGTATTTTTAGATTAATAGTATCTTTATGAATAGTGATTTTTTCGAAAAGCGGACCCCACTAATCAAAAGTTTCGGAATAAGTAATAAAGTCTAAGCAAACTTAAACGGATCAAAAATGAGTCTGTTTGAGTAGATTTTAAGAGCTCTGGAGACAATCGGACGAAAATACCTTTAATGAAAGAATAGTGAATATTGTCGATTTTAAATCCATTTGAATTTTTTTCAAAGTATGGAATTGAGAGCTAAGATACCCAATTAGAGTATTTCATGATCAATTTGATGGTTGGATGACTATGAAATATTTTTGGAATTTATTTAAAGGTGAAGGGAATTTAATTCATAAGCATGAGAATTCAATGACAGTTGCATGAAGAAATTAGTAATAAAAAAGCACAATCCATTTGAACTTGAATAGACCAATGAGAAATGACACAATAAGGTCAAAGTGGTGATTAATTAGTAGTAATGAAATTTTTAATTTGCATGATTTAGATTAATGGTGTGAGTAATTAAGTGATTGACTAATAACATGTAAACACATATGACTAAGAGTTAATGGTCATTGGAGGATAGATTAAAGGCATTTTGGTTAAGTAAAATGAGGATTATATAAAGTGAATGATTCTAGAAAAATTGAGAAGAAAGAAAGTGAGAAAGCAAGAGATTATTGGACCAATAAAAATGTAAACAAATGAGATCAAGGACATGATTGACATTGCAGTAATAGTTTAAAGGCAAAATGGGCAAGATAAACTAAGGGCATAAAGTATAATTGTATGTCAAACTTGAAGGGTAATTAGTTAGTTGAATGATGGGTATAAATAAGTGAAGAAGGAGCTAAAAATCTGCAAAATAATGCAGACACATTTAGCTGAAGCAGAAAAATAGAACAGCCACGTCCAGCAAAACAGAACCTGGAACAGCAGTTGTTTTTCACCCATATCAAGCCATTTTTCAGCAGATTTCAAGCCCTTAAACGGTTGTAAATGAGCCTAGGAAAGTTTTCCAACAAGACTCAAGTGATTGGAGAGGTAAGGATTGAGTTTTCATGAGGTGTTTTATGTGAAAATGTTGTTGGATGCAGTATAGTGTATTGTCTTGGTTGTTGATGAGATTTCCATGCTTGATTTTAGAGTTTTAGAGCTCAATCTTGTTGGAGAACAAGTCTAGGAAGGATATCTAACCAAGATAAGTGGTTTTCAAGTGAAAAAGTTGAGTTTCCATGATGATTTGGTATGAAAAATTTGATGCAAAGCTGTCTATTGGATTGCATGTGTGATTGATGGAATTTTTTTGCATGGATTCAAGGTTTTGAAAGCTTGAATTGGTGGAAGAGTAAGCCAAGAAGTTCCAAGCCAACTGAAAAGTAAACTAATGAAAAATTAATTTTGGATTCAAGGATGATTTGTAATTGAAATTGTGGTTAGTTTAGTTGCCATTATATGTGAAATGTTTGATGTTAATTTGGGCTTGAGAAATTGAAGGAAACATGATGCTATGTATTTGCTAGAACATGATCAAATTAGGGTTTTGATGGTTTAAATTGAATTGAATAGATATGAGTTGTTGTAGTACATGAAAATAAATTGAAATCTCAAAGCTTGAAGCTTGAATGAAAAACTAAAAGTGAGATAGGCATATGGGTGATATTCGGCCAAGGTAGGGGTGTATATGTTAGTGTGTTGTATTTGAATGATTTGAATGGTTTGGATGATTAAATGATGTTAAATTGAAGTTAAATTGAAGTTAAATTGATGATAAAAGTAGTGTAGAATGAAAATGGAAATTGTTGGCTAGTATTGATGAAGATTTGGCCTAAGAAGAAAAGTTGTTTTAGATGATGGTTTTGAATGATTTAAGTGTTTTGATTGATCATATGGTATGTATAGATGATGGGATTAAAGTGAAACGAAAATGAAAATCAAAGATAAAGTAGGTGATAAACATTCGGTCAACATAGGTTAAAAAGGGGTGTTCAATTATTTTTCATGCCTTTGATATAAATTTCAAGTTTATTTGAAGAATTATATGTATTAAAATAGCTTAAATTGAAGTTAGGAAAGGTTTGATGAATAAATGATATGTTTGTGGACTAGAAGAAAAAGGATGTATATGGATATTTAAAGAGGTTGCTTACTAAAGTAAATGATTGAGATAATGTGTGTATCAATTGGTTTAGTTGTAAAATTATTGAAACTAGAATGTAAAATGTGTAGGGAAAGTGGAGACGAGGAAGACAAATTAAGATCCGAACGTGAGCTAAAAAGGTGAGTGTCCTTATAAAATGTTTTTGCTATGAATTATTTTTAAATTCATGCTTTAATATATCAAGTTGTAAATTGATATCAAATGAATTTTAATTGAAATTGTTGCATAGATTATGGAAACGATTTATATGAAATATGGTTTAAATGAAAAAGGAAATTGAAATTTGAAATGAAATTAAAAACCTATGGTACTCCTAATAGTATTTTATATGTCTCCGGTTTGGATTGAGTACCTTAAGCGTGCATTGGTTATATCGGGAGAGTTTGTCACTAACAACGGGCGGGACTATATCTGTGTAATCCTATGAGTCGCCCAATACACGTACAAGGTACATTATTAGCTAGCTTCCACCCGAACGATGTAGAATTTCGCTACATAAAACCGGATAGATGGCATGAACAATGCAGAATTTCAGAAGGGCTCGAGCGATGCAGAATTCCGCTCCACTCTTACAGTACCATGTGATACAGACCACCAGTGGTTGGCCTATTTTATTTAAAAATTCTTTGAAATGTATCATTGCCACCACTGTTAAAATGTTGTGATAGAAATGGAAACCATGCAACCTATTGTTCGTAATTTAATTTATAAAGCATGAATTTTATTGTATTTCGATTGATTAATATTGTTGTTCAATGAATTATGAATTTTAGATATACTAATTTTTCAATCATAGCATTTGATTATGTATAAAATGTTTTAAAAAGATTTTTGGGAGGTAAATTGATAAAGTTAGATTTAACGTAAAATCATTCGACACTCACTGAACTATTAAAGCTCACCTATGTTTTATATTTTTGTAAATAAAACCTCCTCAAGGACAAGTACAGGTACTTCGATAACAAAAACTCCAGATCGTGATTAAATAAGTTGTGCTCATTGTGTTGTTTTGAAAAATGAAACTTGTTGTACTTAATTTTGAAATATGGTATATAAAGATTTGTATATATTTTTTAGAATGTATAAATGTGTTTATATGCATGGCATATAATTTGTTTTTAAATTGCCTTTAAATTCAAATGTATGTTTAGGGGTTGCTTGTAGCTTGAGATAAAGAAAAGGGCCTAAGGCCCAGAAATTTGAGAAAATATTTGATTTTAGAAATGTTTATATTTTTCTATAAACTTTACAAGGTTGCATAGTTAGAAAAACGACCATCATAATGCCCAAATTTTTATAAATCTATTTGTAAACATGTAAAATAAAGAGAAACATTTCTCACACATTTCTATTAGAAAAGAAGGTTTTTGAATGGATAAACAGCTTAGTTTCACGGGAACCTTCCAACCGGATCAAATATCCTCTAGAAGGCCACTGTAAGGTTGCTGACAAACTGCCCAAGGAAATGGGCCTGTCAATAACTGTCGTCCACGTGTCTTCACCTAAAAGATCCACGCTTCGTACATCCATCCATCCATGTTTTCCCACATGGCGTGACTTGTTGCCCAAGTGGCGCACGCGTCACCTGCATGGCACTTTCTTGGTGCTGATGTAGGCAAGTCTATATGGCCCTACGCTTCACGCGCCAGCCAGTGCGTGTACTCAACTTGATCTTTCGAACCGAACTACCACCAATATTTCCAAGATTGCATCCTCTTTTCATATTTACCCTTATTTTGCAATTTTAAGTTGGGGTGTATTACACTTTACTAATGTGAGAATGGGATTTCCATTAAACCAAAAACAAAAACTGTGTTTCAATAACGAAAACAGGTTTTTGCCCCTAATTTCTCTTGATCCTTTCTCCCTTATTTTACATCAAAATTTAACTATTCAAAATTTTGTAAATTCGTCTTGATGTCTAGTTTCTTATGAAATTGAAATCACACAAAGTGGAGGATTGACAAGGGAGAAATCATGCCTACAATATACGAGACTCATTGCTCTATTTCTTAAACTTTCAACCAAAACTTTAAGTTTCAAGACATACTAAATCATGTAATCATGATTCTAAACCAATAAACAATCCAATAGGGCTCAGATACCAATAAAAACAATTTAAAAGCTATATCAAAATTCATCAAAAATAGTAAAATGAAATTCAAAAGCGTACTCGTTTATACACAGCAAAAATTCTTCTAGATCAGGATTGTTCAACTGATCGAAGTTCGGCCATCAATTACGGGATCAAACACTCAAATCATAATGTAAGAACCTTGCCATATATTCTCTTTATTTTCTCAATGTTTACTTACTGTGTGCATTTTGTACGTATGGTATGGAAAGTTGATTTTACATCAATCTCAAAAAGTAAAACAATATCATATATTTATAGGGGTGGCGGTTATTTTCTGATAATTGCCAGTAACCGCCACTAGATACTTGTTCCTATCTAAATTCATTTTATTTGAATCGGGTCATGAGTCTGGATCATTTTTGATGGATCTGAACCAACAACCCAATAACCCAATACTAGTAATAGCAAATAGCCTAACAAGAAAGACAAGAACAAACTAAGTAAATATAAAATAAATTAAAAAGCAATGAAACTTTGAATACAAAATCAAACTAGTAAACAACTTAAAAACAGCAACAAATATAAAAACTTAACACCGCAACCTTAGTCACTACTTTAAGAAAACAATGAATCAATTGTCCAAACCCGTATGCACCCTCAACACAGTATCTAGCCCATCTCATAAGATTGTTGTGTTGAATATAGCCAATTGCTTCCACCTTCACTTTAAATTCCTTCTTAGCTTGACCTCTAATAATATACAAGTCTCATAACTTAATAATACAATTTAAAAAATTATGATAATTATCAACCTAGGCTAAATTACCTACAAGAAGATTTAAATGAGCAATATCTTCTGATTTTTTCCTTTTATTTCCAAAAGCAAGTTGCTTTACAACACAAAAACAAGTTGTAATATTTAACACGTCAAATTCATAAAATCCATTTTCTTTTTTTTTTTTTGGTATTTTTCTGACAAGGTAAAAAGTCGGAATTGGTAACTTTTCCAGAATTGGTAACTTCCACCCTTTAACCACCTACACATCATTTTCTAGAATATATATATCCAATAAAATTAAAAATAAAACAAGCCTCTCTAAAGACTGATTTGAGTGGGATTTAGCTCAAGAGCTCCTGCACAACAATGAGAGGTTTTTTTTCAATTGAACTAGGTACCAAAACAAAATCAATAATAAAACATACATGGTTAAAATAATAGGAACAAACACGCAGAATTCAATTTATCATGGAGCGTAAATTGCTAGCCATAGAATCCTTTCGATCAAAGTCTATTCAAAGAAACATAATCTTCAGATCTAAATCAACTTAAACTCTTAAACATTAATTTAAAAAATGTGAGTAATTACAAAAGTATTAATGCATTTGTCCCTAAATACTTGAGGCAAGTTTTCTTCAGGTTTAGCTTATTAACAAGGAATGTGGGAACTAGCTAGCTTAGTTGATACAAGTCTTTTATGTTCTACAGGAAGTACTAGGTTCAAATCTAGCTCAGACTAGGGTGGGGAGGGGTTTTTATTTATCTTGATTGTATTTAAAAAAATAATAATAATAAACAAGAGGGGCAAGGCCTGATGAGGATCATTACAGGTACTTAGCTCTCGCAATCCAGAACAAATTGTAATAAAGAGAATGAACTTTAAGTGTCTTTATATCTACCAATATGTGCAAAACAACTTCCTACGTTTCTTCGCTTATTTACAAGGACGGAGGATGACTTCAACTTTGCTCTTAAATTAAGAAGCAATAAGGTGGAAGAGGATCGCTTGGTGTATAATTTGTACAATATTATTGTCCATGTTCCTTAGGCTTTTTTCGTTTTACAAACAATATGGTCTTGGAAGGTGGAATATAGAGAGAGGATTCTTGTAAACCACTGCTTAAGGCTTAGTTGACTCAAAGAAATCAGTTGTAAGCAAATTGTTATGACTACTGCAATGTCTGTGACATATGTCAGCCCATTTCATCATGAACACCTCAAAATCTACCTTATTACGAGGTTTATAGCTCTGCAAAATAAACAACAACCTAGTAACAACTAAGGCTATGGTGTAGCTCTAGATCTAATGTTAAAGCGTATCTCCAAGTAACTTCAACAAAATTGAAACCATAAAAGAACTTAAATTATATCACTCATTTCCTAAAATTTATAGGAAATGTAAGTTGCTACTCTAAAAGCCTCCGATTCTCACCCACAAAATAATTCAATCAATTGACCTAAAATTTTAGAGGACAAACATTTTCAGCACACAAAGCTAACTCAAACCCACAGCAAAAGAAGCACTAATGTTATAACGAAAGAACCAATAATTAAATGGATCTCAATTACTACCATTTAACCAAAAACATGAAAATAAGGAAGACCAAGTAAATAAGAAAAAGAGAGGAAATGAATACCAAATCAAATTAGTAAACAACTATGTTTCCAAATCAGTTAACAAGTCAAAAACAGAAACAAATAAAAAAAAAACTTAACACCACAACCTCAATCACTACTTTAGGAAACAATGAATAAGTTGTCCAAACCTGGATGCTCCCTCAATGTAGTATCCAAGCAATCTCACAAGATTGTTGCGTCGAACACCTCCACTTTAAATTCCTTCTCAGCTTGACCTCTAATAATATACAAGTCTCATAACTTAATAATATAATTTAAAAAATTATGATAATTATCAAACTAGACTAAATTAACAAAAAGAAGATTCAAATGATCAAGATCTTCCCTTTTTTTTCCCTTTATTTCCAAAAGCAGGTTACTTTACAACAAGTTGCTAACACAAGACAAGAATAACAAACACTGAAGCAAAAATAAAATCAAAAGAAAATCCAAACACCAGACTATCGTTTAATTTCAACCATAATCAATTGCCTAAACACAAAAAAAAAAAAAAAAAGACAACACATATCATATTACGCGCAAAATTAGTAACTTCAAGTTTAATTTCAAATCCATCAAGTCTATACACATGCAAAAAATCAATCTTTTAAATCAAACTCTGGACAATCAGTCTATACACATGCATTTTATTGTTGTTCACAGTGTTTCCAGTATCTACAAGAAAATGCTCCATTATAGAGGTTACCACAGGATCAGAAAATGCTCTAGTACAAAGGGCAAGCAGGCGAGAGGTTCAGAGTTTGGAAGACCGTAACTTCACAAGGCGAGAGGTTCAGATTAGTAACTTCACAAACTTATACAAAAATCAATCTTTTAATTTCAAAGCACTGCCAATAAAAGTCACTTCAAGTTTCAACTATAAATCCATCAGTTCACAAACAACAAATCACATGTTCATCAAGGACAGGTATACAAATTTACAAAAAAAGAAAAAAAGTGTGAATACCAAAAACCTTCATCAAGGGCAAGTATACAAATCACTGGTAAATCAAAGCAAAGGGCTGTTGAGCCTAGTGAATCACTATCAAACCTGGTATTTTTCGCCAAAAACATTGCTGGACACACTCATATTTCTCACCAAAAACAATGAATGAATCTCACCAAAAGCTAAAAGACAACCGATCCAATAATCATATTTTTTTACAAGGAAATACCTGTTTGACTAGGACCAAGGATGATGAGGTAGTAGTGTGACTACAGATGGTGAGGAACTAGGAGTGACGGCGAGTCAGTAGCGATGGTCAGGGTTAGTGTTTGGTGATGGTACAAAGGTTTGAAGAACGGCGACATTGATGGTGAAGTACAACACAAAGAAAAGATTGCCAATATGAGAGTTTGATGCAAAGAAAATAGTTCTCTTTTTATGTGGGAAAACAAATTAAATAGATTTTATTTTGAGAAATTGGAAAATTCTCCCACCAATTTCTTTGTTTACGTGGGAAAACAAGAAAAGTAATTTTTTTTTTTTAAATCTTTTAGAATTACCGCCAAAACTTTTACAATTGTAGGGTTTTGTGAATTTTTATTTTATTATTACTTATTTTTATTATTTATTTAATTATAATTTTATAACATTTGATAATTTTGACTTCCATAACTTACCTATTGTGCTATTATAACCACAAATGCTTAACCAATTTAAAAAATCTTCATGATCATTTATAGCATATCTTATATGTTATATATTTAAAATAAAAAGTTATTAATCATTATATATTACTAAGTGATTAAGTAACATAGCTTTTGATTATAAAATGTTATATAATTGATAGCCTTTTCATTGCATAAAACAAAAAAAAAATGAATGCTATCGTGTAATGTTATAAGATGCAGGATTTGTTGTAGTGATGGTGTTAGATCTTTTATTGGCATTGCTAAAAATCACTTAGATTGTAATATCATTTTTCCGAATCCAGTGTTGTAAATGAGATGTATAAGCATTGTAAATATGTTATACTAAAATGTCCTCATTTATGGAATAATGAAATTGATTAAATTTTTTGAATATATAATCAAATTCTAGTGAAATTTCCGAATGGATCGGAAATAAATTCGAATCCGAAAAGTGATATAATGATTTATTAAAGTATATGATGAAAATTAGTGATAAAGGAATTTTCATAAAAGAGGATGATTAAATGAACTAATTAGAGGTTATACAAGGGCACATTTGGAATTGAAATTTTGAGTGCATAAAGTGTAGAGAAAATAAGGGTTAAATAGGCAAATAACACTAGTGGCATAGCTTATAATTTAATGACAAAGTTGAGGGGCAATTAATAAGATCAATGAAAGCTATATAAAGTGAAGAAATCACTAGAAGAATGTAGAAATGAGGTGGCTCACAGTAGAAACCAAAAATAGAAGAAAAAAAAAAAAAACTACAGGGCAGTTTTAGCCAATAGGGAAAAGAAACAGAATAGTAGCTGTGTTAGGTCCATTTTCACACCAATTTCAAGCGTTTTCAAGCCAATAAAAGGTGGAGAACCAGTCTAGGAGCAATATCCAACAAAGGTAAGTGATTTTCAAGGGAAAAAGTTTGAGTTTTCATAATGTTATTATGTGAAAAATTGGATTCAAAGCTGTTCACTTACTACATGTGTTATTGATGGAATTTTCATGCATGGGTTTAGAGTTTTGAAGCTTCAATCTTGTAAGGAAATAAAGCAAATGATCCAAGGAAGTTTTGGTAAGCTTACAAGTAAGTTAATCTTGTGATCTAAAATGTTATTGATGTAGCTTTGAATGTTAGTTTGCTGTCATGATAATGAGTGTGATTTTAATTGAATTTCAGGTGAGAGACTTGAGAAGTTTGATGATATGATGAGTATGGTGCACAACTAATAAAGGGTTGTGTAATTCAAGTTGTGTTTGATGTGTTTGAGTGAAATTCATGCATGAAATGAGCTAGAATACCAAGTGGAAATGTTGAAATGAAAACCAAAAACATAATAGCTTATATTACCATATATTCGGCCATCAGAAGTATAATGTGATGGATGATTGTTTTGATTTTTTTGGCATGATTTGTGGACTGTTTTGATGATGATTATGGTATGAAATCGAAAAGAAATGGGTTGGATAATAAAGGATGTAGTTTACGGCCAAAGTTAGTATTGATGTTCAAGTGTATTGTTTTATGAGTTTAACTTGAATTTGTATCATAATATATGCATTTGAATGTGATTATGATGAGAAAAAATTGAGTTAGATGGATGGTGTAAAAGATGAAGTGCATTCCGCCTAAGAAAGTTGAAATGGTTCCAAGAATTGATTTAATGCATAGATGAGAAAAAATTGAGTTAAGTGGAAATGTTTTGTATATTCTAAAGTGTTATAATTTCATGTTAGAAGCAAAATGTGGGTTAATAAGCTACCATGTTTTGGCATTAATGTGTTTATTATGGTGGAAAGTTGTTTTTGGATGATTGAATGATTTTAAAAGTTATATGAATGATAGGAGTAAATTGAAATTGAAGGGAAGACTATTAGATTGTTAAATGGTTGAATGTACATTAATGTGCCAAATGGAAGTAAATATATAAATGGTTAATTTTAGTGGCGATGCTTTTGTTAGGCATTGTGCCCTAAGAGCTTGTAATTTATAAACGTTTAAATAAATAATAAATAAATAAAGTTTATTTTATTCAAATTAGTGTGCATTTATGAAATGTTTACTTCATACGAAAATCATGTAACATCCATGATTACTTATGTAGTCTCAAATTAAGTATGTAAGAGTTATATACAAGAGGATTTAGTTTGAGATTAGTAATCTTAAAAGTCTGTAGAAAACAAGCAAAGCTGGGTACTTTGTTTATAATAAATCTACAGTTGCGATCTATTTTGTATTTGATACAATGATCTTATCCGGGATTGTTCATATGGTGATATGAAAATGGAGGCACTTATATAATAGAGATTATATAGGACTGGACCATGATAAAAATGAATTTCTTATTAATATCCGTTAAACAAAGAAATTCTTATTTATCAACTAGATGATCATATATGGATTGATCTTAATTCTGAGTGTTTAATGGACTCCTATTTGTTGGGTCATATCTTTTGATTTACATGGGTGAGACTGTTATAGATTTATGGTCAATAAGCTTCGTACTTTGGAGATGTGATTTAATAAGTGGCTGGGAACATTCTACACAATAGTGGAATCCACTCCTTCTTGCAAGAAGTAGATGAGTAGTTCCCTTAAGTATTGATTCGGGTCTCGAACAATAAGAGCGCTCAACTTTCTGTTTACGAGTAAACAGAAAGATAAATTCATAAGTTGTTATGGATATATTGTTCATTAGAGAATCAATGGTACTTAATGGAACAAGATATAATTAGAGAGGTGTAATGGATTTTAATAACCTAGCTCTAGTTATGAACTATTCGTGGAGGATCGAAACATATGAAATGATTAAATCGATGGACACTGAAAATTCAGATTGTGTAAAACATCTACAATTTTGAGAGTGCAACCTTAAGTTTTTAGTGGAATAACTCTAAGGTTAATAATAGTGAATTATTAATTAAAGAGTTTAATTAATAATTCCGATATTATTGGAGCTCAAATTGTAGGTCCATTTGGTCCTCTTGCTAGCTCACAACCACATAAAGAAACAAGTTGAAGAATATAATTGGATTGTCCGATTATTGGTGTACATATAAATTTATGTACATGTTCAAAAATTATTTAAATAATTTGATTATTTAAATATTTATAATTATTTAATTAATGGTTAATTATTTAATTATTTGTAGAGGTCATGGGTTCAATTATAAATGATGTCATTAAATTAATTATGATTTCGAATCATTTAATTTAATGAAATAATCATTTAATTAATTAATGGAAATAATAATTTTAATTGGAATAAGATTCCATTTAAATTATATTAAAAGAGTTTTAATTTAATAGGAATTAGATTCCATATTAAATTAAAAGAATAGAATTCTAATCCAATAACGAATTTGATTTCATATTGGATATGAATTAAGTCTTTCAATTTAAATAGGAATTTGGATTCCTTGTTAAATAAAAAGTGTCCTGGTTTACCAATATATATATAAGATGTTTTTAATGTTGGTAAGAGTAATGGTGGTAGAGAGAATTTTTGGCTACTTGAACCAAAAATTTCTATTGATTAAAAATCACCAAATAACCATCTACTTCAAAAGGATCTTCAAAAGATTGTGCCCACACACAGTTTCTTTTGTGAAGAGTCATAGCAAGGAAGATCAGGTGGTGAAGAATTTGCGAATCAAAAGGGATCAATTCAATCTTCATGCAAGGTAAGATTCGATCTTATTAATTTAATTATTGAATCGTTATTACTAGTATCGATTGAGCATGTTTGTTTGAAAATTTTTAAAACTTCACGTTTCCGCATTCGAATTAAAATCGAAATTTTCCCTTTCAGCTTTCTAAAACTAGAATATGAAATATATAGGTGACGGGAAAACAAAGGAAAGTCTAAATTACGCTATAGTGAGGCTACTTAAAGAAATAGGTAAGTGTCCCTTCCGAAACGATTGGAATCATTATATTTCCATCTATTTTAAATCTTATGTTTATGTTTAAAGTTGTTAATTGAAATGTTAGGAAAAATTTTTTCCTAAAGTAAATAAAGTTATCGGAACCTCCTAAATAATTTATTAAAGCTTTAAAGAAATGTGAAATGTGAAATATGAAAAGCAATTGAAATAGAAATGTTTTATAAACCTATGGTACACCTAATAGGTATTCCAGAACATGATAAAGTTAAAGATAGATCGGGGGATATACTTGCTATCCGAATCCTTGAGGGTTGAAGCCCAAGAAAGGGGCTAGTCGGGCGGTTGCATTCAAATCTATGAGAGTCGAGATCGAGGCCTAAGAGTAGGGATGGACCAACCCGTTGCATAAAAAGGTTGTCCTGCCCAAAGATTTCCAGTTAGAGTACTCGAATCTGTGCATAGTAATGTCAAGGGAGTCTGTCACTAATAACGAGAGGGACTGAGTCAGTTAGTGATTAGTATGTCGTCCATTCAAGAATTAGGGTATATTATAGCTAGCGCCCTACTGGATAGAGGTCGAAGCGAAGGTAACTTCCATGGAGGCCTGAGCGATGGTACATTTCGCTCGTCCTAGGGTACCATATGATACAGATTAACAATGGTTGGCCTATTTTTATACAGAGATTTTCCTAAAGTTCTACTGGCGCCACTGTTTATGTTTTACAGTAAAGAATTAAAAAGCATTTCAAAATGGTTTTTCGAAATCAGAGTTATAAAGTTTGATTTATATTTATAATGGAAGTTTATTAGCATTTAAACTCAAATATTGAATTTAGGAAAACCGATTTTATTTTCATAACATGGAAATGTTTAAATATATTTAAAGAACTTCAGGGAGGTTTATTTTATAAAAAGAAACCATAATAGAGTTTTATGACGCTCATTGAGCTTGTTTAGTTTATCCATATTTTATGTCTTTATAAACAAAACCCTCCCAGAGATAGGTATAGGGATTGGTACATCTGTATCAGGGACTCTGACACAGGATTAGCGGGCTGAGTCGTGCATGCTATAAATTCATGTAAAACTATAGATATTTAAAAAATATAAAAAAAGAATTGAATGCTTGTAAATTTCACATATTCATTCGCATATATTTTGGAAAATTATAAATGTATATATTATATATGCATGACATATAGTTGATTTTTAAATTGTCTTTAAATTCGAATGTATATTTGGGTTGCTTATGGCTTTAAGAAAAAGGGTCAAGGCCTAGAAGTTGAGAAAATGTTTGTTTTTAGAAGTGTGCCAATTTTTTGTGATTTGTTACAGGGTGGCATGTTTGGAAAAATAGACGTTATGCTCCTAAATTTTTATTAATATTTTATAAATGTATAAAAAAAAAAAAAAGTTTCCACCAGTTTCCATTTCTAAACAAGGAATGATAAAGATTCATAGTAAAATAAAACGGTTTAGCTTCACGGAAACCTTTCTACCGGATCAGATATCCACTGGAAGGTTACCGTGAGGTTGCCGGCAGCTATCTGTAAAACTCAAAATTTATGAATAGTATTTTTGGAGAAATAGTATTTTCAGTGAATAGTATCCATGTTAATAGTAATTTTTCTAGAAAGCGGACCCTATAAATCAAAAGCTCCGGAATGAGTATTAAGTTTGGTGAAACTAAACGAAGTAAAAATGAGTCCATTCGAATGGTTTTCAAGGACTCTGAAAGTTATTTACGAAAATACCCTAGCGGACGGAAATATGGATATTATCGATGAAACTCTATTTGAATTTTTCAAAGCATGGGATTGAGTATTAGGGCACCCAATTAGAGTGTTACATGATCAATTTGATGATTAGGTGACCATGAAATATTTTTGTAAATTATTTAGAGATAAATAAGATAATTCGGAATCGACCGGAATTTCGGAAGGATTTCAGAAAAATTTTGAAAATTTAGAAAGTGTCAAAATGAGTATTAGAATATTCAATAAGTATTTTAGAAACCCAAACTACACTTCCGAAGGAATTCGAATTGAAAACATATCAATCCGGAAATTACCGGAGGCGATTTAGTGATTTATGGAGAGCCAAAAAGGGCATAGAATGATTTTTAAGAGCCACAAAGGCTACCTGGGGTATGTATGTAGTCCGAATTTAGACCCTGAAGAATTTTGGAAGGATTTCAAAAGGGAAAATCTTAAAAAACCACACAACGTTTAATAGATTATCCATTTTCTCTCATATGGTTTCGTTTTTATCTAAAATTCTCCATCTGTTACAAAATTAACAAAAATATTGGTCAAAAAGTAAAAAGACATTTTTAAGCCTCAATTATTTAAAAATTTTATTTAAAATAAAAAATTATAAACTAATTAAAAAATTAAAAATTAAAAAAAAAATTGGAGATCCAGATTGGATCTCTACGCCATTACATCATCTTCATCAACTTGCAAACCACCACCAGTAATCAACAACCCTCTAGAACCATCACAATCAGCACACCAAAGATGAACAACACTCAATCAATAAACCCACATCGAACAACAATAAATCAATAAACGCACAAAGATTGAAAAAAAAATCATCAAACATCATCAAGCACACCTGAAAACCCAAAAAAATAATCTAAACCCAAAATCATCATGCATCATCAAACCTTCAACTCGATTCAAACCTAGTTGAAGGTTCAACTGCGTTCAGGTTCATCTGGGTTTGAACCCAGTTAAACCCTCAACTGGGTTCAAACCTAGATGAACCTAGGTTCGAGTTCATCTGAGTTGGAACCTAGATAGGATTAACTCATCTGGGTTCGAACCTAATGAGATGAACCCCCAGTTGAGGGGCATCTCATCGAGGTTCGAACCTAGATGAGATGAACCCTCAACTGGGTTCAAATCTAGATGAACTCGAACCTAGATGAAGGTTTGTCTGGGTTTGAATCCAGATGAGATGAAACCTCTCATATAGGTTCGAACCAGATAAGATAAACTCAACTGGGTTCGAACCCAGATGATGAAAAGAAAGAGTAGATGAGTGGAGGCGGCGGTTGGGCCAAAGAGAGATAGAGATGAAAAGGTGTAGGCGCGGGAGGAGGTGATGGTGGATGTCTAGTGGAGGCGGTGGCGAGCAACAGAGCATAAGAAGAAATGATAAAGTTAGAGAGTGAAAGTGACAAAGCAAAAGCAGGAGCAGTGACCTTAGAGAGAGAAAGAGATCGATAGGGTTAGAGAGAAAGAGCTGAGTGATAGTAGAAAATTTTGATTTTTATTCAATATTTTTATATTTTTTAATTTTTAAATAAAAATATCTATTTATTATTATTTATTTATTCTATTTTTTATATTTTAATTAATTTTTTTTTTGAATTTTCTTCGTATTTCCGCTTTTACCTTGGAGTCAAATGGTTAACCTTTTCTATCTAACGGAATCTGTTACAGTCATGGATTATCATCCTTTCATACGCCTTCAAGGGGATTTTGGGTATTTAGTTAAAAGTTAGGCAGTATTGTGGATAAAAACAACTATATGAGGGAACATAAATAATTTATCAAAAGTCAGGGGATTTTTTGGAATTATCTCTTTTCAAAAAGTGTTGGAAAAATCGAATCCGACGTTCCGAAAAGTTCGAATGGATAAAGATAAAAAAAGGATAGACATATAGGGCAAGGCACTAGAGAGTGACAAGTGGCACTAATAGAAAAAGATGAGGACACTTGTCAAGTATTGAATGGAGGGCATTTTTATAGTTTTAACAAATTTTAGGGGTCAAATTGATATTATATCATTTTTAAGGGATGAAATGATAATTTTGTTGAACTTATATATTTGGAGCCAGAAATCAGACCAAAACAAAAGTTGTCTTGCAGTAGTAGGGGTGGCAAAACAGGTTGGCGTGTGGGTTAAGTTGGATTCGATTCGATTCGTTTATGAATTCGACCAATTCGACATGAATTCGTTTAAGAAACGGGTCAACATTTTTGGATTCGACATGAATTCGTTTATAAACGAATGATACCACACGACACAATTAATTTATTTATTACTTAATTCCTGAAAGATCTAAACCCATTAACCCGTTAATCCACTTAATTCGTTTATAACTTAAATAATATTTTAAATATATCCCTTATTTATAGTAATCTACATTTTACAACTTAATACCTGATTCAACATATGAAAACCAATCCATTAAATCATCTACATCAAATTCCATATCATCCACATCTAAAAACCACAACAAAACAAATCATATTCAAACACAATGCAAATCCATAAAAATTAAAATTATATAACATTATCATTTTTCCAAAATAAAACTTTATAACTTAAATATTTTGCTCTTTGATTCCAAGGGGAATCCAACCTACACCAAAATCACAAGAAAACAATATTATCCAAACTACACAAAAATCACACAACATTAGATCTGATCTGCCGAGGTGAGGATCAAGATTCCGTGAGGTGTGGTCGTATCGCCATATGTGTGGGAGAACCGGATAAGTGGAGAACTAAGAAGGGGCGGTGACCGTGAGGGAGAAGGGGAGAAGTGGCGGCGACCGTGGGAGATAGGAAGAAGCGACGAAGACCGTGGGGAGATGAGGAGAACGACGATGACCGTGAGGAGATGGAGAGAAGCGACGCGATCGTAAGGGAGAAGTGACCGTGGTGGCGACGTGAGGGTGAAGAGGACGAGCAATGACCGTGAGGGAGAAACGGTGGTCGGCGACCGTGAGGGAGGGAGAAGCGACGGTGAGGGGAGGGAGAGTGTGTGGTGGCTGCCAAAAAATGAAAATGAGGTTGAAATGGGTAAGGTTTGGTTAAATGTGTATATATATGCATAATTACACACTAAATCTTATAATATTTAATATTATAATTTGACCCCTAATTTAATCTTGTCAATCCGCGATTCGTTTAAGTAGACCCAATTCGATTCGTTTAATAAACGAATTAAGCGGGTTGACATGATTACGACACGAATTCGTTTAACTCAAACCATACCCATTTATTTTTACGAATTCGTGTCGACCCATGTGTCGTAACCCATATTGCTACCCCTAGTAGCAGAAAGGAATGGGAAAAAAAAAATAGAAAGGAGAAGAGAAAAGTCGAAAGAAAAGGGAAAGAGAAGAAGAAAAAGGGAAAGTCTGAGTTTCCAAGCAATTTCGCCCTCCGTTCACATTCAAATCACCATCACATGTCCGAGATCAAGTGAGGATTTAGATAAGTGGTTTTTAATGGATTTTATTGTTAATTTGATGATGAAATTATGGGTTTTTGTCAAGATAGTGTTGTAACGAGTAATAAATGAAATTATTGGCATGGATTAGAGTAGATTTTCATCAATTTGAGTTTAAATATGAAAGTTTTGTGTAATATATAGGGTGACGAAAATTAATGAGTTAGGGTTAGGGTTTTATTGATATTGTATGGAATTTAATTGATTTTGATTATAAGACTTTAGGTGATTAATTGGTGATTAAATGAAGCATTTGGGTGTGATTATTGAATGTAGAATGAAGAGAATGCATGAGTTGTGTGTATATTAGTATATGAACAAAGTGAGAATTTTGTGTCATTTTTCAAATTGAGTGTAATTGGTTAGTTGGTTGATTTTGAATGATTATGGAAGAATTTTAGATGAAATTGATATGATTGTAATTGAAGAAAATTAAGAGAATGAGTAGTTGGTTATATACTAGTAAGTGGTCAATATGAGAACTATGGTGTAATTGAATTATTTTGATGCATGGAGGAGTTTATATGAGATTTTATATTAGTTTGAGATGATTTGTTACAAGAGAAATCAAATTTATGATGAATAAGGTTGCATATTAGTTAAGGTCAAGTTATGTATGTATGTGTGTTGATTTTGATGGAATTGAATGATGATTTTAAGATTGTTGGTTGGAAGAAAATTCAAGAAAATAATGATTTGGTGTGAGTTTGAATTTTTATTAGTACTTTTATTAGTATAAGTGTGAATATGTTTTAATTGAATCCATAGAGTTAATGATGTTAAGTGGTGTTTTGTGTGATTTATGGTGAATAAAGATCAATGGAATGAAATAAATGAAATTGGTTGAGGTTAGTATGAAAGTGATTAATTGTATGGAAAATGAAATTCTATTAGAATAGGCTGTATTTGTGTATTGGGTTGATATGAAGATGGTTGTTGTGATTTTGTGACATTTCAAATGAAATTGAAACTATGTCAAGTACATGGAAACTATGGTGCATGACTTGTTGAAATTGTATTGAGTTTAGTTGATGTATGTTTGAGTATTAGTTGGGTGTTGAATGAGTTTAAAAATGAAAATTGTGGTTAGAATGTTAGTTTGGAAAATATGTTAAGTAGGATATCATTGTGCATAGTATGTAGAAAAATTAAGTTGTTAGCTTGGTATGTATATGAATTTCAAAATGACAAGTATGTTGAATTAAGTTGAAATTGATCCAAATAGATTAGTTGTGATAGATTTTATGTTAACGTATAAATTGTAGGGGGAGGTGGAAGGGAGAACGGAGCATGCAAAATTGTTCAAGTGGTGGAAAATAAAGTAGTGAGTGATTATTTTTAAAGTTAGTTTTAAAAATTTTATTGATTATATTTGGTTAATTTATTTAGTCAATGGAACCTAAATTTTTATGCTTTTAATACACTTGTATTAAAGAGTATCAAAAATTAGTGTTGAAATGTGTTTATGCATCTGGTAATGAGAATATATGCTTTCAGTATTTTGTAAAAGCAAGATGTTTCGAGCTTTTGGTTTATATTTTTTTAAAAATATATTAAAGATTTCAAGTTGAGAATATTTTATGTACCAAGCAAAGGAATGATTTAATATTTTAAAAGTAAAAGAGAAAGTTTTTAGTACTTTTCCAGCAAAAGAAAATGATTTTAGCAGTTCGAAATATAAAAGAAAGTTTTTAAAGGCCAATAGACCACCATGATAGAAAAGATGGAATTGACATAAATATAGCAAAGAAAGTTTAAAGACCCAGCTGTAAAGCAGTATATGCGTGTGGCAAGTATTGGGGTGTGTTACTAACATGGGAAATGAATGACTCGTTCCCCAGAGTTTGTCAGTGTTGGGGTTGAGTTTATAGAGTCGCCTCCACACATGTAGGGTGATATCTCATGCCACTTATGCAATGTAGCATTCCGTTTTATGGTGGTGGGGGTCTTATGGAGTCATGGTGAGTGGCACTAGTTTAGTCATCACGTGACGTCACATTGCACGATGCTAGTTTAGTCAGCATGTGACTAGACTTTCATACATTGTGCGGCACTAGTTTAGTCGCTATGTGGATTAGCACTTTACTAGATTCCATTTGGTGAATTTAGAAAGAAGTCAAGTAAAGTAGCAAAAGATTTTAAAGTTTGACGATAATTTAGTATTATATATTTTATATATTTCTTTAGCAGTATAAATAAAGTTGATATTTTAT
>JAIZFV010000269.1:0-33635 GCA_021234005.1 Nephelium lappaceum
GAGCAGAAAGGCAGACGAAAGACTAGCAGAAGAAGAATAAGTAGCATAGAAGCAAAGGAAGAAGATTCTATACGAAGAGAAGAATACGAGCATAAAAAGAAGAAGCAGAGAATGAGAGAGAGATATTTTGTTTTTTGAGAGAGAAGACATTTGTTGTAATAATATTATTTGATATAAAAAAGATCAATTTACCCTTGAGATGTTAATATTTAACCGTTAATGGATGGTTAGTCAAACCAGGTCAAAGGTATTTATGTATAATTTAGATAAAACTCGCATCATGGCTGTATAATTCGCTAGGGTCCGGGTACTTTTGTTATTTGTTAATTAAATTTTTTTGATAATTTGCCCCTAAATTTTTTAATATTAACATAATTATTCTTAAACGAGGAATATAGTACATAAATTGGATTTGGACCAAGATGGCTTCTCTTTCCGAGTTTTGTTTAGTGAGCTGGTCCACCTATGAAAAATATAAAAGAAATTGTATTATTATGCTAGATTGATTGTCACTTTTATTACAACAGATACCTATTTATATACAATGAAATGGAAACAATTTAAAATCAAATTTAAATACCTTTTTTTAAACAAATTCAGATTCAAATACTAATACAAAAGGTATAAATATTTTTTATACAGTAAATAATGGTTAGTTGAATCAAAAGTTAAATTTTTACACCTATGTTAAAAAGTTAAATTTTGACTTTTATTACCTATTTTCTTCAAAATATCTAATATATTAATGATATCTTTAATCATTTTTTTTTCTTATTATACTCATCTTGCACCTATTTATGATACAATGGTAATTGTTCTCACTTGGATTTTGATTAGAGTGTTACTAATACAATTTTACATGACCTTTATTTGGGTTCTTCTTTTTACTTCAGTCATTGTGCATTCTTACTTCCTTATTCATTTTTTTTTTTAATATTCATTTAGTTTCTTTTTTCATAGTTTAATTGTGATTTTTTTTTTGACAATTCAAAAACATTAATAAGAATCAAACAAATAGAATAAAACAAAAATATTGCCATGACATACATATATATAAACAAACCACAATTTCTTTACTTTAAAAAATGTTTTTTTGTTCTAAAAGAAAAACAGTAATAAAACTTAAACAAACATTTACAAAAATTGAAACCAAAATACTAAAGCTTTAATGCACCAAACGAACGCAACACAAATCTTTTAATTACTTTATTAAATTATTTTATTTCTCAATCAAAAAATAATAATAGAATTTAAAAATATATATATCCATAGTTCGGAATCCATAGTAGTATTTAAAGTATTCATCTCCGTATACAATCAAAATCATCCATCGAATCACTTTTTATTTATACATTCTTTGATTTCATGCCTTTAAATTCCCACATTTATCACCTTTTATATACTTTTAGAAAAGGTACTTATATCATCAATAGCGGATGACTCCACATCCCAAAAAAGCTAGTTTCTAGGACTGTAACATCCATTGAGATACGTATCTTTGATTGGTTTTCATATTTTCAACATGAGATTTACTCTATCTTTATTGCTTCTTACGTGAGACTCTCTGATATTTTCCCATTTGAGTATAGATTGGTTGGTTGTAAACTTTGCCGCCCATTTTTTTTCTTATTTCGAATAGCGCTTTGTTGCATAGCTCAATCCAAGCCCGTTACTTTTTCTTTTATTTTGAGTTGTCAGTTTTTGCTGAGCTCGATCTAAATCCATTACAACATTTGTCAATGATTTTAATATTATGTAAAACTTCTACATTTGTTATTTTTTTATATGTTTTTCCTTGGATAGCTTTACATTGAGTTATGACATCCATTATGGATACTTTTCTATTGGTTTTTATTTTCAATATAGAATTCATTTCATTATTTTTACTTTAACTATAGAACTCTCTAATACATGTAAAAAATAAAATAAAATTGTATTTTCTTATGGTAATATCAGTTTTGATTTTTTATACATTATCAGAGTATATAATAAATTTCATGTACAAATTATGGATGTAAAATGTAAATTTGAAATTTTAATTAATCTATTAATACTTTTTAGTAATTGTACTTAAAGGTATGTTAATAATAATAATAAGAAAAAATTGATAAAATATGTGTGTACATGATATTATTTGGGTAACAATTCAACCGCCCCATGTTCTTGGATGTTGTAAAATATGACAGTGTTATAATTCTATTTGTTTTAAATTGTTTAATTTTTTTTTATTTTAAATTTTGGGTGATAGTTTTGGATTCCTATTGATTTAAATAAGGTTTAAATTACTAATTTTTAAATATTAGAGGGTAAAATGGTAGTTTTATGTTGCATAAAACATATCAAGACTAAAACGGTCCTTCTGCTTATTCTATCATTACAAACCTCCCAAAATCTAGTCATACAAGGCCTGACTTGTCGAGTTTTCATAAATATTAGGAATGACGGGTCAAAAAATGAATTCACCGTTAAAATAATAATAAATAAAAAAATATTGGGAGAAAAATAACATTTATAAAAATATAAGATAATTACCAATTTACCAGTCATGCTGCTTTAATCAATTGCAAAAACACGTGAACAACTTCTTATCTATCCACTCTCTCTCAAAAAAAACAAGACTTTTGCTATGTATAATCATTGAAGACCAAACTTTGTTACATATAATTGAAAAAAAAAAAAAAAAAAAACTTCATTACATAAATTGTTTTTTCGGTGGACTGTGGAGTCTGTATAAGGATTCAGGAGTTCATGTTCGTGCAAACCTATTCACAAGACTTATTAGTCTGATCAATCAAAGTACGACCCTTGGTATTTTTTTTTTTTTCCTTTTTTTCTCCAATGGAGAATGGTAGCAACAAGGACCCACTTCTCGCTCCTAGAGAGAGGGAGCAAGACCCGGGCGACAGTGAAGACCGACCACACTACTCACTCGTCTCCAGCAGAATCGTCACCTCCCCGTTCTCCTCCGCCACCTTCACCACCGACTCCGACGACATCCCTCCAATCAGCGGCCTCCGTGACTTCTCCCGTGAGTTCCAGAGAGAATGGAAGAAACTGTGGTACCTTGCCGGCCCCCCATCTTCACCTCCGTCTGCCAATACTCTCTCGGCGCCATCACTCAAGTCTTCGCCGGCCATGTCAGCACCATCGCCCTCGCCGCCGTCTCCGTTGAAAACTCCGTCATCGCCGGCTTCTCCTTGGGCGCCATGGTATATACTTAAAACACATATTCATAACTCATTCACACATATCACATATCATTTACATACATGGATTTAACTAGTTTATTGGTTGTCTAAGTCCAAAATATGTCAGTGATGGAAACCTTACCCAACCGGTGAAGAAGTAAACTATATATTTATTCAAATATATGTACTTTCAATACCATGAACAAAACATAACTCAACATGTATAAAAATCAGATGGGAATGGGAAGCGCGCTGGAGACGCTATGCGGGCAAGCGTATGGAGCGGGACAAGTTGAGATGTTGGAGTGTATTTGCAGAGATCGTGGGTGATTCTCAATGCTGCATCTTTGGTTCTGATGTTCCTGTTTATATTTGCGCAGCAGATTCTAAGTCTGATAGGGCAGACACCAGCCATATCAAAGGCGGCGGGGATATTATCCATATGGATGATCCCGCAGCTCTTTGCTTACGCTGTGAATAACCCCATGCAGAAGTTCCTACAGTCGCAGAGCAAGATCATGGTGATGGCGGTGATTGCTGCCGTGGCGCTGATTTTGCACGCTTTTTTTAGTTGGTTGTTGATGATGAAGCTGGTTGGGGTCTAGTCGGTGCAGCTGTTGTACTAAATGCCTCGTGGTGGTTCATTGATGTTTTCTCAGTTTTTGTATATAATCAGTGGGACTTGTGGGCGCGCTTGGTCTGGTTTCACATGGAAGGCGTTCCAAAATCTATGGGGATTTGTTAGACTCTCTTTGGCATCCGCTGTTATGCTTAGGTGAGATCTGTTTTTTAAAGATTTCTCTTTTTTCCACTCTTTTTTAAATCCAAATACTTTTGATTTTTTAACCTATAATTGATCGATTGGCTTCTTTAGCGGAACAAAAGTTTAGGTGAAACTTTTATAAACAATTTTAAAATATAAAGATTAATCAATTAAATTTATTTTTTATTTTTTTTTAATAATTTTTTTTGTTTAATTTAAATAAAAAAAATGAATTTGATTAATTTTTTATTATTTTTAAAATCTCATATATTTAATTATAAAAATGTTTAAATTTAGGAGGGCTAAATAATTGTCATTTGGACTAGACAAACCTTAATGGAAATATAAGTGAAAATTACTAGAGATTCCTAAATTTTAATAAAAAATTTATTTTTGACCCAAAAGTTATTGTATTTGGTTTCCAGTGGGACATTTTTAAAAGGGGCCACCTTGTAAAGAAAAAGAAGTAGATTTTAACTTTTTTTCAGAAGTGAACTTGATTTTGAATCATCAAAGTAAATAATTAGAAGTTATGTACCTCAATTATTTAAATATCTTTATCATAAGATGTGATTCACATAGTAAATAAAACAGTTTTCATCATTTATTATGAATATCATAAGATGTGGATTTTCATGAGACATGAATCACGTCTTATTGTAAGAGTATTTAAGAAATTAAGTGATATAACTTATAATTAATTATTTTGGTGGGTTAAAAACAATTTAATTGAAACCGTTTGTGTCAAAAACGAATTTTTTACTTTCTAATATAAATATTTTTTTAAAATTATCAATAGTTTGGTTTCAATTCATTTTAATCCTTCATGTAGTTTTACATTTTTTTTCTGTTTTCAATCTATTTCTATTAAATATTTTTAATATATATATTTTTTAATTAGTTATAAAATAAATATTATTTTCTCTAAAGTTGATTTTATATAGTTATATTTATTTATAAAACATAATTTAGTATTTTATATTATTTTTCAAATTAATTTAAATATTTTTAGTATATGATATATTTATTTTATTTAAAATTATTTTAATATATTTATAAAAATAGTATTTATTAACAAATTTTATTTCAGATTAAAATAATTAAAAATAGATTTGTTTATTTTTACAAAAATAATTAAAATATTTACAACAAATTTTATCCAATCTCATATTGCACCAAACACATCACATCACTAATTTATCTATGGTCAACTGTATCGAACACATCATTTCATTAATTTATCTAATCCAATTAAATACTATCTTATCCAATCCAATTCCATGAAAATAATCTAATCCAATCTCGCGTGCCAAACGAGACCTGAAAAGATTAAATTTTTGTGTAGTGTTAAAAATGATAATTATTTTTGAGTTAAAAAACAAAATTTGATTCTTATTCTAGTTCTCCTTCGAATTTTTTGCAAAAATTAATACCATTTTGTATTTTTATACCGATTTGGTTAAGACATGTAGTTAAATTTGTCATCAAAAGAATGCGAAAAAAACAGAGGTTGTACTTGATCAATTTGTCTGGCTTCTTTCGAACTTGCTGTGACAAGTAGACCGCAACAGCATGAATTTAGAAGTCATGTGATTCTCAATAATCTTGAGTCCTCACTGTTATTCTTGCTTTATGTTCAATTCGGAACACCACTTGCGTCCTCTCTGACCGGTGAGAATCTTTTGTTTATCAATTAGATGCCATGCACGCTTAACGTGTTAACATTTTCATTGTGTAGTAGGTAAATTTATTTATTTTTAATTTGTGTTGTAGCTTTCAACTTTTTTTTTTGTTTAATATTTGAACATGCATCCCGAGATTCTCAAAATGCTAACTACATTTATTGTCGAATATTTGCACATCTATATTTAATATTTTTTTTAGATATATTTAATATTTATTTTTATTATTTACTGCAGCTTAGAGATATGGTACTTTATGGCACTGATCCTGTTTGCCGGATATTTAAAGGAGGCAGAAGTCTCCGTCGATGCTCTGTCCATTTGGTGAGCTTTACTTTACTTGATTATATATTCACAAAAAGATAATTAATTTAATTACATGCTTAACACTTATTATTCATTTTACAGTAATAACAACCAGAAAACTAACTTGACATACTTACCATTTTTTTTTTAGTTTGATTGGATGTATTTTTCATTAAATTAATTTTATTTTGTTGGATAAATATGTTTTGGAAAATTTTCATTTAAGTTCCATTTTATTTTATGATTTGTTATATTTTCAAATATTTCTAATGTATAAATATCTTTAATTCCTTTTTTTTTTAATTAAAATTGATAACTTTGGTCTATTTGACCAAATATTTGAGGATCAGCTGTTATAAGATGTGTTAAACTATAATTCTGCCCATGTTGCTATTTATATTAGCTTAAATAAAAAGTTTTCCTGAAGTAACAATTATAATATTAATAATAGAACCTGAAATTAAAAATAAAAATAAAAAGATTTAATGTCCATTTCCATTATATATTAATATCTTTCATCTCTCCTTATTTAAAAATTTATTACTGTGGCCCATTTGACCGAATATTTAATGATCAGTTGGTACAAGATGTGTTAAAATATAATTTTGCCATTGTTACTATTTAATTCAGCTTAAATAATAATTTTGTCCTTTAATATATTATAACTAGAACCTTAAATAAATAAATAAATAAAGTCATGGAAATTAAAATTAAAGTTAAAAAAGAAAAAAAACAAATGGAAAACATATGTTCAACTTGAACATTAATCCAATAACGAAAAACAAAAGAATTTCTCAAGCCTTATATAATGAAGGAATATTTTTTCTAGTTATTCAAAAATCCAAAATAAAGTGTGCTCCAACAATTGTAAAGTGTAAACATACTTAATTATGTAACAAAGCTACAAACATAACAATTATCTATTAAAATACCTAATAATATTTTTCTAAAATAAGCTTAAGATTTATAATAAATATTGTATAATTTATAATAATAAAAAATTATTAAAATTTTGGTTTGAGGAGGCCCAGGTCTCTTCCTATGAAAGAGGACCTGGGGAGGAAGTTGCTGCTTCCTCCATTTGCCTGAGGGAGCCGCGGGTTCCTCCTATCTATAGGATGCCCCATTTTCTCTAGTAGAGACCATCTTTACCTGTGGCCACCTTTTATTTTTGAAAATTGACTTTTTAATTTATTATTGTTATGTATTGCACAATTTATTTTTATTATTGTATGATAAATAAAATAATTTCAGAGGGTATGTATACATTTATTTTATATGTCATAATTTTTAATTTTGTTTTAAATATACGAATAAATAAGTAGATCTAATGCATCAAGACTTGTTCAATTTGTAATTGTACTTGAACGAAAAGAAGTTTTAAACTTAAAATTCTCACACACTAGGATTGGCTCCAATCAATTATTACATCTGGAAGTCATGATTAGTCTGTTGACTACACACTGAACGCTAATAAAGTATAATCTTTTAATCAGTAAAATATATTTACTTTTTAGGTTACTTGTTTGATATTGCCTAGCTTTGATTATTAATGATACGTTATGCTTAACAAATATGTGCTATAAACTGTTGAATTTGGTTGCATGGCAGCATGAACATATTGGGTTGGACTATCATGATAGCAATGGGAATGAATGCGGCTATCAGGTAATTCGTTGCAAATCAGAGACATGAAGCAAGCTTTGCTTCTTTGTTATTTGAAAGAAATTTATCAAATTTATAATTTGATTAATTTTAATCTCATTATAGTACTAAAACGATGCAGTGTAAGAATATCAAATGAACTAGGAGCAGGCCATCCAAGAGCAGCGAAGTTTTCATTAATGGTGGCTGTAATATCTTCATTTATAATCGGTTTGGTCCTCTCACTTGTTCTGATTATCACGCAAGACAAGTACCCGGATTTATTTTCAAGTGATTCACAAGTAAAAGAACTTGTTAAAGAACTCACACCTCTCCTAGCTCTATGCATCACAATTAACAATGTTCAACCTGTGCTTTCTGGTAATTATTATTATTATTATTATTTATGTACTCAGTGGTTTTTAAATGTGGGTAGATAACGGATACCAAATAAAAAAAAAAAATTGCACAAAACATTTTTGTAGGGGTGGCTGTTGGAGCTGGATGGCAAGCTGTTGTTGCGTATGTAAACATTGCTTGTTACTACCTCTTTGGCATTCCTTTGGGTCTTATTTTGGGCTACAAGTTTGGCTGGGGAGTCATGGTAATTCTCTCTTCCCTCTTCTTTTTCCTTTTACAATACCTGGAAGTTGGAATTCTTGAGTA
The DNA here is from genome assembly GCA_021234005.1 of Nephelium lappaceum. Taxonomy (NCBI): domain Eukaryota; kingdom Viridiplantae; phylum Streptophyta; class Magnoliopsida; order Sapindales; family Sapindaceae; genus Nephelium; species Nephelium lappaceum. The sequence goes on from JAIZFV010000269.1 coordinate 8,250, forward strand.
TGTAGGAGAAAAATGGACTGGCTTCCATGCTAAGACAAATAATAGCCCTGAGAAAAAGTTTGGTAGGTTGGTCTCACTCTCACCGATGATGGGACTGATATAATTATACTATGATATGTCATATTCTTTGCCTTTTTTTTTTGTCCTTTTACAGTACATGGAAGTTGAAATTGTTAATGGACTGACAAGTGACATCCATGCTAGATAAGACAATAGCCTTGAGAAAAAGTTTGGTTGGTTGGTCTCACTCTCACCGATGATGGGACTGATCTAATTAATCATATTATGATATGTCACATTCTTTGTTTTTTTGTTTTTTTTTCTTTTTTCTATTTTAAAAGAGTCATATTTTTTACCTTGAAAATGTAACATGTGACCAAATTTCATCGTAACATGATATTGTAAACTTGATTCAAGAAATGCAAAAACTAAAACAAGAGAATAAGTGGAGGACTGAAGTAAGCTTTTCATTGCTAAAACTGTCAACACAATAACTAGTAACCTGATTACATAAAGAGATAAAAGAAGCATATATATATATATATATATATGCAGTTAGTGACATGAGAATCTTGTTCAACACTTGCTGCTTTCTGATTGGTTGATATAGAGCTGACGTGGCTGACCAGGAGTTGGTTAAAGGAATCCAGGACTGACTTGAGAACTTGCACGACTCCTGCCAGACTAGTTTTACAAGCTGAACAAGATTAGCTTGGCTAACTTAAGCTACAAGTCAGTTCAACACTCCCACTCAAACGAAGCATGGACTTGTTCATGAAGAGTTTGATTCTGACTTGTCTAAAATAAGCTTGCTTCTAAGCAATTGAAAACAAACTATATACCCAATGGCTTAGTGAGAACGTCTGCAATTTGTTCCTCAGTGGTAACATGTCGAACATCAAGCTCCTTGGCAGCAGTTTAGTCTCTCAAGAAGCATAAATCTATTTTTATATGCTTGGTGCGAGAGTGAAACACTGGGTTGTGCCAATGAACCAGCACCAGTCTTGTCACACCACAATATTGGAGGTTGACTAGACTGAATTCCCAACTCAGATAACAAAGCTTTTTTCCATGTAATCTCAGTGGACGCCTGTGCTAAAGCTCAGTATTCAGCTTCACAGCTGGAACGAGCTACAACCTTGTGCTTCCTAGAACTCCAAGAGACTAAGCTACCATTTCAGTGCACACACCATCCACTTGTGGACTTTCTATCATCAAGATTGCTGGCCCAATCAGCATCTGAAAAAACCAATAAGTTCAAACCTGGTATGATCCTTGAAAAATGACTTGAAATGGAGCCCAAAATTGAGTGTCCCTTTAACATATCTAAGGCCCCTATTGCAAGCTTGCCGGTTAAGAGTGGCAAAGGGTTCACTTGTCGGGTTGAGCTGAATTCGATTCAAATTCATGTATGAATTCCACCCATTAACCCGTCAACTCGTTAATTCGTTTATCTGTATAACTCAATTAACTCGTTTAATCCGTTTAACCCTTTTAACCTAAATAATATTTTGACCCTATTAATCGTGTCGACTTACAAATCCGTTAACCAAACCCAACTCGATTCATTCGATAAAAGGGTTAAGTAGGGTGACACAATTATGACACCCGTACTGCCAATCTGTTTAAATCAAACCCACATCTATTTATTTTTCACGAAGTCATGTCGATCGGTTGTGTTGTGACCCAAATTGCCACCCCTCCTGCAAGTGTAGTGTTGTCGGTGCTGCAAGATACTGATTAGCCTACTTACAACAAAGGCTATCTCAGGTTGAGTGAGAGTTAGATACTGCAAAGCCCCCACAGTGCTTCTATAGAGTTTAGGATCTTGCAAAGGATCACCATCTGACTTGAGCAGCTTTGTTCATGCGCTCATGGGAGTTGGACATGAAGCACACTCTACCATATTAGTTTTCTTGAGCAAATTAGCTGCATATTTCCTCTGAGTTAGGTGGATTCCAGACTTGTCTCTTGCAGCTTCTAATCCTAAAGAATAATTGAGAGAACCTAGCATCTTTAGTGCAAAGTTTCTGTTGAGATCACTAAAAACTCTGTCAACTTCCACTGGATGAGTTCCTGTGATCAAAATGTCATCTACATATACTAACAAAATAAGGAGACTCTTGTTAGTTTTGTAAATGAATAAAGAACTGTCTGCTTTGGGGTTCTGAAAGCCCAAATTCAACAAAGCACCTTTCTACCTGTAAAACCAAGCTCGTGATGTTTGTCTTAAGCCATACAAAGACTTCTTGAACCTACAAACATAATCTGGATACTGCTATGATTCATACCCTTCAGGTTGGCTCATATACACAATTTCATTTAGTTCATCATTCAAAAAAGAGTTATTGATATCAAGTTGTTTGATATCCCAACCATAACTTGCAGCCAAAGTCAGAACTACTCTTATTGTTGAAGATTTTACAACTGGGCTAAATGTCTCTAGAAAACCGATCCCTGCAGTCTGGTGGAATCTTTTTGCCACCAGCCTTGCCTTATGCCTCTCTACTGATCCATCTTGTTTAAATTTCACCCTAAAAACCCATTTGCTACCCACAATATTCATGTCACTTGTTTGAGGTACCAGGTCCCAGGTTTTGTTTTGTATAAGAGCATTGTATTCAGCATCCATAGTTGCGTTCCAGCTTAGAATGCTCGACACTTCAATAACAGAATCTGATTCTTTTGTAGATAGGCTAAGGGTTGTATGATGGAAGGCTTTAGGCTTGTATATTCCATTTTTTTAGTTGGTTATCACAGGGTGATGGGATGAGGGACTGGTTTTGTTGATGTTTTTGATGTTGCTGGCTGGAATGGGTTGATGTGATAGAAGAGATGATATTGCTGTAAGAACAAAAGAACTATGACCGTTATTTGAGATAGGAAAATGAGACATTGGTGTAGAAGAGTTTATCACAGGCTGACTTTTGGAGGAAGTATGACAAAAAAGTGTCAAAGATGGAAATTATTTCCGATTAAAGGACACATGCCTAGTAATGTAAATCCTGCCGCTCGGGTGAAGGCATTTGTAACCTTTAGGAGAGGTAGAATATCCTACAAAAATGCATTTGGAAGAATGAAAACTAAACTTGTGTTTATTGTAGGATCTAAGAAGCGGAAAGCATGCACAGCCAAAAAGCTTCATGAACGGATAAGCAGGTGATTTGTTAAAGAGCTTTTCGGGTGAAATGTGATTAAGGATAGGTGTAGGTAATCTGTTGATGATGTAGGTTGCTGTGTTAAAAGCATCCCACCAAAAGGAAAGAGGGAGATGACTTTGAGCTAATAGAGTTAGACCAACTTCAACAATATGGCGATGCTTTCTTTCAACTAAGCCATTTTGTTGATGAACATAGGGACAACAGTGTCTAAAGTGTATGCCTAGCTTTGCTAGATGAGTAGCTAATGGTCTATACTCCCCTCAGCTATCACTTTGGACTGTTTTTATTTTTCTTTCAAAGGCAGTTTCAACAAGGTTTTGAAAAATGATAAAAGTGGAGGTAACTTGATCTTTAGAGGCTAATGGATGGATCTAAGTATATTTTGTGTATGAATCCAAAAAATGCACCTAATACTTGTAGCCTTAGTTTGATGTGTAGGGTGAAGGTCCCCACACGTCAGTATATGTAAGATTAAGTGGGGCTGAAAAAGTGGTTTGAGAATGTTCAAAAGGGTATTAATGAAGCTTGCCATAGTGGCATGCATCACAAAAGTCTAGTGATGCTTCAGCTGTGCATGGATTATTAAGCTTTCCCAAGATTTGTTTCGAAACAGCAAAAGATTGATGATCCAATTTAGTTTGTCAAACAAACATTTCAGGTTTATTCATAACGAAAAAAGAAGCAGAGTTTACAAACTTTGAAACATGTAGACCAGCAGCACTAGTACAAAGAGAATTATTATCAATACAAGTACTTTTAGAGCTATTACAAGCTAATGTTTTATGAAAATTAGGATGACAAAGATCAACACAACTTGAAGTAGGAGTTGCCAAGAAAAAGGCTGTTAACTCGGATGTGGACAGATTTTGGAAAGCCTTTGGGTCAGCTGTTGAAAGATCCAACTGGCATAGGCCATCTTTCAACACTCCCCGCAGCAGGACCTTCATGGTTTTCTTGTCCTTAACAAGACAAAGATAGGAATTAAACTCAACTATCACATCATTATGGTTAGTGAATTGTGAGATACTAAGGAGATTCTTACTGATAGAGGGTACATGTAGGATGTTTTTAAGATATAAAGGGTGATTTCGATCAGTATATGAGCTAACTATAGAAGTGCCTACGTGTGAGATAGCGAGTTTATCTCCATTACCTACAGTTAGTTGTTCCTGCCCTTTGAACTCTGATTTGAGTGACAAATTGTTGAGATCTGTTGTAATGTGGTTCGTTGCACCACTGTCCATGTACCAAGATGGGTCAGCTATTATGTTTGGAGAGGTAATGAAGGCATTGGCATTGCTGAATGAGCTTGGCTGACCATATCTTCTTGATAGTGACCTGGAACAGATGGCATCTGACTTGAAGGAACTAGATTGCCTGGATAGACAGAGGAATTAAACTGATGAACATGTGCTTGAAATTGTCCATTTTGATTTTATGGTTGCTCAAAAGACTGTTGCTGAACCCCATTGAAACTCTGATCAAAACGCCTATATCTAGTGGCCACAAAATGACCTGCCTTTCCACACAACTGACACAAAATCTTATTTCCAATTCTTCCACTTTTTCTGCCACAGCCCCTACCTCTACTTCTGCCTCTAAAACTGTTTCTACCACCAGTGTTTGGACCAAAACTAGTGAAGTTTGCAGAAGCTTGAGCAACATCAATTGAAGCTATCATGTCGTGTTGGGCCAATCTACTCTCGTAACTCATCAAAAGGAACTGAACTTCCTGAAAAGAAATGAACCTGCCTAGCAGTGATATTGACCACCACAGGATCTAATTCTGCACCTATACCTCCAAGAATCTGAGAAATCAACTCATCCTCTGACTGGGGTTGGCCAGCTACTGCTAGACTCTCAAACTTTTTCATTTTCCTCACATATTCACTAACTGACAAGGCACCATTTCTTGAAACTTGCATTTCAGTTTTGATTTGTAACGTCGTAGCCCTAGACACTTGAGCAAACAAAGACTCAAGGGTATGCCACACCTCATACGAAGTAGTGCAGTAAGTTACTTGGCCAAAGACAGATTCACTCAGGGTTGAGAAAAGCCATCCGACAAGCAACTGATCTGTCTTTTTCCAGGCTAAGAACTCCTCATTTATGACTAAATTGTCATCATCAAATTCATTCTCAGATGATTGAACATATTTAGGAGGGCATTGCTTTGGAGTCAACACAGATTACTCTAGATCAAACGCACGGAGTATAGGTAACACTTGTAAACGCCAATAGCTATAGTTGTTTATGGTCTAACTTCAATGGAAGCTTAAAATTCAAGTTCGAAGAAAGAAGAGAAACCCGATTCTTGCGAGAAGAAGACCCTTCTGAAGTTTGCCTTGAGCCGCCATGACTGCTAGTCTTGTGGTGCTCTGATACCATGCAAACTTGATTCAAGAAATGCAAAAACTAAAACAAGAGAATAAGTGGAAGATTGAAGAAGCTTTTCATGGCTAAAACTGTCAACACAATAGCTAGTAATCTGATTACATAAAGAGATAAAAGAAAGCATATATATATATATATATATATATATATATGCAGTTAGTGACATGAGAATCTTGTTCAACACTTGTTGCTTTCTGATTGGTTAATGTAGAGCTGACGTGGCAGACAGTTAGGAGTTGGTTTAATGAATCCAGGGCTGACTTGAGAACTTGTACTGCTAGACTAGTTTCACAAGTTGAACAAGATTAGCTTGGCTAACTTAAGCTACAAGTCAGTTCAACAGATATAATGTAGTTAGACACTTCTGTTGTTTACGCAGATACTATTCCACACAAGATTTTCTTTGTAAAACAAGGTTATAGATCGTGCAAAATTAATGGAAACTGAGTTTCGTTCAAGATTCAATTTGGCAGAGAAACATCAACATGTAATTCCGTTGCATGTTTATTAATTGAAAATGAAAATGAAAGGAAATCAAATTTCATTAGAACACTAATAAAAATAGTGACTTTAATTTCTTGAGTAGGAAAAAATGACTGAAATTCACTTTCTAATAAGAATTTAATTTATGATTTGGATCTAAGGTATGCATATGTTAATTCTCTACAATTTTTAATAAATATACTAATAATAAATCATGAATTAAATTTCATTTCTCTTATTGGGATTCCTGATTAGAATTGGACATGAAGAAAAGGTCCAAATTGGGTCCATCCGAAGACTGTTTGGCACCTCCAATCTCTGTTACAACTCCGAAGGATTAATTTTCATTTCTGATTCTTTTCTTTTCCAGGGGATTTGGACTGGAATGATGATGGGCACGGTTCTACAAACAATAATTCTTTTTGGAATGATATATAAAACCAATTGGAATGACGAGGTAAAGCAGGCAATACTTTTTGTCGCCTCTATAAATGTTACTAGTGTTATGATTATTGAATGATTGTTAACTAAACTGCAACATATTCTTTTTGATATCCAGTCTTCACTTGCCGAAGACAGAATAAGAAAGTGGGGAGGAGATACAGATTTCAAAGAAAACGGCTCCAAAAAATGAACCCAAGATTATCTTCAAGGCTCAAGCAGAGGGAACCGGGAGCACTGCTTCAATTTTGAGTATCTGACAACGTGCTATGAGATTTTAAAAAAAAAATTGAGTGAAAAAATGATTTACTGGATGTCAATTCTGGTTGTCTTTTATATCTTGATTTATTTGCATTTGGCTTGATTGACATATATAAATGTATTTTTTAGGTCTGAAGCTACGATTTTCAAGTGGGTTGGCTATTGGTCTAGGCTTTCGTTCAGCATTTTTCACAGAATCTTCAATTGGCGATCCTTGCAATTGATATTGGGGAAATTACCCACGGCCTACCTGTAAATTTCATATTTACAGGCGTATATAACTTTTTAATTTTTTTACAATGACCTCCCCTGACTAACGGATTGACTGGATTTGACCGTTAAATAATCTTTTTGACCGTTTAAAAGGTGTTAAAAGACGAAATTACCCTTGAGAACTATCAAATTGTCATGGATTGATTTCGTAGCCAAATAAAATTACCAATATACCCTTGAAATCATATTCAACCAAAATCATCTTTAATCCCAGAAAACCTCTACTGAAAATCATCTTCAATCTCTCCTCCCTCTCATCTTCAACCAAAATTATCATCAATCCAGCAAAATCATTAGCATCAATCATCAACCCAAATTTATCATTATCAATCAATCAACAAAAATCAGTGTTCAATCACAAAAAATTCCTTAAAACAACCAATAATCAACCCCAAAACAATAAAAGACCTTCAAACTGATTCGAAAATGATTTGAACCCAACCAAAACCCAGTTCTGGGTTCCAAGGATTCGAACCCAGATCATTCGAACCCAGTTCTAGGTTCGAATCCAGATCATTCAAACCCAGTTCTAGGTTAGAATCCTTCGAACCCAGAACTGGGTTCGATTAGAAGAAGAAGAAGCAGAAGAAGAAGAAGAAGAAGAAGAAGAAGAGAGAAGAGAGAGACAGTAACCAGTTAGAAGAAGAAGAAGATGAAAAAGAAGAGAGAAAAGAGAGAGACGATGAAGAATAAAGAGAGAAATGAGAGAAATGACAGAGATGTGTTTTTATTTTAAATCATTTTTAAATTTTTTTTTTTCGCAAACTAATCTCCACCATCCATCTTTAGATGGATGGTGGAGATCTAATTAAAAAATATTTTAATTAAATTTTTAATTTTTTTTAAAATTAATCTCTATCGTCCATTTTCAAATGGACGGTAGAGATCTGATTAAATTTATTTAAAGTTTTTAAAATTTATTTTAAAGAAAATTAAAAAAATAAATTTGTTGAGGGATAATTTCGTCTTTTAACACCTTTTAAATGGTCAAAGAGATTATTTAACGGTCAAATCCAGTCAATCCGTTAGTCAGGGAAGGTCATTGTAAAAAAATTAAAAAGTTATATGCACCTGTAAATATGAAATTTACAGGGGCTGTGGGTAATTTCCCCAATTGATATTGCTTCCCGGAAAGGCCGTAGTCAATAGTCTGGTGTATTTTTTTTCTTTTTTTGTTTAACGAATGATAATCAGTCCTTAATTCAATGAATTCTAAGGGTGGATGCAAATTCTTTATCAACTATTATTATCAGGACACATGTTTAATGTGAAAATATATAATATTTTTGAAAAATATATCATGTCTCAAATATATAAACACAGCTTTTTTATTCACTTTTTTAAATCTTAGCATCTATTCAACAAGTATATGCTAGCAATTTTTGTATTGGGTACTGATCAATACGGCTGTCCATAATTATTATTTACCCATTTTATTGATAAGTTGATTCGTTAGTAAGCTTCGAAATTTCAGTTATTACAATAAGCATCCATTTAGATTCCAATTTTAGTTCTTTTAAAATTAATTTACTTATTTAATTTATATATTGTATTTAATAATCCCATATAAATCGTTAGCGCCTAATTTCATCCAAAGGAAAATTACTGGGTTGTAAAAACACCGTTGAAGATAGGGGTGGCCTAGAGGAGTGGCTGCAAATAAGTGCTAAAGAAATCAGGAAATGGTCTCGTTCAAGGCCTTTACGGATGATATGAGTTTGCATTTGGCAAAGCTGAATTTGTTTTAGGATATAGAATACAATGAATGAATTTGATTTATTTATTTTAACTTTTTAAAGTTATAAGACGTTGATGTGATTTTACCATAAGTGTCTAAGATAAAACGAACCATTTAAATTTATTCATTTAATTTGAATTAAATAATAGATAATTTATTTTAGAAGAAATAATATAATAGATTAATTTGATTGGTTCATTCTAACTTTTCAAAGTTAGAAGATATAGAAGTTATATATATATATATATATATATATCCAGTTGAAAGAAATACTCTCATTCCCAGAAAATATCACTCCTTAAATTGTTCAACAACTGATGCGGTGAACAGACCAATGAAATACTGTCACTTATTTTTCTCTTATCTTTTTTATTGATCCGTCTTATCACATAAACTGTGAGATAGTCTCATGAAAGATTTTTTGCTCGTTTCCGTATATAAAAGGAGAAAGAAGTGTTTATTAGTCCAGTGTGTAATTAAAACACACACTGCCCAACTTTTTACTCAAACACAAACAATTTTGCAACAAACTTAACGAAACATAATTAAATTGAAATTATGAAGTTTTTTTTTTTTTTTTTTATGCGACATACTGTTTAACTATTATTTATATATAGAATTTTGAATAGGTTGATATAGTTAGCATAATTTTGATCGCTACTTGAACAGGATACCTTATATTATATTTTCAATTCCTTTATTATATTGTTTTTTTTTTTTCACTAACTCCTCTATTATATTGAACAAAATATGCTTCACTATCAACCTACGTCAAGTGAAAGAGTTCTCCGCATATCAAAATGCATAAGGACAAATATTTCGGTCTTGTTTTATAGACATTTACAATGATTTTTAATTTTTTTTTTTTTAAAAAATATTTTTATTGTCATGATAAATATAGTATATTAACTTATAAAATTTATATTATATTATAAGTCAATAAAAGTCCATCAATGCTAATAAAATTCTTTGAATATGAAAATATATGAAAGTCTGTGAAAACATTTTATAAATAATTTTGTAAAGTCTATAAAAATCAATAAAAGTTCATATGAATTCTATAAAAATGATTAGTTTAAAGATACTCTATGAAAATCTTTGAAAATCTATATTGAATGTCCCTATAAATGTTAAGTGAAACAAATTCTTATCCATGATTCTTTTATTATATGTATATAAATAATTTTCACCTCAGTACATATTGAAATTAATTTAATCGGTACATTATTTATGAATCATTGATTGAATATACGTGGTTGTTGACTAAGTCAAATCAAGTGAAAGTAGATAAATCTAACGGTTCATAATCAAGATGGTGAATTTATTATATCAATACACATTGAGAAAAAAAAGAATATATATATATATATATATATAATTTGAAGTTAAAACTTGAAATCTGAATTCAATTCTAAGTTTGTGTCAATTTAACTCAAAGCGTGCTTAAAGAGGTCACTGTAAAAATAACCACAGACGATCAAGGGAACTACAAGAAAAGTGTTTCTTCATCTAGAAAACTCTTTTATGTGCCAAAATAATACCAAACAAATAAATTTTTGAAAGAATGAGATGGAACCTGGCACCTAACTCACTCCCACCTTTGTCCTCTTGAACACTTGTTAAGCTGCTTAATTTGCCAGCTTATAAATCAATTTTAAAGTGACTTGAAAACCTTTTTTCCTAATCAATATTTATCTATCATTACAACTAAAGTACTCTTTTAAAAAAGAAAATAAACTGATATCAGAGAGTTCACAGACAAGAACTCTTAGGAAAAAGACTTAACGGGCCCATGAAGTGCTATGTTTTTCATTCAGATGTTACAACACTATTGTGGTCCATTCACATTATCATTGAAGCATAAAATAATAATAATAATAATAATAATAATTAAAATAATAATAATTCAATATCTCTAACCCAAGATTTTTTAAGCCCATAAGTTCCTGTTAGTGATTCTCAATTTGAGCCTGTAAATTTTGAAGTGTTGATTCTTTCTTGTTTGTTCACACTAGTCTTGTTAATTACTAGAAATTATCAGGATATAATGAAACAAATTTGGAACCTGAAAATAAAGTTAAAATTGAATAGGAATTAAGAGGTATTTATATTGTTAATTCCAAAATTTGGGCTTCTCCTAAATTCCTAATAATAAAAGAAAATGCTCTTCTCAAATTGATGCAAACAATCAAATAAAAATTAAAAGAGCTTCTAACATTAATTTTTTTTAAAAAAAAAAGTGATAGAGAAGCCACATCAAACACGCTCGGCTTTCTTGTACTGCTAATGATTTTTTTAATAAACAATATCATGCTAAAAAAAAAAAAGAATTTAATTTTCGATTGTTATCAAAATTTTTGCTACTTAATTAATAAGCAAAACACACAGATGCAGCAACAAAAACTAAGACCAAGTGACCAACAGCTTATGCTAGAACTGATACCACGGTTAATAACCACACAAGTTTTCACAGGGAGATAGCATTTCATCACGCGAATGGCGGCTGACATTCTAATTGGAAGTAATTGATAATTTCTGTTTCGATAAATTTATCATCATTGTCCTTTACTTCTCTTGTTATATGATAATCACAATATCACATATTTTATTCTACAAATATCACATTCTGATAGACGAATATTTCACAGAAAGAAGAAAATTTGGTTCAACAATGTGTGAAAATTGATGGAGTAAAGTTCTTTTGTCCACAATAGTATTTTTGCTTAAGATTATTATTGTATTGATTTTTTTATTAAAAAAAAAAGAATATGCTAACTAATTTTGTGGGTGACATTGTCTGCACCCAATGTATGTTCTCAAAAATAATTAAATTTATATGGATTTTTATCTTCTTAACAACAAAATTTTGATCCATTATTGTTGTTGTATTTATAAAAATGTCTTTGTCAATAAACTACGCAAATTTTTGCCTAATAAACACTAAAATGGCCTGTTAATTTACTTTTAAATAAATTGATTTACAAATGGTCCCACCAATAAATAGAATTGAGGAAGAAAGATCCAGAAACTTATAACTTTTTCAATATTTTAATAGACTAATATTGTCTGCAGATATATTTACACTTACCCTTCTTAGGTTTTGTTTGAAGCTTTGGATTGGATTGGGATTAGCTTAATTTAAGTTTAATCCATCGTTCTGAGGAGACATGGGATTGGCAAAAATTCAATCTCATGTCTTACTAAGTCTCATAGTTGTGGGACTGTAAATAAATAAAATAAAATAAAATAATTGATATTACGATTTCTACTTTTACCTCATTCATCACTCTCTTCTCTTGCCAGCACCATTTGTCACTCTCTTTGTGCTGCCACCGTCAGCTTGCCGTGCCGTTATCTATTTGCAGTTCACGTTATTGTCGACCATTGATTCTCTTCCTCTTCATAGTTTGCACGCTATGTTCTAAGTTCTCTCCCTTTTCGAAATTCACTATTGGTTCGAACACTTTGTTGAAGAAGAAAAAAAAGAAGAAGAAGTTGTGATAGTTGGAAATCGAGAAGATTGGGAGCCGTGGTGGAGAAGATTGAAAGTCGGTCTAAATTTTCCTTTAAGTATAACTCAACAAACAAAATTCTAATCTTGGCTTTAATGTTAGGATGTTGATTTTTATATTGCTTAGGGATTGGTTTTGGAAAGGAACTAGCAGATAGAGTTTCTTTCTCATTTATTCGGTTGGAGAACTATTGTTTTTGGTTTTATCTATTTGTAAGTATTAATTTTCAGTTGACTTTTGTTATTGTTAAAATTTGTAATTTGACTTTAAGCATTTGATTTAATAAAACACTGAATACCATTCAAGATTATTTTTTATATCAGAATTTAGGGTGTTACACTTAGACTACAGATTGAGGATTTAACATATTTTAAATATAATAAAAATAATATTTTAATTTTTTTAAAACATTTTTAAGAGGACCGCATCACATAATATATTCAAAAGAAAAATCTGAAAAAAAATATATCCCAAATAATGCATGATCAGTTAAGCTGCAAGTGACGTACCATCATCTAGAAAACATTTCACATCAAAACAACAGTATGATTACCTAATATTGTACTTGTTACAGTCTTGATTTTTACTTTTATTTTTTTACTACAGTCTTGATTTTTACTTGAAGCTTATCCAAAACGACCTAATTGAACAGAAAAAATAAACCTGATGAGAAATAGACGATCAAATATGTGTCATCCCCAATGAATTAGCTGGATGTATACACAATGATTAAGTAAATTAATTAAAGTCAAATGAGAAGACATTTAGATGGTAGAATTTTAATATATGTAATGGATGTCAATTCCATTTTGTATTTATAAAAATTGATTAATAAGAAAAAAGTCTCCGACATGCAAAACTGTACCAAACTCACGAGATATTTTGATTGGATGTCCCTTTTCGAGTTTTGGAATAGAATTTGAGAAACTAGCAAGTCGTTGTTCAAAAACGCAGCGCCTCCGTTGTAATTCTGGCCACCACTCCTTTCCAACTTGGACTAACAAGTCCTATCAACCCTCCTGGCTTTGACTATGTTGCCTCACTCATTTTCATTTCCATTCACTCATATTTTCTATCAAATTTTGACATGATAAATCTTCGAAACATCTCATTTAAAAAAAAAAAACGAAAGAATCTTCAGAACACCTAATCCATTTTTTTAAAGGGTTAATTACATAAACACCCTCACTTTATATGAAATTGCACTCTAGGATAATTTGTTCTTTAATTATCTCCTGATAGAAGTGTTGACTAACGTTTTAACTAACAGTTCATTAATATATCTTTTCACTATATAGAGGTAAAATAGTTATTTTTCACACCAAAAAGAACTTAAAATTACCAATTAAATATTGAATACATTAGATAAACAAGTATATAAAAAACAAAAAAAAAAAAAAACAAAAACAAAAACAAAACAAAACAAAAGCAAAAAATATGATATATATTTAAAATATGGAAAAAATAAAAATTATCACTTTCACTACTAATCACCGTGTTCCTCTTCACCGTTTTCTTGACCATCATGCCCTAATTGCCTTTTTATCATCATCATCATCCATCTTCAACACCATCAATTTCATTACCACCACTCAACATCAATTCAAACCACCAATCACCACCACTCAACAACAATGACAACGACGACCTCAAGCCTCTTCTCTAGCAGCCGTATCACCCTTTGAATGAAGAAAATTTTATTCTCTCGTAGCTTGTCAGCCCCATAATGCAAAAAATATAACCTCAATCCTTTACGTAATGAATAGCAACCATAACACAAGCTTTTAACAAACCTACATCAGCTGTCAACATAAAGCACCAACAATTTCGATTTAAAAAGTTAGTCAAAGGTTATCTGTACTGCTAATCAATATTTTCAAGGGAAGGCTAGCGCAATAAAAGGAAATGTTGTCCAAAAGTGCAATTTTACCTAAATTGAAGGATCTGTATGCCATTGACCCTTTTTAAGTTGCAATGTATTAAACAGTATGCGGCTATCCTAAAACCTACTGTTACGTCTTGAGAAATTCGCTTTCACATGATGGAGAGGAGGCACCTTGCGCGCGCTAGGTGAGTAGGATAGAATTCAAACCCTTACCATAAATATAAAAAGAATATATTAAAATTATTAATTATTTAAGTAATTAAGTTACAAATGGATGTGCATTTAATTCAATTTTTTATTATTAAGTAAACAAATCCTATTGATTAGGTTTTTTTTTTTTAACTTTATAGTATTAAGAAAGATTTCTTATAAATTTTTAATTATTTAGACTTGATAGAAATTTATATTTATATTAAATCACTTTCATTGAAAATGTCACCTTGTAACAGGTTTTCCACAAATTATAGAGACATCAAAAAAATTCCTATGAATGTTAGCTGTATGAGAAAAGAATTCTTACAGTTTTTTGAAGTTATTTCAAATTCAAAGTCCTTATTAATTAGAATTCCTTATAAAGATTTGGAATTGATGATTTTAATGTGTCCTAAAATGGCTGCCAATTCCTTAAAAAAAATTTGACAATGAAGTTATATGGATCGTACATGTAAATAAGAAATTTCAATGTTTACTATATAACATTAACTTATTTTAATTTTTAATTTTGTTTTGTTTTTTTTGAAATATAACTTTTAATTTGGTTGCTTATTTCTTTTTTTTTAGTGGAAATGTTTCTTTTAATTTTACCTCAATTAGGATTTCTAATCGAGACTGTGAGCTTAATTGATTTTTAATCAATTTCACCATGTACTGATATGGTTGGCATTTATTTACATGGATCCCATAGGAAAATAAAGAATTCAGTGTTTACAAACGAACTTTTTTCATTTTCAAAATTTGATTGCTCTCCATTTTGGGTTTGAATGAAACTCAAAAAATTCTTTTTATTTTTTATGAATATATATATATATTATTACATTATATTATTGAGATTCATCTAAGAAATAATCAAAATTAATTGGGATCGAACATTGATAATACGGTATGGAGAATGGCTTTCATGCACGAGGAAACGACCCACATAAGGGTAGAAGAACTACCTACACATAAGAGGAGAGAGAAACAATCTTACTATTGATGGATGTCAAACCTATAACTTTTAACAGAAGTGGGTGTACAGCGAAAGCTCTATCACACCTATGCGTAATTGAAAATATTGGAGCATAATTTAATGCAATAGCTAGCTAATATACATTAATTTTTGATTGATTACAAGTGGGTCACAACCCATGCATTTTCTTTTCCGTTCATCAAAGCGTTGATTGCTATTTGATGTATCAATGGAATTTAATTATCCTTTTTCAAGTGTGGTCCACTGTAATTGTGGCCCATGAATGTCATTTTCTTGACTCGCAAAAACATCATCAACAATCCCCCTTTGACTTGGCTTCCTACTACGTACGTGTGTAGTTAATATTAATAATCTATGCATTAAGGACCACCAACCTACTCATACAAATTAAAATATACAAAATACAAAATCTCCTTTTTTATTAAATCAAATTTTAATAGTTTCATATGTCTATGAAGCGATCCTATAGCTTACTTCTATATTGGCTCTTTAATCTTTATCATTGAATAATCCATACATATTACAATCCCCTTTTATATTTTAAACAAAAGTAGATTTTGTGAATAGTTATTCAGATATCTCATTTTTTTCATCAATTTTTTTTAATGCTAGATTTCTAACAAATTTCAATAGATTTGACTTTTGAGGACATTTTTTAAATGAATTTTATGAGAATTTTTTGCTGAATTTTGTATTGTTATAGTGGTAAAATTTTGAAATTTATTTATATTTTATATAAATTAGGAAAACAAAATCCAAAATTCATATCAATATATAAATGGAAAAAAAAATTAAATTAAAAAAAAAAAACCTATGTTCTTTTTGAAGAATAAGAGAAAAAATTACTGTCTGATTTTTTTATTGTTGATGATATTAAGAGTTTGTTGTTATCCACTAGGAATGGTTTTTGTCATTATGTATCCTGCTCTAGAAATATGGTGGCCCATTCTCTGGCTTCCTCAGCTGTTACTTTTCATGCTGATCGGATTTGGGTTAATTGTTGTCCTTATTTATTTTCAATGATGAAATAGCTGATCTATTGTAATAGAAGTTCTGCTGTCTTCTTAAAAAAGAAAGAATAAGAGAGGGGAAAAAAAAAGTTAATCAAAATCAAAGAATATGAGATGGGAAATGATGTGATGAGAGAGAAGTGGAGGTCAGCTCAGAAGTCAGAATTTCCAAAACCATGCAAGTTGGCTAAACCAAGTTGACCTCAAACAGTTAATGCATATCCCTTGCTGTTACATATACATACATACATACATACATATATATATATCATTTTAGTAGCAAATAATATAGTATAATGGAAGGCTGGTCCAATAGACACAAACTAACATGAGAATGCTTTTCCTCTCATTCATTCACTCATCTACTGGTCTGGAAGCACTTATTTAATGCTCCCTTGTGTGTTAACAAATCCTGACCAACCTATTCTGTTTGTTGATTTATTTGATATCACAACCACCTACAGGATTGGTCAAGAAGATCTGGCATCCTCGTTGCCTTCAGTTACAGGCTATCAGCACCCACCACGCATTTTCATTATCTTATAGTTACTGAAGCATCGGTCACTTCTTAAAAAACGTTTAAGGTGATAAGTAACATGACATGATGAGTTTGATTCATTGGGAAATTCGTCACATCTTCAACCTAGATCTTATGACTTCAAATTGTATTATCTTACCTCAACCTTTATTCAACTGTAATATAGTTTAAAATAAGTACTCACAGATAACATCTCAAATAATTGAATTTTATCAATAATAAAGTTGAATCGAATCTTATGAAGATATTCAAATTCAGATACGTCCTACAAAATTGACGGTGAGTGATAGATTCAAAAGTTTAGAATATATAAATAAGTTTAATTAAGTAATAGTAATAATGTATTTTAATAATAATTAATTTTAAAAATATTTATAAGCTTTCCTTTCGCCCAATAAAAGAAGAGTTGCTTAAAATCAAATCTAGGATCATAGTGCTTTCCTGACCTGATTTTCGAAGTGGACACGGCATTATAGATTAGGGAAGTAATGCCATTTAATCTTTGTTTGGTATGACAATCAAAATGATTAAAATAAAAGTTCGACTTTTTAGAATAGAAGAGGAAAAGAATTCACTTTTGGTATATATAGTTGGTTAATTGTATTTTATAAAACATTTTTGTTAACGACTCAAATCTCATTGTTTAAGTACATGTTGTTAAAGTTAAAACTCATACTTAATAACTCTGACTTTTTGATAGAGTGTTTCAAACTTTTGCTAAGTTTATTCACTATTAACCTAACAATTGCAATGATATCTTTAAGCATTAATGAGAATACCTTGTATACAAGCACTCATATAACTCAGAATTAAGCCATCAATAAAGGTATCTTCACATACAGTTGATTTGCAAAAATTCTTACTTTGAAAAAAAAGTTTCATCGGAAAAGTTTACCAAATATAACATTTTAATTAAATTTTGGCTTTAATTGGAGGTTACGAAAATACTACAATTAACTGAGAAAAAGAAATCATAATCTGCTGGTATTATTCTTGTTATTCACAGAGATTTTATTTTTTAATATATATATACATATATTCATAAAGAAACAGTTGTTAATTAAAATCAGAAAATATCGACTCACATTTTAAATAAGGGCAAATAGAGTTGTTGCCACTGCGACAACTCACCAAACTTTATAGAGATTCTTTTTTGAAATGATTATTCATGGAGATTTTGAGGAGATACCCTATAAATCAACATCTTAAATGATTGCAAATTTACCTTTATCAATTACCTGAACAAACCCAAAAAATAATACAATAAATAAACCAATTCTTAAATAATGTCATCTTTCATTTGTTATTTCAATAAGTATTTACTTATTTCTCATATCGTCTTTTACACGATAAATTTATTTGCACCCAAACAAAATAGACATCCCAAAACCTGCTGGTATGGGTCAAGAAAATTGGTGAATCTTCCGTCTTAGCTGGAACTTTGATTCAAACATATCAAAACATTTGTCTGCACCGTCTAAACATATTATATACAAGTGCTAGCTTATTAAACTGCTAAGTTCTCATGTAACTCATTAAGTTAAGAGTTTTTTCCAAGTTTAATATAAGCATAGAAAAACACAAAGATCGATGTTACATTTTTTATAATTGTTTTTTTTTGGGTTACGGTTTTCAGATTCAAGTAATAAACTGATCCTGAAAACAGATGATCGCCAAACCTTTATTTAGTAATCTTTGAATCCCCTGCATCTTGATAGAATTATTTGTATCAAACAGTACATTTTTCGGATAAAAAAGCATAATGTGGAAAGGCTATAAAGAGGGTGGCAGGCACTACTGAGAAAAATAGGTAATTGAACAGATAAAATAGTTGTGAGTAATTAATACAAATCACTTTCATGCCCCTTTGTTGAGTTAAGGTACTTTCATTTTCAATGAAATTAAAAGCCTAGCTACGTCTAATCGTAGCCAAGGAATAAATTAAGTATACTGAATCCTACTTTACTAGTGATTTTGTGCCAAATAAAAATAGAATTACATTTTTTTAATTTTTCTTTAATTAATTAAAACTTCTTCCAACTGTTTTAGTACTTTTAATTATTAAAATAAAATAAACATGCTTCAGATCATTTGAATCAAACAGTCACAAAAATACTCTTCATTAATTAAAAATACTTGAAAAGAAATTAAAACTTCAAGGGCAGTGCATAATCGAAATGTAATCATGACAAAACTGATACATTTTCTTGTCATCGATGACTTTGAAAAAAAGTAGGCAAAAGGCTTTTTTTTTTTTTTTTTTTTTGAATAAAAAGATCAATGAACAAAGTGATAATAAAGAGCATAACAAAAGCAGAACTTTTCAAGAAAGTGCATGCAAACTATCATAATAATATGTATGGAACTCACATAAGCAAAGACTTTTTACTTTTTCTCATGCTTTCCTGTGACATATTTAAAAGGAGGATTCTGTAATAGTGTTAAAACTCAGAATTGGTGAAAGTATACTTTGCGTTTAATCACAGTAAAAACTAAAAGTAGATTCAGTTCCCCTACTATAGTAACTTTTTGATTTAGTGATTCTGGCACTTGGGTTTGACGCATACAAAGTTCGTAATTGATTACGGATTTAAATATAAGTATTACATAGCATCAATCCATTCATACATCCACAACATGTATGATCCAATTCAAATATGATATATTTAAGCCGATTAAGATCAAAAGAGGATCTAAGGTTGATGCAAACATTTCAAAGTTCTTATTTAATGGACCAATTATTTGCATCTTCAATTCTTTGAAAACGTATTTGAATCATGAGAATAGAACGTCAAATTTACTTGCAATAACAAAAAGAACCTAATTACTTGAGTGGAGTCTCGTATGGTCCATTCATCATAAACCACAATGACTAGGATGAGAATATTGCATCTTTACATCACCGATCACTAAAAAAGAAAAGAGCTCTATCCATTTTATTACCACCGAAGCTATTATATAACACTACACATTTCTCCCCTCTTGATTCACCCCTGAATAATACAAAGATTCCACCCCAAAAATTAAAATCAAAAGAAAAAACTGAAAAGAAAATACCTAAAAATAAATTTATAAAAAAAAAAGAAAGAGAGAGAGAGAAAAGATAGAGAGAGACATTCGGGCAGTGGTGGGTCTCATTGAATAAGGCACCCAGCTCAGAATTGCACATTGACGGATTTTAGGATAATCGATCCCCACCAATTAGGGTTTCCATTTTGAAACTCAGTTGACCTAACTCGCCCGAGTCACACTCACTGAGAAACCACGAGCGGTTTTTTGCGCGATTTTCCAAGCCGAGGTGGCGATGAGCGGCCGAGTGTACCATCCCAGCATCAGACACCCGTTGTTCTCTTCCACCCTGTAACCTTCCCCGCCCGCGAACAGCGCCAGCAACATGCTCGCTTGTTTGTAAGCGTTCGACCCCAGATGAACCGGCGCGAATCCGGCCGAGCCGAACCGGGTTTTCCATTGAGTCAGCGTTTCATGCCTCTCGACCCGGTCCATACCTTCACATGCGACGACGTTGCAAATCTGCTTGCCCAAATACACCTCCGTCATGGCCTTGTCCGGGGTGTTGACAGATCCTTCGAGCGAGTCAAACATGGTGGAGTAATAATGGAGTGACTCGGTGAACCGGTCGAGGAAAATCGGACCGTTGTGGTTGGCTTCCTGCTCGACGACAGTGAAAATGTCGGGCCTAATGTTCTTGACAACAGAAAACACCCTGTCAATGGCACCCGGTCTAGCCAAAAGCTTATGCAACTCAAAGACGGAGTTGACAGCAACCGAGTCGACCTCAGTGGGCCTGAGTTCCAACATGGAGGCATCAAGATCAGCCAAGCTGTTGGCTACAAACCCTCTGTACTCGAACTCAACATGAATGGTTTCAGCCAGCTGAGCCAACTTCCAACCCACTTCCTGCAAATGGTCGGTGTTGTCAGCCGCCGGCGGCCCAATTCCGGTCAGCCTAAAGGCCGGCGGCCCACCAGGCCGGAGAGCCAAGGCCTGCATTAGAGCCGGCCACTGCATACCCTGATTCATCGAGAAATCTATGACATGGACACGTTTTTTACCTTCAAAGGCCTCGAGAATGGCTTGATTCGCAGTGAAGTGAGCGAATTTGAGGTAAGGACAAGTCTCGTAAAAGTGCATCTGGAGAAGATCTGCGAAGTTGTGGTCGATGGTGTCCTGAGGGTAGAGCCCGTAAATTCTATGAGCCAATGCTTCGGCGAAGTAGGTGGCCACCTTCCCCATCGCGCCCGCTTGAGACATCGCCAGGATTCGAATCTGCTTCACGACCGCCTCCGCTAAGCTGAGGTTGTGCTGCTGGACAGCCTCCGCGCACGCCATCAATGCGTGGACTAGTCGGATTCCGTTTTCCTGTGAGTCGGCTAGCACGACCGAACGAGTTGACTCAGGTGGGTACATGTCGTGAGAGGTTTTCAAGCGTTTTTGGTCCCTAGAGGACGACGACGACGACGAGGAGTTGGCGGTGGCGGTCGTGTTGTTATATACATGGCCTTACCAGGGATGGCTTTGAGATCGTAATCAGACGCACAGGATTCATCGATCAGACGCTGATGGCTTGAGAAATCGATGGAGGTGGTGATGGTGGAGGGTTCAGCAGTAGAGATGAAGGTGGTGATGGTGGAATCAGGATCCAAGGAAGGAACCGGGGCGGGTGCTGGAATCGGATCCGGGTTGAACTCGGAGAGCATGGATTGGAGCCAAGTTGACAAATTGGATGGATCATAATGGACGGTTTCAGAAGCCAGATGAGAGATACCATCTTCTTGAAAACTGCCCATCACTTCTTCAAGCCGTTCAAGCTTTTGAGCAACATCCGCCATGTCCGTCGCCCTCACCTTGTACCCTAGAACCTCAAGAAGCTCGTCCATCCCTCCGTCACACGCCTCCTCTTCCCATATCTTCCCTTTACGACTCCCACTCGACCCGCCCGACGTTTGCTCCATCTGCTGGTGCTCTCTCTTCATGATGATTTCGATTTTCGGTTTTGGGTATTTGGTTTTTCTGCTGTTTTGAGGCTCAGAGACGAGTATCAATGAGCAGCGAAATGAAAGAATCTGGTCATTCGACTTGGGTATTGGGGGAGTTTTTCTTAAATTTGTTTTTCCTCTCTTTTTTGCTTGGTTTTTCACTAACCTGTACTCCCACTTCAAGATCAGAAGATAAAAGAGGAAAAAGAATTAATAATATATCTGAGTGAGTGATCAGAGAGGGAAAAACGCTCGTGATGGGGCGCGATTTTCAATGAACCATCACACAAAGAGAGAGAAGAGAGAAAAGAGAGGAGAGAGAGAGAGAGACCGCAGCAGCAGCAGCAACAACAACTACAGCTCAAACAGATAAGATGCGAAAAAATAAATAAACACAAACTTTTATTTTGTAAGAGAAAAGGCCACTCACTACTCTATGTATGTATGTATGTATGTGTGTGTGTGCGCCTCTCTTATGGATTGTGGATATGACCAGGCATCCACCACAGGCCACTCCATTTATTTACTCTCCTTTTTAACTTTTATGGCTTCTTTTTAGAAAAA
Organism: Nephelium lappaceum; assembly: GCA_021234005.1. Classification (NCBI taxonomy): domain Eukaryota; kingdom Viridiplantae; phylum Streptophyta; class Magnoliopsida; order Sapindales; family Sapindaceae; genus Nephelium; species Nephelium lappaceum. The sequence continues at coordinate 30,696 of JAIZFV010000269.1, forward strand.
CCGTTTTACAGCTGATTTTTAGTTCATTCACTGCTGTCTATTAATGATCTCTCCCAAAATATAAGATAAAATTAAAAGATAATAATACTGCTCCATTGCTTTAAAATAATAATAATAATACTGCTCCATTAATAGCTCAGAATTCCATTAAACTCTTTTTATGGTATTTTAAAAAATTAATAAATAAAAATTGATTTTTTTAATGACAGGATTAGCTCAGAATATAACCGAAACCAATAGCAATAAGTATTATGGTGCTGTTCGAGGATCGATTCTCAGCAATGGGAGGGGCCAATTCATAAAGAATTGGAGGCAATCCATAAATGGTGGGGGAAAACCGTCACACTACACATTTGGTAGCCTTGTGAGCTTCAAACACGGCACACACAAACATATGAAGTGAGATTATCACCACCGAGATAACCTACAACGCTCACATAAATAAGGATTGATGGGGTTACACTATAATGCCCAAATACCAATTATGGTGGCCTAGCTAGGGTTAAACTTGATCAATTATAATTTTGTTAGTAAATTTGTGTTTTACGGTATAATTGACAGTGTTTCTTCAAATGTTTCAAATGTCAATGATCATGTTTTACATGTGCCGTCATGGTAAACATTAGGGTTAATATGTATATTATAAAATTAGTTAATATGACGGTTCGTTTACTTGTAATATATCTCGATGGTTATTTGTTGATATAGTAATTAGTTGGATTTGAAATATAGATAGAAATTAATATGTACACTATTCGTTAATTTTTTGAAATACCGTTGGAAATTAATATGTGTACCCTTAATTAGATTTTGAAATACCGTGGAAAGTTAATATGCATACCATTAATTAGATTTTGAAACAGCATTAAATCTAATACTTATACAGTTATTTTGTTTCGTCCCTAACTTTATTTTTTAAGAAAAGGTTTATAACAAATGCAAGATATTATAGGGACTTTCAAACAAAATTTACAACATATGTTTAATTACCTTCACACTTTATTTTATTTTGGAGAAACTTCATTTTAGTCCCTAAAGTTTCGCAAAATATCAAAATTTTAAGCATCTATTGGAAACAACTTTTTTAATCCTTAACTTTTTCAAAACTCTTCAAAAAGGTCCAAACCGTTAGTCAATTAACTGTCAATGTGATAGATTATTGGATGGAAAAGGTAGAATAGTCTTTTTTATAAAGAACAAATTAGTTTAAATAATTTATTAAAATTAACTTTATAAAACAAATGAAAAAAAATAAAGATAAATAAAAAGTGGAGATCCACCAAATTGGATCTCCACCGTCCATGCAGGTGAATGGACGGTGGAGATCCAATCTGGTGGATCTCCACACCATCTTCAACAACAAGATTGTTCATCAACAACCCACTTCGGTGGAGATCCGATCTCCACCATCTTCAATACACCAACAACAACAACAACAACAACAACCATCTTCAATACACCAACAACAACAATAACAACAACAACAATAACAACAACAACAACAACAACATAACAACCAAACAACAACAACAACAACAACAATATTAAGAAAAAAAATCAAAACTGCTTGTAAAAAAAAAAAAAATCGAAGCAGGGGGTTGATGATCGAACCCAGATGAAGGTCCTCATCTGGGTTCGATGAACCCAGACGAAGAGAGCTTCGTCTGGGTTCAATCGAACCTCGACGAAGCCCTTCGTTTGGGTTCGACCGAAGCCCGACGAAACCCTTCGTCTGGGTTCGACCGAAGCCCGAAAAAGCCCTTCGTCTGGGTTCGACTGAAGCCCGACGAAGTCCTTCATCTGGGTTTAGATCGAAACCCAGGCGAAGAGAGCCTTCGTTGGGGTTCCATGAGACGGAGAAGAGACTGAAGAGAAAAAGAAGGGACGGAGGAGAGGGAGGCGGAGGAGGCGGAGAAGAACGAATGAGTGAGAGATAGGTAAAAGAGAGTAGGAGATCTGGATTGATCTGGATTCCAGATCAAAGAGAAAATTTAATTTAAAAATTAACTTATTTTTTTTAAAAAAAATTGTTTATTTTTTAACTTAATATTTTCAAAATTAGATTTTTTTTTCTTGAAATCTGTTTTTGTATTAATTTATTGTTTAATTTAAAAAAAAGTAATAAGATTTTTTTAAAAATAAATAATTATGTGTATATATGTCAACTTTTCATTGGTCAGATAATATATAATATTTTAATTTTATTAAGGGTAAAACAATCATTTTAAGTTATAAGGGTTAATTGAGTCTTTTCAAAATTTTGGTTAGTTTGACTATTAGTTGACTACGGATTTGGACTTTTTTGAAACGTTTTGAAAAAAGTTAGGGATTAAAAAGTTGTTTCCAATAGATACTTAAAATTTTGATATTTCATGAAACCTTAGGGACTACAATGAAGTTTCCCCTTTTATTTTTTTTATCTGAAATAATTATCTTCGCATATTAAACATGGTCATTTTATCGACATTTTACAACAATGTTATATAACCTTCATTTAGGAATTAAATTTAATGCAATGTGTTTTAACCGTTTTTGGGGAATTAAACTTAATGGAGTATGATTTGACCATTTTTGGGGTTAAACTTAACGTAATATGTTTTAACTATTTTTGGGATTAAACTAATGCATTTGGTTTTAACAATTTTTGGGATAAAACCAACTTGAGTAATTATATTATCCAACTCTCTATAATAGCTAAAAGTGTTACTTACATTACAAAGTGCTTAGATGGCAATAAGGAAGTCAAATATAATTATTTAGAAAAGAAGTCAGATTCAAAGAATTTAATGAACATATCACCTTAGATTGGCAATCCAAGAAGACTTACCATGATTGATTTCCCATATATATATATATATAATTAGGGTACCCTATCAATTAAGGTACCCTATTTATTAAGCCACCCTAAAATTAAGAAAAATTAGCCATCAATCTCTCGAC
>JAIZFV010000270.1:0-50618 GCA_021234005.1 Nephelium lappaceum
GATTAGGTGTACGCCGACTGCCTGAGTTTGAACCGGAAGTGATGTCACCATTCTCAGCTAAATCACTGTAACGCTGTCTGTGACCATTGGATTTAGATCTTGGATTTAGATCTAGGTTTATACGAACCACGGTTCCCAGGCGCATCGGCAGCTGCATCAAATGCGGATCTCCAGTCATCACCTGATGCACCACTTGTCCTCGGGCTACTTTCTGTGATTGGAAAAACCATGGATTAAAATTGATAAGTGTATAAAAGATAAAATTTTGATATATAAGAGAACAGCACCACAGGGCACCCAGAAGCTAACTCACATATTCTATAAACAAATCGTTAAATAAGAATACGTTCAACCTGACGGAGCCATACAACTGATTTAACATGTCTTCCTTCACTTTCTCAACTTGGCAAAGAACAACTGCCTGCTCAATCAAACACTAAAGTATTAATTAAAAGTCTTATAGGGAGCCAACTGTAAGGCTGGAAAATTAAGACAACAAGAATCAAGCGTACTCTTGGCACATTAGCAGCCAAACTAATAACAGAAACAAAACTCGTCCACCATCCTACTAGCTACCAATAACCCACAGATGAGGAAATATAAATGCATATCATAGGTAATCTTGGAACTACAAAAGCAAACAATGAAAAAAACTTAAAGTAATCATTAAGTGACTAAGGAAAATGAGGATTGCTAAGATTTAGGTTCAGATAGAGAGTTAAGACTCTCAACATTCTAATAATCTAAACCTCATAAGGTAAAGATTAGATAGGTAACTAAAAAGGACTTTTGGACTATTCCTCATGCCAGAAATAACCAAAATATGCAGGGATTGCATAAACTATAGTTCCAATCCACCACATAAAACTATCAATCACCCTTGCAAAATAATCCAGAATTAACTTATTTAACCTAAAACCCATCAGAAAATAATTTAAGCTTATAAAAGATTTAACCATCGAAACCACTCAAGCTTCCATCAATAACAAGTTGAGAAGAGGACCACAAAACGATAGCCCTTGACTTCTATGTCTAGAAATACGAAAGGAAGAGAACAAAATGCCTATGAACCCCTTCTCTAGTGACTGCATCAGCTTTCCAATCATAATTTTATTCACTCTATACAATACGCATCTTAACATGTTCTAATGTATTTCTACACAAGCACCGATACAACTGAGCTGAGATGTGAGTTTGTTATTGTAAGCTTACATTGTCCAAAACTAAATATGTGAAGTATAATTGCCTTTATACATACACTTAGAATGTAAATAAGTTTTAGAATACATTTTATCTCCATCACTCAAATAAAACCTTGTTAAATAATCAAAATTACATATTGCAAAAACATATAAAAAAAAAAAAACTAGGCCATATACTTAAACATGCATAGCTAAATTTGATAGCAGAACAGAACTGGAAACACCTTAACGACAACCTTTTTGTTAACAAGTATGAATGAGACAAATTATGGGAGGTACACAAGAAAAGATAATCGCATTTATAAAATTGGAACCTGCACACATTCTAGTGCAAAACAAAAGAAAAGGAATCTCTCTAAAGTAGCCAAAGACAATTAGAAAGATTTTTGACAAGAAGACACATTTGGAAAGATAAAATAGAATATCTTACAACACCAGACTCTAGGGATGAAATTTGAGGTTGTTTAGAGGTTCCTCCATACAAGCAAACTGACTTCACTCCACAAGGTTTCCCAGCCAGCATTGCATAAAACATCAAAAATCTGCCACACAGCAGATCACATTCTTTGAGATACGAGTTGCAATACACCAAATAGACAAAACAAGTGAAACATAACATAAGATATGGAGAGGAGAGAGCACATTGCAACAGCATCAACAAACATGTGACATATAAATATGCCAAGCTGATTTCAATTTAAAAAAATTGTTCCTCATTATACTACACCAGAAGAAACATCACCTTAGCACAAGCAAAATATTCGGGGAGGTATACAGTACAGTTTTGGCTTTCCCTCACCACAAGCAGCTTTGACTTTCAACTTGAACTAACTAGGTAAGTGGCTATTATTTCCCATAAAATGAGAATTAAGAGTGGATTGATCATTCATACTAATTCTAGTCTTCCAAACAAACTAGTTTATAATTATGGGCATAAGCAAAGCTGTTTAATTATAATTCAGTTGGTCTCACACACAAGTGTCAACATAGTTTAAAATCATAAAAACATATCTAAGCAGTGAGTGATAAAATGAATACATACTTGGTCAGCCAATTCCCTAGTGAGTGAGAGTACTAGGCAAAGTGGATTGGCCTCTTGGGCAACAATTTGCCCGTCCGCTTATTCAACACATGCGTAATTGCAGGCACCCCAAATGCTAATGTCTTACCTGAAGTCATCACACAAAGTATAAATACAAACAACAATCAATAAATTTGAAAATAAGAATGAATCAGAGAGAGTACCAACCAGAGCCAGTTTTGGCAATCCCTACAAAATCACGGCCGTCCAACAAGAAGGGCCAGGCGTAGACTGAATCGGAGATGGTTTATCGAAACTACTGCAGCACTTCAAAACGTTATCAGGAAGCTTTGACTCCAAAAATGATTTCAAAGGAGTAACTTTGCTTCTTCGCAATCTTTTCCAGAAACCAACACCTTAACATCCTCCCACTCTTCCTCTTTTTAAACCGATCACTGATTTCTCCATTAGCAGCCACTTCCTTTTTATGCTTTTTCTTCTTTTTCTTGCCTGCATTGCCTTCCTCCATTTCAAGCTTTCGTTTCAAAATTGGCTCCTCCACTCGGCTTTCATTGTGCTTCTTCTTCTTCTTCGTCTCCATTTTGTTGATTTCCATCTCTTCTTCACGGAGAGGAGTTGCGTCTTTGAGTTTACGACCCCATAGCTTCAATTGGAGTCCCAGATTTGATTGGGATTGACTTAATTTAAGTCCAATCCAATTTCAATCAAATTCGATATTTGGAGGGGACATGAGATCGGATAAAATCCAACTCATGTCTCAATTAGTCTAACGGTTGTCAAAATTTTTTTTTTTTTAAAAAAAGGTCAAGGTGCTTGAGATTGAGATTTTAATTGTTTTTGAGCTCGGTTTCTGATTTCTACCTCTATCGACAGATCGAATTACCAAAATCAGGTTGCTTGAGATTGAGATTGTGATTTTGGATTGGCTTTTGTGAAATTTTTAAAGAACACGGAAAAGAAAGAGACCATGAAAATAGGTCTTGGTGCATGAGATGAAAACAAGAGAGGTGCGAGTCAGCTGATCAGGGTGGAAAAAAGGTTGCGAAGGCCGGAAATAGAGAAGAAGGAGAGATTCAAGAAGAGAGTCGGTCTGTATGAAAAAGAAGAAATTGTGGCTGCTGGAAATGGAGAAGATCGGGAGAGGTGGTGGGGAAGATTAAGAATCGGTCTGGATGTTGCAAGTCAAACACCAACGAAAATATTATTTATATTTAACGATTAAATTTAATTATCTCAAGATAAATATAAAATATATATATATATAAAGAAAGAAAGAAATTGATGAAAACTCAATATTTGTCATAAATTTAGATAAGTTAAAAGAACCTTTATGGTATTTACTTTCATTTCTTTCCAAAACTCCAAATCATCAACCTAAAATCCAAGGACTTTCATGTTAATAGCACACTATATTCAAAGTCAAAGGCATAGTTCTCAACTATTTTAAGATGCATGTTAAGGCACATCCAATTCATCCATCATTGATTTATGGATCAAATCCATGAACCAGACCCATACTCTGATGTCTAAACCATACCTTGCAACCTTGGCAGAACTCCATTGTCAGAACTTGGCTTGTTGTCAAATCCTGGACATATATACGGTGGTCAGATTCAGATCATATATATACCTTCCTAGTTAGAATACCTAATATTCTGAAGACAGACCATTGAATAACCATGTGGCAGAGACCTGTAATAACATACCCAAAACGCTTTAGGAACCCGGACCACATCATTGTTTCTAAGTTTTTAGTGGTTCTCTCAGAATTTTTTTACCTCCTGAATGAAATCTGTGGAGAAATAAGAGGGAAATCCCATAACTTTTTTATTAACCTTAACAAATTGAATTAAAGATAAAATTAAAGGTGGTCGATCCCTCAGAAGAACAAAGTATAAAGGAAGTCATCAGCATATATCTGTTTACATTCAACTAAGATCATAAGTGTCTATATCATGGATGTTAAAGCTAGCTGTCATTTAGCCGTAGATTTACAAATTTGGCTATCAATTAGCTATAGATTGACTGTGTATTTACTGTGGATTGATCCTACTTCCTTTTCTTCTCAAGGACTAGTACAATAAATTCTAGAACTATTGGATGAATGAATATACAACTCAATTCTCTCTTCTTCTCATTTTTATTTATTCTATATGGTTTTTTCTGTGAGCATAGCACAACACGGATGGGATCCATACAGTTTTTCTATCAGTTGATAAGTCAAGATTATGCAAAAAAATACAAGGAAAAGAGAGAGGGGTCAATGAAAGAAAGATTCTCCTCAAACTTAGCGACTTTCAGTTCTGCTGCCTGCTGCTATGAAAGGCAAAAGCTATCACCTTCGAGCATCAATATCAAACTGTTACCTCCTTCATGATTTATTAATCTGAGATACACATGCCAACTCAATAATCTATTTGCAACATATGCAGTCTGAGCAAGAGTATCAAAGATGAAAAAACACAATAATCTGGGCCAAGTTTCAGCTTCTATGATATACGCATGCAAACAAACGCATGTACTGAATGTGTGATATCATAATTTATTGTCCTAACATGCTATGCATAGTTGCATTTCAGCCAATACATCAAAAATTGTTAGAATAATTGTAACAAACTTATTAGAGATACTACATTTAACATAAGTTCTATCCCAGATTGTACAGCTGAACCATTTACAAGATACTTTTTAGTACAATGGCAAGGCAGAGTAACATAATAAGTAATTTCTCAACAACTAGAAAACATTTTACATAGTTTTTAACCAGCAGAGAGGGTGTCAAAATGGCTCTAAGGTTGAACAAAGTTTATCCAAGTATAAACTGAACATCCTTTATGACAGCTATAAATTCTTTAATATTCGAACTACAAAACTTAAAGTTAATTTACAGAAGTGCATAAATGATCTACTAAATTGTAGAACCTACTATCCAGATGATCAATGCAGGCTACCTGGCAAGAATATTGTATTACATACCAAGTTCCAAGGAAATAGCGCTTGCAAATTCTGATACCAGCCACTCAAACCTGTACTCGGGAAAAAACTATCGAGATAGAGAACTCTTTTGAACTCATGAAAGACATTGTACAATATAACATGTAAAAAATTAATATGTAATAAGAACGAAAGATATCTTAACATTTAAATAAAAATGTTCTCCATGGTCAGAGTTCATCAATCCTCTCATGGACTGGCAACCACTGTCTCTGGAAGCAGCCATTTATCCATTGTCACTAGTAACAGTAAAACTTCCATTTACCCCTTGTTCACCATGAACTGCTAGCACAACCTTGCTATAAAATATTATAAATGGATGCTCCTCACAATTACTGCACAACAATCAAGACCTATATTTAACCATGTTTCCATTCAGTCATTTTTCTACTAGCACTTCGACTCAACCCATATTTTTCCTTTCTGCTTTACATAAGAACCCCCATAGTTGTATTTAGCAACATATCACAGGCGCTTGCTCTATCTACTTTAGTTTCCCTTTCCAGTTCTTCTAAATCCTTATTATGATCCATTTTAAGATTCTTTAATCTAATTTTTTCCTCCAAAAACATTTTCTAGAATAATATTTTCCTCTGACCCCTCTCCTTTCCTCTTCCGTCAACAATACAACCTTCTCCATCCATCTAACCCATTTTCCTAAGAACTCCTAACAACATTTATTGTCAAACATTCTTATGACCATAGATCAGCATTAGCACAGACCACAATCAGCACGTCTAAAATTAGTTGCTCACTGCGTTCAATAATTTTCTCCAAGCACTGAAACTCAAACTCCATAATAAAGCCAGCTTTGTCTACTTTCTGCTTATTCTAGTCTCTTTCCAATTCTCACTGAAACCCTATTCAGAACTCTCTTTTAACAATTTAATTCTAAGATTATTTCCTTTTACAGAAAAACTCTTCTAACGGTTGCTTTATTCAGAACCTCTGTCTCTTTACCCATGATCATATATTCTTCTAAAATTTACATTCAGCTAAAAATGTAACCTTCAGTATTTCTTGCACAAGCTTAAATCTGAGTATAAGATAAGATTTGTGGCACCCAACACGATAATAATACCCAAAGTAGATTAAATAACTTAATGCAAACACTATATGTCTCCATCCTCTTTTAATAAACCCATAGATATACACAAATCAATATGTAAAGATATTCAGGACTTGAAAAATGTTTCTTACATCTATTTGATTTGATATATGTTTACATTCACAAAAAGACAACATCAAGTAAAAACACACTAATGAGAAATACCATGAAAGTCAGTACGCACCCATGCAACAGACTTTGAGAGGAAAGACATAATTGCTGTGTCTAGTCTCAACTTATGCTCTAACCCAGGATACTGCACCTACTTTTCACAAAAGGAGAAAAGGAAAAGAAAACAAAATACTGTCAAATACAGTATCATTTGAACACAGCTTTAACAAGCAAGACATAATTCAGCAAATATCATATCCAAAAATTTTGAATGGCATACAAACCAAAAATAAATAAATAAATAAAACAAAAGGAGGTGTGCTATCACTTTTCTTTTACGGATGCATAAACCAAAGCCAAAGAGCTCATACTTGATAATTAAAATGTTGATTATAGAATACTAACAATCTGATCCACTGCTAGATGTGTAAGATACATAGACTGATCTAATGGATGCAAATTAACATTACAAAATCCACTAATAAACGGTTTCTAGTGCAGCTGAGCATCCTAAGTTTAATTCTACAAATGATCTACTCCTGTCATATTGAACATTATGGCGCTCAACAGTCTAATTGTTGATTAGAAAAGGAAATGAGTTGACCATGATAATATCGGTTAAGCATTCAGTCTGTCTACGAGTAACTATACCTTGCTGTTGGTTTAAGTGGAAAGCAAAACGCAAACACCCAAATAACTAGACAAAGCAAAACCAAAGCACAACAGTAAGATGGAAAACTGAGTAAAAGCAAAAATACTTCTACAGTTGCTTATGCGCATAGCTTTTCAGACGCTCAAGGATCTAACAAGCAAACTATACGTACCGACCAAATGTACGACAACCAAGAGAAATTTTCCAAAAAGTATACCAACACACTCACAGGAATGTCATAATCCAGAGACAGTAACATTAACTTTGTCGACTAACCTTAATTGCAACCTCACGATTATCCCTCAATATCGCATGATGCACTTGGGCAATAGATGCAGCAGCTATCGGTTGTTCATCAAGAGAAACAAATCTGAAAATTTGCACACATCTCATCTCAAAGTCAACAAAAACACCATCTATGTACAAATTCACACCACACACTAAACTAAACTAATTCTTCGTCTTCTCATTCGATTTAACACTTTAAAAACTTGGTTTCTCGTTTGGCTACTTGTTACGGTGCAATCAAACAAAGCTGACAACTCATACACTACCAGCATATCGAAGAACACCATAAAACACCGAAAACTAAACTACCAAAGGCGAATCCAATTAACAAGAATATAACCGAGAAACGATAGGCTTACATACATGTCGGACAAATCCTGACCTAAATTGCCGATGAGTACTTGTTTAATGTCTTTGAAATCACAAGGAACTACCTACATACAGCACACATTAGTTTCCAAACATTCGATCAGACACATAAACGGAAAACGGAGCCTTAAGTATGATTCGAAAACCTGATCCTGTAAGGCGGACAGAACTGAGGAGTACTCATTCGGAACCCGGCGCATCGCGGCAACAAACTGTCCGGCTTTTATGTAAAAGCCTTTATTCGTTTCGCATAATTTGAGGATTCTAGAGGCCGAACGTAAATGAACCTAAGAAATCAACAAAGATCAAACGTTTCACTTGAATTAACAACCAATGCATCGGAGTGATGTTGTATGGTTAAAAACCTCGGATAATTGGCGAGTGTAATGTTGGGAGGCGGGAGGGAGTCCATGTAAAGAGTACTTGTAGTCAGCAACAGTCAAAGCAATCTGTCAAAATGGAAGTAAAATATGTATCAGAGAGAGTGAAATTAGAAAAGAAGAAAAAAGAAGGACGAAAGAGGAGAATCAAACGGTGGAGATTGCGCGAGAGGAGCGAAGTAGGGGTTCGAAGAAGGGAAGAGAATGATCAGAGCGGTTGGTTGCGTAGAAGGTGGTGAGGCCAGTAGCTGTTAGCAAGTAGATGTTTGCCGGAAACTTGAACAGCTTGCTAGTCTTCCTCATTCTCTTCAAAGTTTAAAAACGCCAATTTTTTATACAGATTGGTGGATTTGGAAGAAGCTATTTGCTGTCTCGAAGGTGTATTAAACAACAAAGAAATTTGAACTCCATGTCGCATTTGGTCTAGTTAATATTTATTTTTATATTTAATTTTAAAAAAAGCAAAATTTTAATATAGTCCCTAACTTTTTATGAAATATTAGTTTTTACTCACTAATACGTTTTTCCACCTTTCCTTTTGGCTGTTTGGTTGGTTTCCACTTTCTTCTTCATATTCTTCTCCTCTCTGTGATGTTTAATAGCTACTGTGGCTGACATTGGTGCCTGGGTTGATCAACATACTGTCTGCTTTTGCCTTCTTATTGGGTTGATCAACATACGGGGTTGAACAGTTCACAGTAAGATATTTATTGTTTAATAATTATCTAAACAAAATGCTAAAATATTTAAAATTGAGATTATATAGTCATCATGCTTGCTTGAGAATCGTCATTGTGTGTTTATTTTTATATCTTGATGATCTTCTTATGTATTTGCTCAAAAGGTTTTTCATCTTGCATTTCGACCTTTTGTTTCATACAAGAAACATAAACATTAGATAAAACATATAATTAGTATTTTCTAACATAATTGCAAATTCATTTTCTTTTTAGGGATAAATCTAATTTCCCCCCTGTAGTTTGATATAATAGTCAAAAAACCCCCTACCTTAAAAAAATCATTGCAGACCCCCTTATAGTTTATAAAAATAATCAAAAACCCCCCTCTTGTTTATTAAAATGGTCAAATACCCCTTACCGTGAACTTGAACGTTAAGAATCAATGTTTGACCGTTAATTAGGAAGGGTAAAACTGTCAATTCAATATAAAATAGATTATATTTTTTAAAAATAATTAAAAATATAAAAAGAAAAAAAATATAAATTTATTAATAATTTTCAAAAAAATTATGTCCACCGTCCATCAACATGATGGACGGTGGACATAATTAAAAAAAAAATTAAAAAAAAAAACATAAGGGAGGACCAGCTCTCTCACTCTCCTCTCTCCCTCTCTCTGTCTTTTCTCTCTCTCTAATCTCCGACCCCGATCTCCCTCCCTCATCTGCCCTTTGCTGCCACCATCCCCTCCGCTCTCCAGTCTCTTCTTCTTCTCTTCTTCTTTTTCTTCTTCTCCTCCTCATCTTCTTCTCATTCTCCTTCTCAAACCCCATCATCTGGGTTCGAGACGCGAGTTTCTAGGTTCGAAATCGAACTCAGATACAAACATATGGGTTTGACTTCGAACCTAGACGTGAATTTCTGGGTTCAAAATCGAACCCATATGAAAATCTGGGTTGGAGGTCGAACCCAAATGAAATTGGATGGATTGTGCTAAGCGTTTTTGTGTTTGTTTTGTTTTTAATGAGGTTTTCTATATATGTATATTGCATGTTTGTTGTAATTGTGCTTGGTGATGATTTGATGTATATGGTGATTAAATATTTATGTTTGTGTTTGTCTGTTTGATGTTGCTGGTGAAGATTAGCTCAAAGCAAACCCAATAAAATGAAAACCCAGATTCTAACTGTTGGGAACCCAGAAAATGGGTTTTCAATCACCGGAAATCGGATTTTTTTTTTTTTATTTTAAGTGTTTTTTTCATTTTTATTTAGTTTTTTTGATAATTTGTTTTGTTTATCAGTATGAAGGGTAAGATCGTCTTTTTACGTACTGTCAATGTCAGGGTATACTGTTCAGTAACAGAATTAACAGGAGGGGGAAAATGGGATTACATCAAACTATAGGGGGGTCCATAGCGATTATATCAAACTACAAGGGGGAAATTAGATTTATCCCTTCTTTTTATTTACTAGCATCAGGTCAAAGTACTACGGAACCAGCTAAGATCATATTCTAAAGCACGATTCAAATCTCTATTTTCAAAACAGGAGAAGGAAACTCACATAGCGTGGGAAAACTCCTCCATAAATTAAGCTGGACGAATGCACTTTTGAACCCATCACATAGGCATGGGTGAGGGGCTGCTTTTACCACTCCAACACCCTACTTGAATATGCTTCTTGTCAATATAATAAATTATTTTCAATCTAAAATGGCATGATTTTGGTTCTCTGATTATGGAAATTTTTATATACAATGCGCACGTGCACAGAAAAATATATATTTTATAATCTATTTATTGCAACAATTATATATAAACAAACCCTCCCCAAGCACAACAAGAAGAGACCTTAATTAGTTGAACTAGCATCAATGTTGTATGTCACATCATGTGCATTTCATTTGGTTGTTTTTCATTGTATTGTTCATCTTTTGATAAATTTTGTGCTAGTATTTTGAATATTTCCTTTCAGAAGGTTTCAAGTAGTTTCTAGAATTGAAGTGATTGCATATTTCTTTATTAATAATTTACTTATGATTACATAATTTTTGTTTGGATAGTTACTTTAGCTGGAGTTAGGGGTGGAAAAAAGGGTTAGTGTGTCGGGTTAAGCTGTATTCGATTCGATTCGTTTATGAATTTAACCAATTTGACACGAATTCGTTTATAAAGCGGATCGATATTTTTGGATTCGACTCGAATTCGTTTATAAAAGAATGACACGACATGACACGATTAATTCATTTATTAATAGAATCATAAAATCCAAACCCGTCAACCCGTTAATTTGTTTAATCCGTTTAACTCGTTTAACCTGTTTAATTCATTTAACCCGTTTAATTCGTTTAATTCATTTAAGTTAAATAATATTTTAAACACAAAAAAATAAATAATTCACAACTAACCACCTAATTCAACACATAAAAACCAACACATTAAATCAAGTACATAACATTCCATATTATCCACATTTTAAAACCATAACAAAATAAAATCATACTCCAACTCAATACAAATCCATAGAAATTAAAATTACTTAACACTATCATTCTCCAACACAAAACTTTATAATTTAAATTCGTCCCCCTTTGATTCTAAGGGGACCTCTAACTTACACAAAAAAACAACATTAGGTATCTACATTTTACAATTTTAAAATTTAGAAATATAATTATAAAGAGCTACCGTGTGGGTGTAGGAGAAAGGGAGGAGTTGCTGCGACCAATGACCATAGGAAGTGTAACACCCCAAATCCCGATACAAAGAATCTAGAATGATACTCCATATAACATAAATTTCACAATATACTTTTTACGTAAATAATATAAATCTATCTCAACATTTCAATAAAAGTCTTAAACAACTCAACTTCACGATCATTCGAATCAATCCTTACATTTAAGTCCTAACCAATAAAACAAACTCAAATGGCTCTTGTTGATAGGAAGGAATATAACCATAATAACCAAACTAAAATCCTCCTCCAATAGACACCAATAATTCGAAGCCCTTCCTCAAGACAATTAAGGCCTACTAATCTGTAAAAATAATAAAGACGAGGGGTGAGCCGTCAACTCAATAGGTAAACATTATACATTACGATATAATATATAATCAGAAAGAGATATTGAAGTTTAAAACCAATGAAACATTAACAATGTGACATAGAAAACATTTAATTTTCAAAATCGATGTCAATAAAACAATAAAACATTAATAATATGATACATAAAACATTCAATATTTAAACCGAAGTCACAATAACGGAAAACGTTTCATATATGAATTTAAATAAATGAAAGTGGTTTCTGTCACGTAATATCATTCACACCTGTAATCTCGGTGTGAGGCTAATACAATTAGCACCTGTAATCCCGGTGCAGGGCCAATACAATTAGCACCTATAATCCCGGTGCGGGACCAATACGATTAACACCTATAATCCCGGTGGAGGGCCAATTCAATTAATGTTGCACAACAATAAATATTTCAGCTGGACCATTACGATACAATTATAACACCTGTAATCCCGGTGCCTAAGCCATTACAATTAAATGAAATACGGACAGATGAGCCAAAACATTTTCATTACAATCACGATTACAATACGTATCATTCTTTACAAATACGGAGGAATACTTTTAATATAACATATCACATTTTTCAAATAGGAAGACAATACTTTCATATAACTGAACAACATATAAACATATATTTGAGGATGCAAAATCATTTAAATTAAATATAATAAAATAACGTCGAAAAATCCAAGGTTTCATTCAATTGTTTAAAAGATTCAATTAAAGTATTTTTGAAATTAAACATATAATATGTAAAAGCAATGTATAAGGTTTACTTACCTCTTCCGCTTATCCCAATAGAAAAATAGCTTTACCAATTTAATCCCCCTTATCAACCTAAAATCACATCGCGAAACTCATAAATTCATAATAAATCATAACTTACTAAATTAATCTAAATCCAAATACCATTAAATTTCTACACTGTCAACACTACCTCTACTGATGCAATCTACTTTCTCCATTCTTAATAAATTGTATATAAAGCTAATCATCTCGAAAATTCATATATGTTCTAAAGACTCAAAATAAATATCACAAAAATTTCCAGCCTTAAAAACCTTTGCTAACCTATCAACTTAAATCTCCGAATCCAAACTAAGGCTGTATTGACATCGGTTTCAAAACTGAACAGCCCTTGATATCCGAATTTTTAAAAATAAACTGCTTCATGAAAATCCTTCAAATTTTTATGGCTTACAGAGGACTCATATTGGTTCATACAGAAATTCAATGAAGCCAAAATAGCATCAATCACATGTCCAAAAAATTCAAGATGCAATCTAGTTCAGTGCTGTCCAGATTTTTATTATACTGAGTCAGAAGTAAACAAAATTCGTACTTAATTATATACTTATCATATGACTACGAAATTTTCCAGACTATAACCTAACATCCTAAGGAGCATCCATACCAAATTTCATGATTTTATAACTTCATTTTCCCATTCAACTAATTAAACAAATCTGACAGGTTTACAAAGAAACAAATTTCCAGCAGCCTCTATTTTCTCCATAAGAAATCCATAACATTTTAATCTTATTTTGAAATGACTCCAAACATAACATACGACCTCATAAGTCTATGATATCATAAAATCCTAATATCAATAAATAAAATATGAAAGAAAGAGAATAAACCCACTTGATTCGCAATCAACCTTTACGATGAACTTTGAACTCAAAACTTGCTATGATTGAGAGCTAAACTTTGTTGATGGATAATAGAATTTTGGATGATATATGAGAGAGGTGGCTGCTGTGAATAGAAAAAACTAAGCTTTATAATGCTTCAAACCCTAATAGCAATTAGGGAAAATATATAAAAAATATATATTTTTTGCCCTTTTTTTTTTTTTTTTCTCTCTTCTTTGCATAGCCACCAAATTCATCTAATTGGGCTTTTGTCCAATTGCTTTAACATTATAATACAACTTCAACTTACACTCAATTTGGACCTATTTATTAATTTTTATTTGGGCTCAATTAATCTATTGGGTTCACTTGGATTCGGGCTTTACAGGAAGAAAGAGCTGCCGTGTGGGTGTGGTGCGGCCGTGTGGGTGTGGGAGAAGAGGAGGAGTTGCTGCGATCAATGACCGTGGGAAAAAGCTACCGTATGGGTATGGTGCGGCTGTGTGGGTGTGGGAGAAAGGAAGGAGCTGTCGTTGGGTGTAGTGGGAGAAGAAGAGGAGTTGTCGTCGAGTGTGGTGGAAGAAAGGTAGGAGTTAAGAAGGGGAGGAGCTACCGCTGCTAGCAAGTATGGTGGGAGAATGGGAGGAGCTGTAAGTGTGTGCCATCGGGTGGTAGGACCAAAATGAGTTGGTGGTGGCTGCTGAAATTTTGAATTGAATGGATTAGGTCTAGGTTGTGGTTAATGTTATATATATGCATAATTACTTACTAGACCCTATAATTTTTAATATTATAATTTTATCCGTAATTTAATCGTGTCGACCTGCGATTCATTTAAGCAAATCCAATTCGATTCGTTTAATAAACAGGTTAAGCGGGTTGACACTATTACGACACGAATTCATTTAACTCCAACTCATACCCATTTATTCTTTACGAATTCGTGTCGGTCCGTCGTGTTGTGACCCATATTGCCATTCCTAGCTGGAGTATAGTACATAGTTTTTGTTTGTACGGTTACTGTAGCTGGGGCACTATCAAAGAGCATTGTGAAATGTTGGCAGCAATAACCATCTATCATAAGTGACAACTTCAGATAATTTTTTCATTTTAAAAGATAACGGTCCACAAGTTACTGCTTCTTTTTGCCTGTGACATTTTTATCGAAGTAGTACTAACAATTAAATGATCTCTGTTAACTTTCTTAAATCAATGGGCTTTCTTAAATCAATGATCTCTGTGATATTTTTAATGCTGATTCTGCAAGCATTGGTTTCTGAGATAGACATGGAAGCAGCAGGTCACAATGTGAATGCAGATATATTTAGAGCCAGGTAATTGATAATTTAGGGGGTGCATGCAAATTTTCTCACACTGATACAGCATGCTCATATTATTAAAACATAATGTTTCATGTCAAAAGACCATGTTTTTCAAGTATGTTTGCTATACGCTAGCCCCATTCAGATTGAATCTGACATTAGAATGATGCTAGTCCTTTCCATTAACACTGAGCTGATTCCTTTGTGACCTTCACATCCACAACTTTCTTTTTAGTTTCCTTTTTCCATCTGATTTGCAAGGACTTTTTATACATTTCTGCTTAATGTTATGAGCATTGTTGTAGGACGTTGCTGATACGGGAGGCTCTGATATCACTAAATAGATCTTGTGTCCAACCCTGCATATGAAGCTTAAAATTTTTGACAGCCTTGATGGAATTCACTATCAGGTGATACACAGTTTTTGGGAAGGAAAAGTCTCAAGAAACGCATAGTCTACTTATGATAAAACCTTGAGAGATTCTTTTGAGGCTCAACTGTATGTACTAACATGGTTTCCAAGTACAAGGAACATTTTATTACAGCAATGATAACTTGAAAATGCCAAAGTTATTACAACTATTTACATGCACAAGCATTTGCAGACTCAATTACAGGCACAAGCATTTATAGGAACAATTATTTACAGGCACAAGCAGCATTTACTTCCAATGAGTCTTAAGCTCTTGGCTGCTGATGAGGGTGTTGGGGCAGGAGAGCTCTCTCCATCATCACTGAAGCTCTCTAAACAATCAATTTGCCACCTCCTCCATTAAGTTGAATACACTTCAGGAATGTGCTTAACCCTTCAATAGTCTTCACCTTCATCTGGACTAAGTGTTTTCAGAAATTCATGAGGCATGTCGAAAAACTCAAGCAATTTCAACTTGCTCATATATTCTATGCCTAGAGGCACCTTCTCCAACAACTTGCATCGCTGAATTCTAAGCCTTTCAACACTCGGCACAGCTCCAACTCTACTTGTATGAATCTCAGTTCATCAAACTTATCAAGACCCAGATACTTCAGTTTCTTGAAACCGCCAGCCCTGAAACACAATGTTTCTCCTTCATAAACTTGAAGCAGTTCTAGGTGTACTAGATTGGGTAGAGTTTGAAGAAGAATCAGTGGATCCTCCCTTAATCTACTCCATTTAAGATACCTTCACACCTTCTGCAGATTAAGGAATCCATTGGTATTGTAGGACTAATGTTTCCCAAACTGTGTCCCTGGATTGTAATCCTCTGAAGGAACTGAGGAGGACTAAACAGGTGATGAAGATCAATGATCACGTCTTCTTCAGTTGACATTATCGATAATGCTTGAAGGTTTGTCATACTTTGGATGGATGAGCACAGCATCATTCCATCTTCGGTCTTCAAGTTTATGATTCCCAATCTTCTCAGTTGAGTTAACTTCCCCAGTTCTTGCATTATAATGCCACTATTCTGTTGGTTTGCATCTATCACAGACAGCTTTTGCAAGGATTGCAAAGTGCCTATCCTTTCTAAACCTTTGAATCCATATCTGGAGTGAAAACAAGCATCTATCCTTTCTAAACCTTCAAAACCATATCTGGAGTGAAAATAGCATATGACTCATATTCATATCGATATACCAGGAGATATCGCAGCCTTTTGAGTTTCAGGATCTCAGGTGGCAGTACAGTGACATGTGCATGCTTAAGATCCAAGGTTTCCAGGTTTTGAAGCTTCCTATAAAGCTTGGAACGGTATTCACCTTTGTGTCCCTCAAGCTTAGGTACTTCAAATAGAACAGATTAACAACTTCAATTGGAAACCTGGTTAGGGGAGCTCCACGCATATCTAACACTCCGAGAAGCCTGCAACCATTGGGAAATAGTGAATGTATGCATGGCCTTTCTACAACTCCAAACATGAATAATGAACGCAGTTGGGAAAATCGCCTATCCTGCTGCACATTTTGCAGTGTATTATGTATTGATAGACGACGAACTTTGTCTGGCCACATGGCATTTGGTTCTTTAGCTATTGCTGCAAAGTTTTGTTCTCTTGACTAGGAAATTATGATTTCCCGGAGAAGATCATGGATTCGACATGTCTTTACCCTTCCATCGTACGCTGTGTCAACCACTTGCATCAGGCTTCTGCTCAAGAGCTCATTGAAGTAGTCCTCAGCAACATCTTCTAATGTCTTTCCTTCTTTTGCTTCAACAAATCCTTCAGCAGTCCACAATCGAACCAGTCTCATGTGCTCAACTAAATGATCTTCAGGAAAGATGCTCAAGTACAGGAAACACGATTTGAGATGGTATGGTAAATCATTGAAGCTGAGTGAAAGACTTTTCTCAAGTTCTTCAGTTTATCATTTCCCTCTATGTCAGCACCAAGGCTTCGACGAACCAATTCCCATTCATCAATTCCTCGCTTGTCTTTGGTAGCCAAGACACCCCCAATTGCCACGATTGCAAGGGGAAGTCCTTCACACTTCTTCAAGATGCATCTACAAATTTCCTCCAAATGAGGTGGGCATGAATTGCCGTAGAAAGTCTTTCTGCAAAACAAAGTCCAAGACTCTTCTTGTTTCAAGGGCTCCAAGTTACAGACCCGACCTTCAGATTCTATGCCGGAGGAACAGGCTAAATCAACATTTCGAGTTGTGAGCATCACTCGGCTGCCATATCATTGGTGGGCAAAGCATATTTGATAGCATCCCACTCGTTCATGTGCCAAACATCGTCCAAAACGATCAAGTATCTCCTTTGCTGAAGCAAATTCTTGATCATTGTTTTGAGGCGATCACTGGTCATGCCATCCAATTCCTTTGGAACTGGTTTCCTGATTGCCTGGCAGAGTTGTTGAACCATGTCTTTGAGAAGATCCTCCATTTTGAACGATCGAGAAACTGTGATCCAAGCATGAATTGCAAAATGTTTCTTCACTTCAGAGTCATCGTAAACTTGCTTCGCTAAGGTGGTTTTGCCGAGTCCTCCCATTCCTGCAAGCGAAACCACTTGTCGTCCTGAACCACCTTCCACCAACCACCCAACCAGCTTCTTCTTAGGCTCATCAATACCAACTAAATCACTCTTGTCCAATAGAAGGGCATCCCCTCCACGATCATTCCATGAGTTTCCTGCACCAAATACAAGTATACTCACACGGGGTGATTTGATTCTTCTTGATAAAACTAACAAATAAGTATAGTCACATGGGATGATTTTCTTGTAGATAAAACTAGAACAAACCTTGTTCAGCTACACGGAATTTGCGGAGGAGTCTCCTGTGTCCCTCAGAAATGTTTCTGATTCTTTTGTTAATTCCTTGTATTTCAGAAGTAATCCGATAACGAGCTTTCATGTTCTTGACACAGCAAGACAACTTGTGAAGCAAGCCATAGACACCATCCTCATGATTATGGGCAAGGAGAAGAGTGAATTCATCAAGAACATCTTCAATATCATGAGCAACCTCTCTTATTTGCTTAACCCATACTTTAACTTCTTCATCAGTCTCTTCAAGAGTGTCTGCAATCCTCAAGAACACCTTCATCCGCTCTAGTTCAGCTCTTACAGAAACGGCTTCCTCTCGGCTTCCATTCATGAGTTGCATCTCGTTTTCGAAGAAGGGTGTCAGCTTCTCCAGCACAAACATTACTGCACTTTCTGCCATCACCAGCTCTCACTCTTCAGGAGGTGGACAGGACAAGAGAAAATTGTAATTTCAAGGGGGACTTTTTCTAAGTATGTGAAACCATGGAGGCTTTGATCCTCACTGCCTTCAAAAAACAAAAGAGCAACTACACGATGTCCCCGAGGGTCAGGCCTTAAACAAACGAAGATGAAGTTTTGTCTTTGTACATGAAATCCGCATGCCATCGGTAAACGTTTAGTCTCGGTTAGTTAGGTGAAGGATATTTTCATCAATTCATTAGGGGCTATTAACTTAAGTTTATTTGACTAATTTATCTATACATAAAACAAAATAATAATAATAAAATATTAAAAAAGGGCATTTTTTTTCTCTCAACCATTTACATTTATTTTTCTTTCAAATTAAAAGTTAATTTAAAAAAATGATGAAATAATATTTTAAAAAAATAAAAGTGGAGATACAATCTGGTTGATAAACCGTAGAGATCCAATCTTCTATCGCATACTTAGAATAAGGATGCTTAGCGATGACAAAATCATCAACACAGTGGTCTTCTTCTTCATTCTTTACCAACAACACCACAAAATCAATAAAAATCATCAACAACGAAGGTCTTCGTCTTCATTTTCACCAAAAAAAACATCATCAAATCAGCAGCAATACCCAACAACAGAGGGTTTCTTCTTCATTCTTCAACAACAAAAACCATTAAATCAACAAGAACACAAAAAATAGATACCACAAATCATCAACCAGGTCTCCATTGTCGACAAGGTTGAGTTGACGATGGGGGTTAAGTTAGTGATGAAAGTTGCGTAGAGAGAGAGAGGGTTGAGTCAAGAGAGGGTAATAGGGATGAGAAGGATAGTAGCGGTGATTTTGATGTTGCTAGAGACTAGGGGTTTTGATTTGCCGTTGAAGAGATTGATTTGTGGAAGAGTGATTTGAGCGGTTTTGGTGGGAGATGAACTGTGGAAGAGTGATTGAAGATGGAGTTTTGATGGGGGAAGATGAATGGATTGATTTGAGAGGATGGGAAGGATGTTGGAGATGAATTGGTTGGAGATCAAATCTAGGTTTGATCTCCATTTTGTTTTTCGATTTTTATTCCAGTTGCTTTGGTCTTTTAATTTTTTGATTTCTATCATTCATCTTTAATATAAATTATTTATTTTTATTTTTTAAAAAATTTTTAAAATTATTTTTTCAAAGAAATATAAAATGTTACTTTTATTTGTAAATTAATCTTCATGCTGGACGGTGGAGATTTTTTTTTATTTTTTTCATTAATCTTTAACAGCTAAGGGTATTTTTGTTGTTGGACTAGAAAACAAAGTCAACAGTTAGTTTTAACACCCTTTGATCGTTAAAGTGGGTGCATCTTATAATAAAAATGAAACTTTATCTCAATGAGTTTAAGATCTTACCTCAGGGAGGGTATCATGTAATTAGATCTTGAAAAAATAATGTGCTATAACGTCACTGCTGATGTTGGAAACAAGTAAAACCAAAGGAGTTGCAATATGGACTATGAGAGCTTGCTTGATCTCCAAGAAATTATCAATTAAAACCATGACTGGTTTTCCTGCTTATGTGCCATTGATGTTCTTGGTTATTACCAGGATCATTCTTCCTGAAGTGCCATGAGTGCTACAGCCTAAACCACATGTATGTATAATTAAAACCATGTCTCCATCATATCCTCCTCCACACACAAATATTTATAAATTTGGCACTTTAGTGGTTACGTTCTTTCTATATATATATATAATATATATATATCACTTTTTACATGACATATCTCCATTAACTTCTTTCATCATTATTTAAAATATCTCAAAATGATACTTTCACTAATCAACTATTAATCAAAATTATTTGGAACATGGAATTTTATGTCTTTACATATTATTTGTACAAAATTTGCACCAATAGGCAACCACCATCATTTTGCCATTGATTAGCCTAAGGAAATTGATGACGAGTCAATCTTCATTAAACATCGATGGCCAAAACACTTCAATTTCCTGCATCGGAGGAGATTGCTCGTAGGAGATCGATTGATCTTCTCTATTGTGGAGGTGATGATCAATGATCTACCCCAATATTAAAGGAGATCATCATTGTAATTGGTTGTGTTAAGTTCAATTGTTAGTTTTTTTTATCATAGTATTTTTATCACAACAAGATTTTTTTTCTTTTTTTTAAGTTAAGGACCCAATAAATTAATACACATGTGTTAAGAAAAAATGAATTTCCTAAATTGTTAAAGACACCAAATTGTAAATTTTATGTGAATTTACAGGACTTTACAAGATGATCTTAAAAATTTCATTCTCACTTTTTATGAAATTCATTAGTTTAGAAAAATATTAATTGGATTAGTTGTTCATGTTGCTTTACCAATAAGTACATTTTGTGATAAAAGAATTCATGTCATTAATAAATGACTTCTCATATACATCCTTCATTTGGAGGAAAACAATTGCAATATATGTTCTATTGGCGAGAAACAACAAAAAAATTGTAGTCAACTTTATGGGGGCTGATTTACAGTGAAAATTCATACATCTCCACTAAATAACCGCAAAATTATAACTTCAATAAATAACTATTAGATTTCAACATTTAAGTTTATAAATAAAAATTTTACGATCAAGATTTATGTGTCCCTACGAAGTTACCATATAAACACTTTTTTTTCTTTTTGAATGATACCATATAAACACATTGAACCAAAATAAAAATTAAATTTAAAAGTTTAAATTATAAAAGTCTATTAACGTGACATACTAGATAGAGACTTGAAATCGTATCGTAAGAGACTTGCCAAAAGAACTATAGGTCTCGATAATTTGACTTGTTGAATAATATAATAAGTGAATGGTGGTTTTCAAAGATAATTTGTTCAGAACTTTTACCCACTACACTAGATTGTGAGAGAAGTATTTTAAATAAATATCTTATTATTTTTATATTTTGATTTTTATATTTAATATTATTTACTTTAATTTTTATATTTTAATTAGTGCTATTTTAATTAACTTTTTATTGTTTTTTTCCTCTTTACTCTTTGGTGTTAAATGATCAACCATATTAATATAACAATTTTTATGACCGTCAGAAGTATTGTCATCTTTTTGTATGCCTTCATGAGGGATTCTAAATATTTATATTAATGTCAAACTGTATTTCAAATAAATATAAAATAATGGATTGTAAAACAGACATATTATCATACGTCGGTTTGTTTTTTAGGATTTTTCATTATTTTCTTAATTTTATTTATTTTTTACAATATAAAAGATTTTTTTTTTTTAATATTGGTTTTCTAAAATTAATCTCCAGCATCCATCAACATGATGGATGGTTCAAATTGGATCTCTATACCATTTGTTTCTTTATTTTTTATTTTTTAAAATGTAAAAGAATTTTTTTTAATTTTGATTTTCTAAAATTAATCTTCATCGTTCATCAACATGATGGACAATGCATATTTCACTTTTTTATTTTTTTATTTTTATTTAATTGTAATGTAAAAATTATTTTTAATTATTTTTCAATTTTTTAACTATTTCTAAAATTTAAGGGTTTTTTAAACTAGATTTTAGCCTGTTCATTTTTAAGATGAATGATTGAGATTTTTTAAATCTTTAAAAAAAAATTTCTCACAAAAGTAAGGTCACAAATTAGTTAGTCAGGGACATTCTCATATTTTTACTTTATTTTGTTATTTTTCAGTTATTTCAAATGGTTAATATGATCAAACCGTTAGTATATGAAAAGACGTTATAAAAAATAAAAGTGATTTCCATTTATAATAAAATATATTTCCAGAGTGTTTTGAGTAATTCTCTAACTGTTGAGTGTTTAGTTTTAGTTGTTTCAACATATGAGATGGCAAATGACTCTTACTTTTTTTTTTTTTTTAAATAAAAAAGGGAAAATGACTCTTAATTTCCATTTGATACTAATTAAAAATCCATAGCACTTTGTCTTACATTGCCATTATTCGTCATTTTATTTGGAATTTTATAACTACTAAAGACACCATTACAACTGATAGAAGAAAGCAAATAAGAGCGCTTCCATACATTGTCTTTTTTTTTAAAAAAAAAAAAGAAAAAAAGAAAAAATAGTCATATTATCACTGTTAAAGTCAAAAAAATTATTTTCTACGAGATAATGATAGACAATCAAACAAAAAATATCTTCAATACTTCATTTAAAATTTTTAAAAAAAAAACAAAAAACAAAAACAAAAACAAAACATTTTAGCCTTTTTTTTTTTTAACATTTTAACCATTTAGAAAAAACAAAACATTAACACGAGTCTTTTTTTCTCGAACCAACCCAGAGAGTGATGCCGCCGATGGCGGCAGAGCCAGCAGCTGCGGCAGATCGAACTCCGGCCGTGGGCCAGCAGGGTGATGCCTGTACAATCGCCACCGCTAGTGGTAATGCCGACAGAGGCTCTAGTCCTCAACACCACCTAATCCGCAAGCGAATAATTTAAAAAAAAAAAAATTATATTTTCTTTAAATGCAAAATATAACTTAATAAAATAACTCATAACTGTAAAGGATTCTCCGACTTTCTATGCAACATCAATTCAAACCCTCTCATTAGAAAATCAATTAAACAAGTCTAAGGTTTAAAAAACTTAAAAATTATTTTAAAATATATTATTGTTAAACAATAAAATAATAACAAAATCAATTTAAAAGTATTCAAAATACATTGAAGTGATGTTGACAAACACACATCCATATTTGGAAATACATTTTATCCATAGTTTTCGTTGCTATGTTAAACACTATTTAGTTTTATATCAAAATTTTTTAATTTTAAAGATTTATTTGTATATTCATAATAGAATAATGCTATATTTTCAAAAAAATTATTCAAATGATATAGTAAGTTGATTTGTAACTAACATATTAATTTTATGATGATGTATTGATGATGTGATAATTCCACATGAACTTGCTATATCATTTGGATAATAAATTTGGATAAATTTTTGGATAATATAACATTACTCTTTATAATATATTTTATAATTAATTTAACAACTTATTTTGGAGATATTGTACAAACTTCCCCAGATAATGAATATAATTGCATGCATTGGTATCATTTCTGGGTGCCATCAACACTTCACAAGAGAAGAGTAAAACTATCTATTTGTCTTCTAATCAGTGAAAATTATTTATTATTATTACACACACATATTTATATAATTTTATTTAAAAAAAAAAAAAGATTAAGGAGATTTCCTCTATCTAACAATTCCTCAACCGTTGAAAATTCATATTTTAAAAATAAGAGTTTTACTAACTTAGTAGTCGAATAAAGTTATCCATCAGTAATAATCCCTAAATTAATCATAGGATGATTATTAAAGAGTATACAAGAATTATTATTAATGAATTATCTTATCCGACCAGTAAGGTAGTCAAACTCAAAAACCAAAGTAATCAAATAAAAAATTGAAGAACTTGTTTATTTCCAGATTTTTGATATATTATAAAGCATATCTTCATCAATGATAAAGGAATGATAGTAGAGATAGAAATAACTAAAGATGAGAATGAAGCAGTTTGCTCCATCAGTGATGGAGATTTGCTCCATACCACTCACACACTTAGTTTTGTTATACCATCTGTATCCATACTAGTATTACAAAGAGAATACCTACAGGCTACAGTAGGAATTCTTGGGAATGTGGGGATGTGAATAAATGTGGATCAATGGGCAATTCTGCTATGAAATATTAAATGCTTATAGCACAAGCTCAAAACTCAAATGTAACAATTGATAACTTTTACTCCCAAATGACCTGGGAAAATCAATCATACATGTATCAAATTACACAAATTTGATGCTTGTTCAACATCAACCTTGCTATAACTGAATGAATGGGAAAACCAAATAACAAACCAAAATTGCAAATCAGATTTTTTTATGCTAATTTCAGCTAGCTCCTAGCCCTACAGGAATTCCATTAATCATCAGAGCTGTGAAAAGTTGTTTTTTCAGCCTTTGAGGCATTGGCTGAAATTTCTCTCAAGTGAGCTCCGTATAGCTTTGATTCCTGCATTGCAATAAAGTTAATATCATTTATCTCAACTGTCAACAGCAGACCAATTTATGGCTTAAAAATGGAGGGTGTAAAATGCACACCTTTTTCTTGACATGGGTACCAAATTTCAGAAGAGCATCTGGCACTAATTGCCCCGCCTTCCTTAAGAACATTCACCAGCTCTCCAGCAAGTCCCTGTGCAATACTCTCTTATCACTACCAAGAGAATGTTTTGCTTAACACTAAGACATATTACTACAATGTTGCAATTCAGGGGAAAAGAAAAACACTACCTTATTGTGGTGAGTGAAGAATGTGTGGGCAACACCCTTCTTACCAGCTCGACTGGTCCTTCGGATTCTGTGAACACAGACCTCTGTGGTGAGTGGAAAACTATAGCTGATAACTACTTCAACATCGGGAATATCTAATCCTCAAGCAGCCACATTTGTAGCAACCTGCAGATACAATGACACAGTAGATTGGTCCGATCCTACTCTATTTTTTGTTTCTAAGTAAATTTACGAAGATCATAATGATAGTTAACTACTCCAATGTGTTTCCACAACTGTAGTCATAATACTGGTGTGCAAGCAACAAACCATCAGAGGACAATCTCCCTTCTTGAATAATGATAATCACTTTGCGCATTCATTTTGTGCTTTCTTACCATGCATAGCAACAACCTTCCAGCCACTGGAAAGTCGGAGAAAAAGTCAAAAAAGAAAAAATACAGCATGTTAAGTTCATAAAAATTTTCCAGTTCCTATGCTCAGCTGCTGGCTGCATGTATACGCCAAAACTACAATGTGAAGATGACAAATATTTACCTTTTTCACAGCATATGTTCTAATCAATCAGCTTCCAGCTGGTACAAGGCAAAACTAGCACTCTGCTTCTGATATGAATATAATCTTGGCATCAGCACTATGAGGCAACACTATATATCAAAAGGCATAATCAAGAAATTTGAATAATACAAGCTTTTCCATCCAGTGTATAGGCTACCAGGTATAAGAACACATAGTCAGTTTTTTGCATTTGAAATACTAATAAATCACCTTAAGACATGCTAGAAACTCAAACACCTTGATATATCAGACACATAAAAGAATTCATATTAAATATCAATTAATAGATAGCAATGAATACCTTTGAGATTTATGATATTTCTCTAATAATGCAATCAAATGTTGATCACGTGAGCAATCATCCAAGACCTGCATTTGTCCACAATAATTTGCTGACATAAGTTCTATAAATAAAACTACCAAGTCTAATTGTTACATGAAAACCAACCTCCACAATCTGCAAAACATCATGGTTAGCAGTCAAATCCTCCGAACCTACAACCATCAGAAATAAAACTCATTTATTTTTCAGAAAGGGAAAATAACAAACAATTGAAAGATCCAGACCTTTACCGGATTGGGATCCATATATTCCTGAGCTAGTTTATGAACTCTACAGGCCATGTAGCACTAAACATTACCATCTGCCGAGCTGCACATTGTTAAAGAAGTTTTTCTCACAAACAAGTAAACGTCTGCCAGGAACATAATCAATTTGTACTAGAAACAAATAGAAATGAAAATCATTTCTCTCAGTCCCAAAGATTAGCAAATAGTTCATCGAAGAAAACCAGTACATTGTAGAAGACAATAAAAAGGATCCAATTTTACAAATAGTGCAACAACTCAGTACAAGAACTTCCATAGAATAGATTTTAAAAGTGTAAGGGCCAGGCTGGTGTAGGTGGAGGAAGACGAGACTGAAGTTCAAAAGAATCAGTTATAAGTTGAGCAATAAGAGAGAACATCGTACTACATACCAGAAGTAATTGCTCAATATACGGCGAACTGGCTCTTCGAATCCCAAATCAACTATTCGATCTGCTTCATCAAGCACCTACAGAAAAGTTATTGCTAATTATAGCTCAGATTCATTACTTCCACAATAACGGTAGAAAAACTTGATTAACGAGACACAATCATAGTTTTTTGCAGAGAACTTAAAATGTCCCTCATCTATTACATTAGAAAAGTAAATAAATAAACAAATTAAATTAAACTATAAATATGTTCTCAACTTGTTAAAGTTAGGTTGATTTTTTTTTTTAAAAAAAAAAAAAAAAAGAAAAAGAAAAAACCCTATTGTGAACTACATGATCTTGAGAGAGTCAGTTTCCCTAAGCAGAATGATTTGTAATACTGAAGCCAAATCTAATTTCAATATCCTCCAAGATAATCATAAAACTTAAACGCCACATGACATTAAAGTATTGAACAAATAAATCATCAATTAACCATTAATCCAATAAAATTAGAGATGATCATCAACAGATACCTGTTGTAGGGAATTGTTAACTTAGTACTTACCACAAATGACACCTCTGCAAGGTGGCATACGTTCATTTCAATTAGATCTATCAAATGACCCGAAGTTCCAATGACAATGTCCTGAGAGCACCAGAAAATGAATGCTGTAAAAGAAGTTGAAATATTCTTCTTATTTACACTGATTCACATATACACTATATACACTAGCTGTATTTACACCTATTCCTACAACATAGGGATTTGATTCCTCATTAGTTGAGGAAATTACTAACTAAACTAGGGAAAGAGTAAATACAATAATTACAGGGAATAAAAACAGAATAGGAAACTAAAAATCATATCATTCAACACTCCCTCTCAAGCTGGATGGTAGATACTAAGTAAATCCAGCTTAGAACATAAATCTTCAAATGTAGGTCTCGGTAGAGCTTTTGTAAGGATATTAGCTAGTTGAAAATTTGTAGATGCATACTTCAAGTCAACAATTCCTTCCTCTAGCTTCTCCTTAATAAAATATCAATCAATCTCCACATGTTTGGTCTTATCATGATGTACTAGATTCTTGGCTATGCTGATTGCAACTTAATTGTCACAAAACAGTGTCATAAGACCTCCACATGGTATTTTGAGTTTTGTCAATAGTCTTCTAAGCCACATTCCCTCACCCATTCCATGGCCCATTGTCCTAAATTCGGCTTCAGCTCTACTTCGTGCGACTGCTGACTGTTTCTTACTTCTCCAGATGGTTAAGTTGCCTATACAAATATGCAATACCCTGTAATTGACCTTCGATCAAGTGGTAAATTGTAAGAAAAGAATATTATTCACTCTTGAAATAGAATACAACTCTAGGTTATATACACTAGGTTATGTAATAGAAAAGGAAAACTATCCTAAATCAAATCCCTATAAATTAGGAATTGTATTGACTAATAATAATTCTTTAGCTACACACTAGTTAAGGAATTAAAATCTCCCAAGATAAGAAATGTCTAAAGAATAGGAAACCTCCTAAGAATAGGAATCTTGTGTTTCTCCACACTCCCTCTCAAGCTAGTGAGAAGATATCATGCAATCCTAGCTTGCCAATCATAGCTTGAAACACAAGGTTGGTTAGTTCTATAGTTAGCAAATTGGCAAGCTACCCATCTGTGGATACATTTGGTGTGCA
The DNA here is from genome assembly GCA_021234005.1 of Nephelium lappaceum. Taxonomy (NCBI): domain Eukaryota; kingdom Viridiplantae; phylum Streptophyta; class Magnoliopsida; order Sapindales; family Sapindaceae; genus Nephelium; species Nephelium lappaceum. Next base: position 28,097 of record JAIZFV010000270.1, read on the forward strand.
AAAGAGACCACTATCCAACTTTTCCTTGATAAAATGCCTATCTATTTCAAAATGCTTAGCCCGATCATGTTGCACCAGATTATGGGCAATGTTGATGGGCTGACTTGTTGTCAATTTAGTATTGTAATGCCATCTATATCCATACTAGTACTACTTCATTCACAAGGTCCAAAGACCCCATTTACCACCATTAAATTCTTTCTACGAATAGAATACCTACAGGCTACAACAATTCTTGGGAATGTGAGGGATGTGAATAAATATGCCAATTGTATCAACAAAACCTCAAGTAAATATAGATTACACTAAGCTTAAAGGAGAGTTCAAAATTTAGTAAATTAGTAGTAGTGCAACACCAAATTTATTTTAAAATATAAAGACAGTAGCATAAAACAATAGTAATTCTCAAAAGATCACTTACTGAATCCTTTTAAACTGATATACAAAAATATGCTAGAGTTTCACTCACCAAAAGAGAACAAATCAATCAAAACAAAATTAAATTTACATGAGAGATTGACATATTAAATTATTAAAGCCTATTGATCTACCTAGAAACAAAGTATCTACCTTGATTAGTTGGGCTTTGCTATTGGAGGTATTAAATATGTTTTCAATCTCTTCAGGTGTGATTCATCCTCCTCATTGAATTCTTTAAGATGTTGTTCATCATCCTCCATGGATTCTTCACTATTGGATTTTTCAAGATGTTTACCGAATATCAAATGGACTCCACATTTTTCCACCTTGCAAAATTCTTCATCCTGATGATAATTATCGCAATTGAATTCGAAAGTGAACTCATTACCATGTTCACCGAAAAAGCACAAACCAAACCTCATAGTCACATGGCTTGAACTTATGTTGCAATCTGCAGATTTATAAATCCACCCAAAAGACCACGTATCCCTTCCCAACTGCGGATGCCCTTCCTTAGATTTCATATAGCAGTCATATATGATATCAGCAAAACGCGTATGTTGCAAATCATATAGGACTTCAGATTGGTATTTAAATGACACAACAACACACAGAGCAAAACATAGAAAGTTATAATCAATCCAATCGAGTGGCAGCTTCACATCAATAAAAGATCCGCTACATTGAAAGGTAAACTGCTCTGGAATCTCACTACCGGGATAGCTGATACCAAGAGTTGGGTATCTCCTTACACAAACCTATATTATGAAAATAATTAGTATATGACATCCTTGATTTTACCATCAAGAAAAAACAAACAAGCATCATCATATTGTAGCTTCAAAAAAAAAATATATATATATATCATATTAAAAATGTAGGTACATAAACAAACCTGGTCATCTAAAGGAAATGAAGGTAAACTGGCCTTCATGTCCTGTTCAATATCTTTCACAAAACTGGTGAGTGAATTTTGTTTGATTCGAAATAAGTCGTGAACATAAACGACGCATATGGATCACTAAAATTTGAAAAATAGTTATTAGGAAATGAAGGACATGATAACTCTTGCAGTGATGTGCAGTGGTATGCATCTACATGTGCCCATGGAAGCTTTGGTAGAACTCTAAGCCTCTCACAATGGCTGATTTCCAAGGACCTTAGGTTAGAGAGATTTATGATGCTTTCTGGTATCTTGGTGATTCCACACTTAATTACACGTAGGTAGCTCAAATTGTTTGGGAATTCTGGAAGCACTTTAAGTTTTGAGCAGCTCCCGATAAAAAGATGTCTTAAAAATCTCAAGCCTGTCAAATCTGGAATATTGGTAAGGCTCTCACAACACCAAACATACAAACACCACAACATTTTTGGGAATTCTGGAAGCACCTTAAGTTTTGTGCAACTCTCGATAGTAAGATGTTCTAGAGATTTCAAGCCCATCAAATCTGGAATACTGGTAAGGCTCTCACAACCACTAAATGTCAACTTGTAGAGCTTATTGAGACGTTTGAAAGTTGATGGAATTTCAAACAAACTTGTACATCCATCCAACACTAATTCTTTCAAATTGCTAGGAATTTCAAGTATTGAGCAATGGGAGAGACGAAGCCTTTCTAAAGATATCAAACCAATGCAATCTAGAATACTCGTAAGGCTTACGCATCCTTTAAGATTCAAAGAATTCAATCGAGTCAGATGTTGAATAGATGATGGAATTTCAATCAAACTTGAGCACCTACTTAAATCTAATTTTTCCAAATGGTTTGGGAGCTCTGGAAGCCTCTGCAATTTTGAGCAATTTTCAAGACGAAGATGATTTAAAGATTTTGGAAGTTGGGGAACACTCGTAAGGTTTTTGCATGAATAAAGACGCAAAATCATCAGCCGACTGAGATGTTGAAAAGATGAGGGCATTTCAATCAAACTTGTACATCCATAGAGGTTCAAACGACTCCAGTTTTGGGGCCCTGAGGTCTGGAAACCTAATTAGCTTCTCGGAGAAATTAAGATCAATCACTTTTAAATGATGAAATTGCTGCAAATAATAAAATAAATGAATAAATAAATATAACAAACATGAATTAACATGTTTTTTTTTTTTAAAATTACAAATTATATCAACAAAATAAAAAATAATCAAATAAGATTGAATCTACCTGGACACCACTCCATAGTTGTTCAACATTGCTATAAGGTAATCTGAGCATGACAAGATTCTCTAAATGTGAATTTGACTGCAATGATTTGAGCGGACATCTTTCCCATTGGAAATACCTTAACTCTGTCAAAGAAATTTAAGGTCTTGCGGAACATGCATTTTATTATTATTATCCCTCCAATAGTGTGAGCTATAAAATTGTAAGAATCTCAAATTACGCATGTTTACAAATGCATCAGGATGCAAGTGTATGTCTCTTATTTTTGACATATCCAAAGAGATCCCCTCAATGTTTTTAGTCCCTTAATACATATTCAAGAAGAAATACGTTAGTATTAAGTATTACAAAATGGGAATATTAAGGAAACTTTGAAATGAAAACAAATTTTAAATAATGATATATCATACTCGTAATACATCAATCTAGAATTCTTAGTATCTTGAAAAAGAACTGATTATTAGGCTTTTATTTCTTTAAGAACACATTTTTTTTTTTAAATCATTTAAGAACACATATTAAAATAACACTAAGTGAAAAGCTTTTTAAATAAAATATTCTATATCGGTCAAACCTAATAAAATAATATTTTTTAAGACCAAAAACATTGAACCCACCTCTTTTCTATGTGTGCTTAGGCCAAAGATTAATATTGCAATTGGTACTTTACTAATTAGTGTTATATATAAAGAATCTTACCGTAGCTTTCGTCAATACATCATATATATCATTGTGGTTGCACAAACGAGTTCGTTCACCAGGATCTATAGATTCTTGTTGAACAATTCTTTTGCCCATTGCTTGCAACAAATCATGCATCATCAACTTATTATCTAATTTGATTATTAGACATTTATCCTCGAGAGCACTTAATTCATTGTTGGTACAAAAGCCATTAGCATCCATGATTTCTATTACCAAATTAAGGTCCCATCCTTTATAAAAACATGCAATATCTAAAAACAATCTTTGTTGATCAGGATCTAATCCATCATAACTTATTTTAACACCTCATAAATATTATTATCAAGAGAATTTTCTAATTTTTTCATTGAACTCTCCCAAACTTCTTTTCTTTTGTCAAGCAGAAAGGAGCCCAAAACCTTGAGAGCTAATGGAACACCTCCAACCTTTCTAACTACACCTTTTGACAACTCCACGTAATCTACCCTAGGATAGTTTTGTTTGAAGGCATGTTGACAAAAAAGCCTAAAAGAATTATCAAAACTTAATTCCTTAACCTCGTATATGTAATCCACCTTACAATTTTTTGAGCACTTGTTTATCTCTTGATATTATAATGATTCGACTTCCTAAACCAAAATCATCAAGATCTTCAAACAAATCATCTACTTGTTTAATGCTAGTTACGTCATCTAAAATGATGAGAAGCTTCATACGGCTAAACCTTTTCTTTATGAGTTGATAATTATATGCATTTTTATCCTCCAATATTGCCAAATAAAGTTCTTGTCGCAAGCACTTTGGTTCTTTTTTTTCTAAAGCTTCTCTCACGCTTTCAATAAAGTAAAACCCTTCAAATTGACCAGATATTTTCTTGCATACAGCTTTAGCAAGAGTAGTCTTTCCTATTCCCCCAATGCCCCAAATTCCTATAGTGCGCACATCATTGTGTATTTGATCCCCTATCCCTATACACAATTCAATATCTTTGATCCTTGATTCTATTCCAACTAGTTTCTTATTAACATTTGGGGACACATTATTCCGCTTCTTCAAATCTTCCAAAACTTTTTGAACTATTTCTTCTATAAGCATAGATTCTGGCCTAAAAATTATTGTTACAAAAAAAAAAAAGGTCAGTAAGTAAAATTGAAGCGCAAAGTGTTGAATAATTAATGTTGGTTTTTTTCAAAGAAATAAGATAAAAGTAACTAAACATAGAAAGATCAAAAAAAAAAAAAAAAAAAAAGCCTGAATTAGAAAAAATTAAATTAAATTAAAACTTACTTAACAACACGAGAATCAAACCCAGAAATATTGCCTACTACATTGAGAGCATCCTTCCATTTTTGCACTTGACTTGAATTCTCCTTTAAACTTTGATGCTTTGCAAATGCAACTTCAAAACTCCCTATTTGTTTCTTCACTATGGGTGGATCTATTTTATAGAAAACTGGAATTACTATTTGTCCATGGTTTTCCCTGCATTCAAGGATCTTCACAAGTTCATTAAGGCACCATCTAGAAGATGCATAATCTTTGGAGAAAATGATAATGGCAATTTGTGATTCTTCTATTGCTTTGAGAAGAGATGGGGAGATTCATCTCCTCTGTTAAGCTTGTCGTCAATGAAAGTAACTATTGTTTGTCAACCAAAGCTTTGTGAAGATGACTGGTAAAATTATCGCGAGTGTCCTCGCCTCTGAAGCTAAGAAAAACATCTGACTTGATTGAGGAGTAGGAGGAGGTGACGGAGAAGGTGGTGAGGCTGGAGGAAGAAGAAGAGGAGGAGAACGAGAAGAAGAAATAAGTGAATCCATGGATGATCAGAGAGTGAGAGCTTAGATGCGGAGATAACAGAGATGTTGATATGAGAGTTTTGTGTACTTCACTGATCTTATAGTCTTTTATTGACCTTGACTTATGGTTGGTTGTCTCATTTCCTGGTAAATAGCAAGCAACTTCATGGAAAGTTCCTTGATATTACATGGAAAGAGAGAACAGCCGAGTCTCCATTGGTTTAGAATAATAAAGTCTTTTCATTGACTTGACTAGTGGTTGGATGTCTCATTTGCTGGAAATTGTATACAATTATATAGAGATCGGAATTTCACTTTAAATGGTTAGGTGTTTCCCCTGCTGTTCCACCAAAGTTTTATTTAAATTTCAAAGGTGGACAGCCTGGCACCAACCAATAATCCACTCATTTGGCTGACAAAAATCAACTCACCTTTTACTTTAGTGGACTGCTTTTGTTTCACTTTTAATTCATTTTCACTTTAATGCTCTTCTACCCACCTTTGAGAGAGAGAGAGAGAGCATAAGACTCATACAAAGGCAAAAAATAAAATATGAAAGACAATAGTTTTCTAGTCGGAATTTATTTAATTTCAATCAATTCTTACTAACAAAAATTCAGAATAAACCTGTCTAGTTCTAAAAGTATTTCTCCAATTAAATTCTCTTCATAAAAAAAATATTATAGATTGTTGAAACTGTTAGTTTTATTTTATTTTTATTTTATTTTGTTTTTCTTTTTTTATGCATGAAGAAAATTCACCCAAACCATAAAATCAAAACTAGAAGATCTCATCTCCCCTGAATCAGGACCAATCCTGAAGAAAAATACGACCCTTGTAAAATAACCATGTGGGAAAGAGTTCCTTTAATATCAGTTCTGATATCTATTTAAATTGTTGTGATCCACCAAATGACCCTATTGCTTGTTGCTATATGTGGCATGGGCATAAGGATAAGGGTTGACCAAGAGTAGTTCATAAAAATGGACTTTTGATGTAATAGCATAGAAATTTAATATAAAACAAAAAACAAAAAGAAAAATGAAACTGTGTAGAAATTTAATAAAGAACAGAACACCAAAAAAAAAAAAAACACTATTAATAAGAAACAGAACACAAAAAGAAAAATGAAACTAACTCTAAGCGAATCAATCTATTCGAAATATCTAAAACTACTGTAGATATGTTACTATTAAAATAACAGTGAATTCAAATTTTACAACATTATCACTTTGATTAACCTAGTGAAAATCAAAGAATGTTACCTTAGCTATAACTATCTAAAGAACAATCCATTCTATACAACAACTATGATCTCCTTTTCCTGCACATTTTACCACTGATATCTCAATCTACATTAAAATCCGGCAAATTTCAAATATGATCTCCCTTTCCTACACATTTTAACAATGTTACCTCAACCAATATTAAAAACCTGCAATTTCAATAACAATTCTATAGTTCTACTTCTATTCAATATAAAAAATGAAAAACAGTAGTCAATTCGATTAGTCGCAACAAGACAATAATTCAAAGGGGAAAGTAAATATATTACATGGGAAACACAATACATCCCTTCTCTTACAATAATATCCCAAAATATTTCAGTGTCATAGTCCAAAAGATCTTTTATGTATAACATCCAAAAATGAGGGAAGGATTCAATATGGAAGCCTAAAAACTTCAAAGATAGTAAAAAAAATTGAATAGAAGAATATGGTCATTTGGATTTCAAACACACCTTTGAATCCCTATTGTTCTGACATTGGGACAACCACCCGCAATTAAAATGAGGGAAAAAAAAAAAGCAAATTAACCGATGTAATGAAATCCTATGTACACAAAAAATCAAAACAACTTCCTCTTCTAGTGATTCTAAACCAGAATTTCAAACCAAATGCTCCAATCATATGATGTGGCTGACCTGGGCCATCAGCTGGTAAAAATTGCGGTGAATGTATGAAGAACTGAAATCCATCAGCCACTTAATAATACTTGTAACCTGAGAAGCAGACTGCAGTGGTGCAGGTGGCATCTGATTAGGTGTACGCCGACTGCCTGAGTTTGAACCGGAAGTGACATCACCATTCTCAGCTGGATCACTGTGACGCCGGCTGTGACCATTGGATTTAGATCTAGAGTAGTCATTATACGAACCACGGTTCACAGGTCCATCGGCGGTTGCATCAAATGCAGATCTCCAGTCATCACCTGATACACCAATTGTTATCAAGCTAATTTCTGCAATTAGAGAAACCACGAATTAAATTGATAAGCGTATAAAAGATCTTTTTTTTTTTTGCACTTTGTACATATACAAACAAATACCTGTCCCAGTATCACTATTGGACCAGTTAGAGGCAGCAGCTGCCCGGTTGTCATGAATGCTACGTTGTCATGTTAGTTTAGAAAAGAGCGAGGACTGTTTCTGATACCGCTTCCTCCTTTTTTTTTGTTTTTTTTTCGATAGGAGATACCGCTCCCTCCTACGCTTCACATTCTGGTCCTCCTGAAATAGCTCTTCAATCCTTCCAGTGCTTTGTGCACTACAGAAGCCGAAATGCATAACATTATTAGCATAATTTTCTTGAAATAAATTTATGATATACAACTATAAGCGAACAGCACCAGCAGGGCAACCAGACGAACTAACACACATATTCTATAAACAAATAGTTAAATGAGAATACCTAACGGAGCTATACAACTGATTTAACATGTCTTCCCTCACTTTCTCAACTTGGCAAAGAACAACTGCCCTGCTAAACCAATCACAAAAAGTATTAATTAAAAGAGTTTTACAGGGAGCCAACTTGTAAGGTTGGAAAATTAGGCAACAAAGAATCAAGCGTACTTTCGGCACATCAGCAGCCAAACTAATAACAGAAATAAAAACTCTTGTCCACCTTCCTACTGGCTACCGATAACCCACAGATGAGGAAATCCTAAATGAATGCAATATGTGAGGTCATCTTGGAACTGCAGAAGCAAACAATGAAACAAAACTTAAAAGTAATCACTAAGTAAATAAGGAAAACGAGGATTGCTAGATTTAGGTTCGGATATAGAATTAGGACTCTAAACATTCTAATAATCTAAACCTCTAGAGATAAAGATTAGATAGGTACCTAAAAAGGACTCTTGGACTATTCCTCATGTTAGAAATAACCAAAATAGAGCCAAATATGCAGGGATTGCATAAACTATAGTTCCAATCGACCACATAAAACTATCAATAACCCTTGCAAAATAATCCAGAATTAACTGATTTAACCTAAAACCCATCAAAAAATAATTTAAGCTTAAGCTATACAAGATTTAAACAATCAAAACCACTCAAGCTTCCATCAGTAACAAGTTGAGAAGAGGACCTCAAACCATAGCCCTTGACTTCTATGTTTAGAAATACAAAAGAAAGAGAACAAATGCCTATAAACCCTTCTCCAGTGACAGCGTCAGCTTTCCAATTTTAATTTTATTTACTCTATACAATATGCATCTCGACATGTTCTAATGTATTTCTACACAGGTACCGATACAACTGAGCTGAAATGTGAGTTTGTTATTGTAATCTTACATTGTCGAAAACTAAATATGTGAAGTATAATTGTTTTTATATATACTCTTAGAACGTAAATAAGTTTTGGAATACACTTTATCTCCATGAACTAAAATAAAACTTTGTTAGATAAACTCAAAATTACATATTGTGAAAAAATTAAAAAAAAACTAAACAAAAGAAAATAAAACAAAACAAAAAAACAAAAAAAACTGAGGCCATATACATAACATTTGCGTAGCTAAATTTGACAGCAGAACAGGACTGGAAACACCTTAACGACAACTTTTTGTTAACAAGTATGAATGATACAAATTATGGGAGGTTGATTAGAGCACAAAATACGATTTTAATATTAGAAAATGGTGATTGCAATTTGTCAAAATATGTTATTTAATTAAACATTTTTATTTGATTATTTTACGAATGCAGTTGGTTTATCATTTGATTTAATGTATTTTTATGCTCATAAAACTGATAATTTTGACATAATTTATGAGTACTTATTTTGGTTTGTGATGTTTTTCAGAACAGAATCAAGACTCAATTTAAAGGATATCAGCTCAAGTGCACAAGACCCAAATGTTTATCAAGGATCATTCAAATAAAATAAGTCAGACCCTAAATGTCTCAGGCTCATACACTTCCACCAACAAATCATTTTTCAAATTTCAAAAATGATTGAGCAATTGTGGGTGATTGATTGACATTTGATTTGTTTCTCAATTGAAGAAAGATTGAGTGATTTGTGGGGATGAATTAATATTTGATTTGAATTTCAAATTTTGAAAAATGACCAAATAATTGTGGTGATGATTATGGAAAGATTTGAAATTGAAAGCTTCCTTTCGAGTGAAAAAGAATATTCTCTGGAGAGTCAACTTCTTACTCCTATAAATAGGGCCTCTGACAGCACAACAAGGAACCAATTCTCAGATGAGAAAATCAGTGTTTCAGAAAGAAAACATCTTGCTGAATTGTTTTCATACTTTCTTTGTAGAATGTGTGAAATAATGAGCAAGTTAGGATAAAGTTAGAGTGAGGCTGAAGGGTGATCTTAATTGTAAGGATATTGTTATTCAAGTTTGATTTCTTTCAAGTTCTTAAATGTTTATGTTGAATTCTTTTGAAGTTCTAATTTCAGATATTATATTTTGCAATTTCATAAATTCAGTCATGCTTTCTTTATGTGATTTATGTTAAAATTATAATTTCTGGTTTGATATAATTATAAGTTGATTTTCGACTGCAATATTATCAAATTGGTATATTGTCGTTCTTAGATAACTTAAAATTATATCCAAGTTTGCTCTTAAATTCAAAGAATTTTACAAATGCTATTGGTATTTTTTTTTGATCTCCAAATCCATATTTTCCAATTGTCTGTTTGGGATGTGAAACATGCAATTGAGTAACAAATAGAAATCAAACTTAATAACAGTAAAATAAACAATTAAATGACCCTCAAAGCCTCGCTATTTTCTCTATTGGTTGTCTTATTATTGTTTTTGACTCATTCTTCATTTAAAATTCTCAAACAATTCTCTTTTTAATTCTTCTCTATTATTTATTTGTAAAACCTCCCTGTTTTGAATTCTTTTTGTTATTTAACTTCTCTGTGGGATCGATACCTTTAAGCTATACTACGATAACTGTTTAGCCGAAGGTGATATTTTGGGCTTAACCAAAATTTGGCCGTTACCGGGGAAGGTAAAATCAACAAAAGAGTTTGAAAACGGTACGTTTTTATTTTTGTTTATTAGTTTTGTTTATCTTAATTTTGTGAATATTTATTTAATTTTTTTTTGTTATTATTATTTTGTTTACTCTCCCTTTGCATACAATTTATTTTTAGGATTGTATTTTTATTCTTTCTTTTTCTTTTCTTTTAAGACCTTAAAAAAATCAAAAAAAAAAAAAAAAGTGCATACGGTGAATGAATCGAACTAGAGAGGAATGAGAAAGATTTTTTAGAAGAATTGAATTAGAGCTTCCATCTGATTTAACTAGCGAAACTGCTTCTGAATTTATATATTCTCTAGTTCATCCTCTAGTTCCACAAATATGAGTGAAAACGAGGAAATCCCTGCTAAGTCCTTAAAAGATTACTTGCACCGTACCCGCATTGCCACACCATCATGCATAATGTTCCCCTCAAATATGCCACGAATAGATTTCAAACCTGGAATGATTCAACTATTGCCTACCTTTCATGGTTTAGATAGTGAAAATCAATACGTGCATATTAGGGAATTTGAAGAGGTAGTGGCCACTTTCCATTACCAACCTAATGCAACAGAATCGGTTAGGTTGAAATTTTTTCCTTTCTCCCTAAAAGATAAAGCAAAGTGTTGGCTATACTCTTTGAGACCGAGATCCATAGGCACATGGGCAGAAATGACACAAGCTTTCTTTAACAAATATTTTCCGAACCATAAGACCAATAACCTTAAGCGACAGATCTCCACATTTTCTCAAAAAGATAATGAAACTCTATATCAAGCTTGGGAGAGGTTTAAAGAATTACAGAATTTATGCCCACACCATGGGTATGAGAGTTGGCGCCTAGTTAGTTACTTTTATGATGGACTTACTGATAGAGAGCGAAAATTTGTTTAGACAATGTGTAATGGAGATTTTCTCCTCAAAGAACCTGATGAAGCAATCGAGTTTTTAGATGAACTTGCTGAGAAAGCTCACACATGGACTGGACCTAGTGCTACTGATAGTAGTAACAAGTCAAAAACTAGTGGAATTTACCATTTGAGAGAAGAAGATAACCTTAAGGCTCAATTAGAAATTGTCACTAAAAAACTTGATTCTCTAACAGTTGCTAACGTAAATTCTCAAAATGCTTGTTTTGTTGTGGAGGAGTCGATCATTTTGCACAGGATTGTCCTACCTATGGAGAGATGCGAGGGGTATACGAGGAGCAGTGCAATGCCCTTGGGATGTTTCAAAAATCATACTCGCCTTACTCCAATACATACAGTCCTGGCTGGCGAAATCACCCAAATTTCAGTTGGAAATCTGAAAGCAACCAGCCCACATCATCTACCAACCAATGGAAACCTGAAGCAGTACCCCAAAGGTCTTATCCACCTCAATACAATGGTCCACCACAAAGATCCTCTTTAGAAGGAACCCTGCAAGCATTTATGGAGGCACAAAATAAGACAAACCAGAAGTTTGAAGTTGTTCTTACACAGGTGATAGAAGAGAACAAAGAAATTAAAAGTCAAATCACAAAACTCACCAGTTCTCTAACAAAACATGAGCAAGGAAAGTTTCTATCTCAACCTCAGTCAAATCCAAAGGGGCAACATATGGCACAAACTTCAAATGCTCAAAGCATCAAAGAAGTAAATGTTATTGTCACTCGTAGTGGTAAGATATTGGGCGAACCAACTTTGCCAAGTCCACTGGACGATAAAAGCCCTTACCACCACTCCAAGTAGTTCTGAAGATGCCTCTCCATAAGAGCTGGAAAGAAAATTCCGGTGCAAGTGCCATTTCCCCAAGCTCTTCGAACAGGAAAAATACTAGAAAATCGAGGTGAGATTCTTGAACACCTTAAACAAGTTAAAGTTAACCTGCCTTTGTTACATGTGATCAAACAGGTACTAGCTTATGCTAAGGTGATCAAAGATCTATGTACTGTGAAGAAGAAGCACCATGTTAAGAAGACTGCATTCTTGATGGAACAGGTAAGTGCGGTGATTGATCAAAAGACACGCCCAAATATAAAGATCCAGGATGTCCCATAATCACTTGTCAGATTGGGACACATGAGTTTGGTCAGGCTTTACTTGACTTGGGTGCTAGCGTCAATCTAATGCCGTATTCCATCTACTTACGTTTGGGGTTAGGAGAGATGAAGCCTACATCTGTTGTACTACAATTAGTCGATCGATCTGTGCGAAGACCAAGAGGGATAATAGAAGATGTTTTGCTCCAAATCGATAAATTCTACTATCCTGTAGATTTTCTGGTCCTTGATACTCAGTCTGTGGTTAACATGAGTCTCAAATCCCATTGATTTTAGGAAGACCTTTCCTTGCGACAGCCAATGCCCTTATCAACTGTAGGAATGGTCTTATGAAGCTATCATTTGGGAATATGACTCTAGAGGTGAATATTTTTCATGTTGGAAAACAACCACAAGAAGATGACGAATGCTATCATACATATATGATAGACTCACTCATATCGGAGGAAGCATATATAAGGGAAGACTCTGATTCTTTAGAATATCTCTTCCATGACTTTGATTTTGAATCTTTGCAATATCCTGATAAGGTTTGTAATGTTTTTGCTATTTTTGATGATACACAGGATAAGCAAAAGAGATTTTGGCAACCACGCTTCGAGGAATTGCCAAGTGAGAGAGAAAAACTGAAGCCATCTGCTTCAGAGACACCAAAAGTTGAGTTGTCCCCACTACCTAGAGGATTGAAACATGCATTCTTGGGTCCAAGTGATACCTTTCCTGTTGTTCTTTCTTCCAAACTTAGTGTTGAACAAGAAGAAAAATTGATCAATTTATTGAGAAAACATAAATCTGCACTAGGTTGGACCATAGCTGACATAAAAGGTATTAGCCCACTTATTTGTTCTCATAGGATCCATCTAGAGGAAAATAGTAACTCATGTAGAGACCCTCAAAGAAGATTGAACCCCACAATGAAAGAATTTGTTAAAAAAGAGGTCTTAAAACTGTTAGATGTAGGAATCATATATCCTATCTCTGCCAGTAAATGGGTTAGTCCCCACAAAAGTAGTGATTGGGTGGCGTATGTGTATAGATTATAGAAAATTGAATTCAGTCACCGAAAAGACCATTTTCCACTTCCATTTATTGACTAAATTTTAGAACGTGTAGCTGGTTATCCTTTCTATTGCTTTCTTGATGGTTATTCTGGATATTATCAAATAGAGATAGCTATAGAAGATCAGGATAAGACGTTTACATGCCCTTTTGGCACTTTTGCTTTTCGTCGAATGCCTTTTGGTTTGTGTAATGCACCAGCTACTTTTCAGCATTGCATGATGAGCATATTTTCTGATATGGTTGAAAAATGCATGGAAGTTTTTATGGATGATTTGACTGTTTTTGGTGATTTTTTTGATTCATGTTTGCTTAACTTGGGAGCTGTTTTGAGTAGATGTGAAGAAAAAGGCCTTGTGCTCAACTGGGAGAAATGTCATTTCATGGTGTCGTCTGGGATAGTTTTGGGACACATCGTGTCTGAAAGAGGGATAGAGGTTGACAAGTCCAAAATAGAGGTGATCTCTAAATTACCTACCCCTAAAACAGTAAAAGATGTTCGATCCTTTCTTGGACATGCTGGATTTTACAGGAGATTTATACAGAACTTTTCTGCCATATCTCAACCATTGTGTAATCTCTTGGTCAAAAGTTGAGTTCAACTGGACTTCAGAGTGTGATGAAGCATTCAAAACACTCGTTACCAAGCTCACTACTGCTCCTATCATACAGCCACCTGATTGGAACTTACCGTTTGAAATTATGTCTGATGCTAGTGATTACGCTGTAGGAGCTGTCTTGGGTCAGCAAAGGGAGGGAAAGCCCTTTGTTTTGTTATTATGCTAGTAGGACCTTAAACAGTGCTCAAAGGAATTATTCCACAACCGAAAAAGAACTACTAGCTGTTGTTTTTGCATTAGATAAATTTCGTGCTTATTTGATTGATTCACCTATTACTGTTTTTACTGTCCATGCAGCCCTTAAGTATCTTTTTTCTTAGAAGGATGCTAAGGCACGTTTGATTAGGTGGATTCTTCTTTTGCAGGAATTTGATTTGATAATCAAGGATAAAAGGGTGTTGAAAATGTTGTGGCTGATCATTTGTCTCATTTGGAGTTCAATGATTCGACTGATGCTCTACCCATTCGAGATGACTTCCCTGATGAACAATTATTTGTCGTAAACCAAGTACCTTGGTATGCACACATTGTCAATTACTTGGTTACTGGTGAAGTTCCGACACTTTGGAGTGCACAAGACAAACGTAAGTTTTTGGTTGAGGTAAGAAATTTCTATTGGGATGACCCTTATTTGTATAAGTATTGCCCAGACCAAATCATGAGAAGATGCATTCCAGAAACTGAGGTAAATAGCATTTTGAACTTTTGTCATTCTGAGGCATGTGGAGGTCATTTTTCCATAAAAAAAAACTGTTGCAAAGATTTTGCAGTGTGATCTTTATTGGCCCACTTTATTCAAAGACACTAATAATTTTTGTCGTTCTTGTGAAAGATGCCAAAAGCTAGGTGCATTGACCCGTCGGCATATGATGCCTCTTAACCCTATACTTTTATTGAGATATTTGATTGTTGGGGTATTGATTTTATGGGTCCTTTCCCATCTTTTTTTGGTTATCTTTATATTCTTCTTGTTGTTGATTATGTGTCTAAATGGGTCGAGGCCGTGCCTTGTCGTACTAATGATAACACTGTTGTTGTCAAATTTTTAAAAGAAAATGTGTTATCTAGGTATGGTACACAACGTGTCATCATTAGTGACCAAGGAACACATTTCTGTAACCGTTCTTTTGAGGCTTTAATGCACAGGTATGGTGTTCTTCACAAAGTTTCAACTGCATATCATCTCAAACCAATGGACAAGCTGAGAGCAAATCGAGAGGTCAAGCAAATTCTAGAAAAGACAATCAATCCCAATCATAAAGATTGGTCTTTACGCCTTTCTGATGCATTTTGGGCATACAAGACTGCTTACAAGACGATCCTTGGAATGTCTCCATATCGACTTGTCTTTGGAAAAGCTTGTCATTTACCTGTGGAGTTATAGCATAAGGCTTATTGGTCTGTTAAGGCCCTTAACTTTGATTTGAATGCTGCAGGTCTTCAAAGGAAGCTACAATTAACAGAGATAGAAGAATTGAGGAACGATACATATGATAACTCTAGGATTTACAAAGCAAAATTGAAAGCAGCTCATGACAACAAATCCTAAGAAAGAATTTTGAGCCAAACCAACAGGTGCATCTTTATGACTCTCGATTGCATCTTCACCCTGGAAAGCTATGATCTAGATGGACTGGTCCCTATATGGTGAAACATGTTTTTCCCAATGGTGTTGTTGAGGTTCAAGACCCAACTGATGAGCGAATTCTCAAAGTGAATGGACAATGGTTGAAACATTTTGTGGAGAGAATAGCCCAGCCTAAGGAGCTCACATTGGTGTCCCCTGTCTACCATAATTGATCAGGTTGTATCTTTCTGTATTATTTTTTCCTACTTTTTATTTATTTTTAGTTGCTTTTTTTTTCTTTGGTTTAATTTGTTTTATTTATTTTTGTTTTCTCTTAGTTTTATTTTTATTTTTATTTTATTTTATTTTTTTTCTCATCCTTAACCTTCCTTTAATTTGATTGTCTCTCATTGAAATGTCATTAAGGTGTCCTTTATTTTTTTTTTTCATTTCCTTTTTCTTTTGTGATAGTGAAGACACTATCAGATTTAGTTGGGGGTGGTGGTAGCTTGTGCATGTTCAAGTTGAAAAAAAAAAAAAAAAACCCTAGTTGATTGCTTGCTTCTATTGTAATTCTTGTTTAAACTAGTTTACATTTCATGTGTGAAGCCTTATGGTAAGATGGATATTCAATGCATATAGCCAAGAAAAATCACATGTTTAAGTGCATATTTTTCTAATCTCACATATTTTTTGTGAGTGAGTGGAGAGACTGAGAAAACAACCTATGAACTTTCATTGATCTTTTGAACTGATTAAGTTGCTGTTTAGATTGTCATTCTTGATTTATTGAATATGCTTTAAGAGATATTGGTCTAAAAAAAAAAAAAAAAAAATACTATTGAGCCTTTAGAAATCATGTCTACTCCTTGGTGTGAGAAACTTTGTATTGCGTGAGAATCTCTATATTTTTGTGCTTATTCCAAAACAAAACAAAAAAAAAAAACAAAAAAAAAAAAGAGAGAAAAAAAAAAGAGAAAAGAAAATTCATGAAAAAAAAAAAAAAAGGTTGTTGATTCAATTCTAATAAAGTCTTCCATTAGCTTAGAAGACAATTCTTCTTTTAGGGAATATTTCTTTTCTTCTTGTTTCTCAACAGGCTCTATTTAGGTTGACCATTTAAATCTTGAAGCAACATTACAGAAAGAATGAATAATTCTGAATAGTTAATTTTTCTATCAATTGATCAATGTTCGTTCATTTGTTTGTCCTAAAAATTGCCCATCCAATTGAGTGTTTCTCTATTTTTCCAACTCCATGAGTGAAATCCCCTCCATTTAAATTGATATTTTTACCTGTGAGAATATGGAGTTGAGGCTTTCACATGTTCAAATTTTTCAATGGCTATATGTATTGGGGTTTGTGGTAAGAAGGTTATGGCTTAGTTCATGTTTTGTTTATTGTTTACGCTTGAATTGCTAAGGGACTAGCAATAAGCTGGTTGGGGGTTGTGATTACAGCACAAAAATACGATTTTAATATTAGAAAATTGATTGCATTTGTCAAAATATGTTATTTAATTAAACATTTTTATTTGATTATTTTTACGAATGCAGTTGGTTTGATCATTTGATTTAATGTATTTTATGCTTATAAAACTATAATTTTGACATAATTTATGAGTACTTATTTTGGGTTTGTGATGTTTTTCAGAAACAGAATCAAGAGACTCAATTTAAAGGATATCAGCTCAAGTGCACAAGACCCAAATGTTATCAAGGATCATCAGATAAAATAAGTCAGATCCTAAATGTCTCAAGGTCACACACTTCCACCAACAAATCATTTTCAAATTTCAAAATGATTGAGCAATTTGTGGTGATTGATTGACATTTGATTTGTTTCTCAATTTGAAGAAAGATTAAGTGATTTGTGGGGATGAATTAATATTTGATTTGAATTTCAAATTTTGAAAAATGACCAAATAAGTTGTGGTGATGATTATGGAAAGATTTTGAAATTGAAAGCTTTCCTTTCGGGTGAAAAAAATATTCTCTGGAGAGTCAACTTCTTACTCCTATAAATAGGGCATCTGACAGCACAACAAGGAACCAATTCTTAGAGAGAAAATCATGTTTTAGAAAGAAAACATCTTGCTAAATTGTTTTCATACTTTCTTTGTAGAATGTGTGAAATAATGAGCAAGTTAGGCTAAAGTTAGAGTGAGGCTGAGAGGTGATATTAATTGTAAGGATATTGTTATTCAAGTTTGATTTCTTTCAAGTTCTTAAATGTTTATGTTGAATTCTTTTGAAGTTCTAATTTCAGATATTATATTTTGTAATTTCATATAAATTCAGTCATGCTTTCTTTATGTGATTTATGTTAAAATTATAATTTCTGGTTTGATATAATTATAAGTTGATTTTTGACTGCAATATTATCAAATTGGTATATTGTCGTTCTTAGATAACTTAAAATTATATCCAAGTTTGCTCTTAAATTCAAAGAATTTTACAAATGCTATTGGTATTTTTTATTTGATCTCCAAATCCATATTTTCCAATTGTCTGTTTGGGATGTGAAACATGCAATTGAGTAATAAATAGAAATCAAACTTAATAACAGTAAAATAAACAATTAAGTGACCCTCAAAGCCTCGCCATTTCTCTATTGGTTGTTTTATTATTGTTTTTGACTCATTCTTCATTTAAAATTCTCAAACAATTCTCTTTTTAATTCTTCTCTATTATTTATTTGTAAAACCTCCCTGTTTTGAATTCTTTTTGTTATTTAACTTCTCTAACTGTTTAGCCGAATGTGATATTTTGGGCTTAACCAGAGGTACACAAGAAAAATAATCGCATGTATAAAATTGAAACCTGTGCACATTCTAGTGAAAAAAAAAAAAAAAAAATCTCTCTAAAGACAGCCAATGACAATTAGAAAGAT
This sequence comes from Nephelium lappaceum, assembly GCA_021234005.1. Classification (NCBI taxonomy): domain Eukaryota; kingdom Viridiplantae; phylum Streptophyta; class Magnoliopsida; order Sapindales; family Sapindaceae; genus Nephelium; species Nephelium lappaceum. The sequence continues at coordinate 46,625 of JAIZFV010000270.1, forward strand.
TTTTGACAAGATACATTTGGAAAGATAAAATGGAATAGCTTACAACACCAGACTCCAGGGATGAAATTTGAGGTTGTTTAGAGGTTCCTCCATACAAGCATTGTTCAAAAATACGGCGTGGTACGACCGCCGTACCGACGGCGAAACATATTGGTGCGCCCGTATCAGACATAAACCTAGCCAAATGCCTTTTTTTGCGTACCGAACAACCGTATATGGCCGTCCTACCCGATATGGCTGTATATGCACTTATACGGGTGGGTCGGGTCAATGTAAGAAACCCGAAAAAAAAAATTGAAATATAATGAAAAACAAACCCTAAAATCCATTTTTGCTGCTTGATCTACTCTCGTGCAAATCGCCTCTCCTCTCTCCTCACCGGCGATCAAAGCCTTATTTTGGCCATTTATCTCACAGCCATAAGCTTTCCGACGATTGTGAAGACGAAATCCGACGACTTTACTAGACAACAGTTTCCTCTCTCTAGAACGGTGTTTTATCTCTCTTGAACTCTTCTTTCTCTTCATCTCTTGCTCTTGTAACTCTTAAACTCTTGCTTATTTTTGTTTCTGAAGTTATAACAATAGGCAGTTCTTATTGTTTTTTCTTTATCGATGTGCACGACAGTATACTAGTAGGTAGGAGTTTTCATTTTTTTTGTTTGTTAATTTTTTTTTTGAAATAGACATGCAATAGCTTTCATTTTAATTTATATGTTCACTTATAAATTGTAGGGGCCTTGATAAAAATTTATCGAAGCTAGAACAAACTAATTGTTGTGATTGTGATGGCTAATAAAAAAGATCCGATTTGAAAATATGAGGTTGAGATGGAAGCAAATGGGAAAAAGTTTATGTGGTGTGTTTTTTGTGAGAAAGTAATGAGGGGAGGTGGGTTTGGGGGGAGGGGGAGGGTGGAGTGTATAGGATGAAAGAACACCTTACGAGTATTCAAGGGAACGTTTCCGCATTTCCAAATGCTCCACCGAAAGTTAAAGATGACATCAAAAGATATATGGAGAATTTGGAGAAGACAAAAAGAATGAATCAATTAGTTAAGGAGGAAAGAATTGATAGATGTACGATATTGAATAGTTGATCCAAAGAAGGGTTAAATAGTGGTAGTGCGACTCAGACTCAGAGGGGGATTAAGGGACCTATGGATAGGTTTCTCAGGGATGCAGAAGCTGATGTTTTACAAATGGGGGAATTAGGGGAAACTAGAATAGCATATTTGATAAGGAGCTAGTGACCGAACGTGCGAAGAGATTGGTCGATTTTTCTTTGAGAATGACCTTGCATTTAATATTACTGATAGTCCATCTTTTATGAATATGATTTGAGCAGTTGGGCGCTATGGGACAGGTTTGAGACCACCAAGTAGCTATGAGTTGAGGACTACCATATTAAAAAATGAGGAAGAAAACACTAAAGCTATTGTAGCTGAAGTGATGAAGACGTGGTTGCAAACATGAGTATCCATATTATCGGATGGGTGGAAAGATATGAGGGGTAGACAATTGATCAACTTCCTTGTAAACAATCCATATGGTACATTTTTTCTCCGTTCGATTGATGCTAGTGATTTGGTGAAAGATGCGACATTGTTGTTCAAGCTACTTGATGATGTGTTTGAAGTGGTTGGAGAGGATATTGTTGTTTAAGTGGTGATAGATAATGCCTCCAACTATAAGAAAGTTGCGGAAATGTTGATGCAGAGAGGAAACGGTTATGGTGGACGCCATGTGCTCATTGCATAGATTTAATACTTGAAAAACTTGGAGAACTACCCCAACATAAAAATGCATTGAGAAAAGTGAAAAATACTATTATAGACTTATAATCATAATATTTCTTACTACATTTTGTTTTTAACTTTACTTTAACTCATATGTTAATTAAAAAATTTATTTCCTATAATAGGTGAGTAATTTCATTTATAATCATGGATAGGTATTGGCATTGTTGAGCAAGTTTACAAATAAGAAATTGCTCCGACCCACTCCTACAAGGTTTGCTACTGCTACTGCATTCTTGACATTACAACGTATGTTTGAACTAAAGCGATCTTTGGAGCAAATGTTTACTTTACCGGAGTGGGGGATGTACAGATGCAAAGAAATGGGAAGGGAGGGAAGTCAAGAGAATCATACTAAGGGATCCGAGTTTCTGGCCTAGTATGTCTTATGCATTGAAGACAATTGCATCTCTTGTTTGCGTGTTAAGGTTAGCGGATTCAGAAAAGGTGTCTGGAATGAGATTCATTTATGGAGCAATGGATTTGGTGAAGGAGGAAATAGCCAAAAACTTGGGAGCTGAAGTTGGAGCTTACCATGAGATCTGAAAAATAATTGATGAGAAATGGGAGTTCCAGATGCATCGTTATTTGCACGCAACTGCTTATTTTTTGAATCCTCAATTCCAATATTCAGAAAAAAAAGTCCACCCATCCAGAGATTAAGTTTGGGTTGATAAAGTGCATGGAGAAGCTTATTCTGGATTATAACGAGTGAGAGAAAGCAGATTTATATCTTGATAAGTTTAGGAAAAGGGAATGAATGTTTGCCTTTGAGTTGGCAAGAACATCTGCCACCAAATGTAGTCCTGGTATGTGAAGTTTCCTTTTAAGTGTTCTTAAATTATTTATGTGTTTTCTTGCTAAAAGAATTGTTATTGGTATTGTAGTTGATTGGTGGATTCAATGGGAGATCAAACCCAAGAGTTAACGTATTTTGCAGTGAAGATTTTAAGCCTTACTTACTCATCCTCTGCTTGTGAGCGGAATTGGAGTTCATTTAATATGGTATGGTCTAGCTAGAAACTTAGAATATGTCAATACTTATTATAAAATTATTTATTTGTTAACATTAATTTTTTCATTATTAACAATTGTAGATTCATACTAAGAGAAGAAATTAGTTGGCCACGGAGAAGTTGAACTCATTGGTGTATATAATGTACAATAGAAAGTTGCATCAAAAATTCCTTAAGCACTGGAGTTTAACTAATGATGATGAGCTTTTAGTTTCTACTGACCTACCTTTCGATGATGAATGGGTGATGGAGAAGATGATGTCGGGCAAATGTCCACACATTATGCACCGAGTGTGGACATAAGTGAACCGAGTGGAAGTACACAAGTAACACAACAAAGACAAAAGAGGAGTAGAGATGCATGTAAGTTTATCAATAATTTAATGAAGTAACTTGAATATACATTGAAGTTTTTAATTCTATTACTTTAAATAATTTGGTATAGGGAAAGGAAAGCATGTTCAATCATTGGACGATAAATCAAAGAGGGATGACATCCTTGAGGAGGAGGAGGAGGAAGAGGATGATAGAGGAGATAAGACATTCCATTTTGATCCTAATTTCCGACCATTTGAAACAGGTGACCCTTTTTATGATATTGATTAGATCATCTTTTTCTTCTGTGACTTTTGTATTATTTTTAGTTTGGACTTTGGTAGTTTGGTTATGTTACTTTTGAACAATTAATTTTAAACATATTGTTGTTTTAGATATTTATGACATTTTATACTATTATTACATTTTTTTTTAACCATTTTCAATCGATACGTCCGTACCAACCGTACCGGGCAACTGTATCGTACCAATCGGGGTGCTCGTATCGTACCGTATAACGTATTTTCGAACATTGCATACAAGCAAACTGACTTCAATCCATAAGGTTTCCCAGACAGCATTGCATAAAACATCAATAATCTGCCACACAAGCAGATCACATTCTTTGAGATATAAGTTGCAATACACCAAATAGACAAACAAGTAAAACATAACATAAGTTATGGAGAGAAGAGCACATTGCAACAACACCAACAAAATCATGTTGAAATATAAACATGCAAGCTGATTTCAATTAAAAAATTGCTCGTCAATTATCCTACCACCAAAAGAAACATGTAATGCACAAGCAAATATTCGGCGCAAGGCTCAATACAGTTTTGCTTTCCCTCACATAAGCAGCTATG
>JAIZFV010000271.1:0-35634 GCA_021234005.1 Nephelium lappaceum
ACCAACCAAATTTCCATATGCACAAGTAAAACAAGGGAAGAATAGTGCAAACTTGACATTCAAACTATATATAAGTAATTGTATTTATTTTTAGTAATTAAATGGGAGCATTTTCTAATATTTTACAAATTCCTAATGTTCCACTAAATTGCAACACACAAATGCAAAATTTTAATCAAAAACTTAAAAAAATAGGTGTTCACCAAAAAATAGTTCAATTCAATCATGTACATCAAACTTTTATTGAAATAGTAATTTAACTTAAAACCATTTTGTTTATTTTTATTTAAATATATACATTTAATTTAAATAACTATAATAATTAATCATATCTTAATTATAAATAAAAATATTATTAACATATACATAAAAGTGTTTTAGTTTTTGTTAAATAGTTTAATTAAGGTTACTATATATTGAGAGGTAAAGAAAGGGAAAAAAAAACAAATTAATATGTCATTTAAATTTCAGACTTTTATCATCATTCAGTCTTCAATGACTTTCAATACTATTTAATATTCAGACAAAAAAACAACCGATCCCTCAGTTTATAAAAATAGATATTTAAGTCACAAAATAGTATTTGATTCTGATAGTCTCTGCCATATCTTTAATTCATTATATGTAAAGATTTAATGTCTCAAACACCATTAGTTGATATGTACAGATTTTTAATCTTGCTATTTAATTAGGGAATCTCCAAGCCAAGTCCTACCAATACAAAGATCGGTTTTTAAGTGGCATTAAAAACCGAAATCGGTTTCTCCTTTAACTGAAAAACCGATCAGACGTGCATATGGCAGATGAAGCAATGTCGGTTTTATGAGCTATTAAAAACCGATTTCGGTTTTTTATCAATAATGAAAAACCGATCAACCTGAAAAACCGATCAACCTGAATCACGAAATTAGTTTCTTTTACCAATTTAGACCTGGTGTATATTATTGCCTGCATATGCTAAATAATGTGTCATATAACTGAGGAAACTTGTGTCATTATAAAAGTTTGAGTTCCCAAAATTTAAACATATGCTAAATAAATAAATGAACATTTACATGCTATATGTGTTCTAATTAATAAAATACTTGCAAGACGTCATTAAACAAAAAATAATATAAGTTTCATTGTACTCTGATGAAGATTAAATCAACATAAACAAGTAAGCGTTAAATAACATAATACAATTTGACGTAAATAAAAGCTTCAATTAATTAATGTGTCTAATCATCAATGTTTGGATTATTACCCATCATTTGATTGGGAGGAGGAAACCGTTGCGGGCATCGACGTTGGTTATGTCCAGTCTCATGACAGAGGCGGCATCTTCGTGAGGGCGCAGTATTTGGATGAGCATTTGCACTTGTTCCAACTTCTGCAGTAGCGGCTTCACTAGTTTGGCCTTCTGCACTTGCGACTCCGCTCGTCCCTCCACTGAAGGATGTTGGAGGGTTAGGGCAACGAAGACGGTTATGTCCCCTCTGACCACATCTTCCACACTTCTTAGTTCGACGAGCTTCCCCAACGGAAGGAATCCGAACCTCTTTCGGCCGACCTGCTTGCCTTTTTCCTATGGGTGGTAGTACAATCATGCTTCTAACTTCCGCGGAAACATTCCAATCAGACAATTTAGGAACGGGATTGATCGGACGTGCATATGCAGCTTTCAGCCACTCTGTGCTATAATAATGACTGCAAAGTGTATCACAACTGACGCCCTTAAACCTGACATGTATCATAAATATTTATTTAAATATAAAAATATGATATGACATTAAATATAGAAATTAACATCGTACAGTTATGATACCTGGCTACAGCACATGCATGAATACATGGCAACTGATCTAAGTTCCACTTCAAGCAAGTGCATGTGCACGTTTCAATATTAACCACCGCATCGCCTTTGCTAGGATGTAGAACACTGTATGTGATCGGTTCTGTAATAGGATATACAGTACCTTCCGTTGATAAATTTTTGGCCAACATGATTCGATCGTACGCAGCAGTGGTAACAAAAGTCGTGAGTTTATCAGCAACACCACGTCTATTATTAAACCATCTTTGTAACACATTTCTCACATATTCATGTGCGGTAGTTATTGGCAAACGACGTGCTTGCATCATGCAATTGTTGAGTGATTCTGCAATGTTAGTGGTCATCATGTCATATCTTCTGTTTGGACAATATGCCCGTGACCACCTGCTTACCCCAACCTTAACCAAAGTGTCATATGATTTTGGATGCAACGCCCGAATTTCTTCTAACATTCTATCGCAGTCATATGGCACATGACTGTATGCTGCATTGTAAAATGCTTTTTCCACTACATTCGAATACTTTTTACAGTGTTGCTTCAGGTTTTGCCACAGGTGGAAAAAACACAATATGTGAGGGACTTCGGGAAAAGCTACACTCATCCCATTTGATATGCTTTTGTGACGATCGGATACGATAAGCAAATCGTTTGACACACCGATCGCCTCTCGTAATCTGCTTAAAAACCAAGTCCATGAACGGTTTGACTCTCCATCAGCAAATCCAAAAGCGATGGGATAAATCATCTCCGACCCATCTTTGCAGGCAGCAAAAAAAATCACCCCTTTGTATTCACCTTTCAAATGGGTGGCATCAATAGCAACAACCGGTCTCATGTAAGATCGAAAACCCTCAATACAAGCTCCAAGTGCAACGAACGAATACAAGAACCGGTTGTTTTCATCCCTCTCAATTGCCGTTATGGTGCCGGGGTTTGATACTTTTAACATTTCAAAGTAGGACGGAAGCTGTTGATATGACTCGTCCGCTTGTCCATATGCTAGTTTCTTTGCATATTGTAAAGCCTTCCAAGCTTTACTGTACAAGATCTGCACACCATACTGCTCTAGCATTTCTCCGATCAAACGATTAGGTGTATAAATATCCCTCCCCACCTTTCCCGCATATAATTTTCCGATAACAAAAGCCTTCACACTTTTCATATGTGATTCCATGGCTACCTGACGACACGTGTGTTCCGCCACATACTTCAATACAAACCACATCGAACAACCTGTTCTGCATCTTGCACGAACTATAAAGCTACAACTCTTATCCTTGCAACCAGCTTCAAATCGTTCCGCGTCTGAACGTCTAACACGATATTCAAACTTGGATTTCAGAGCATATTCTCCAATAGCTGTACACATTTCTTGTTTACTATCAAAGAATGCACCTTTATACAAAGTACCACGTTGATAGACAGTTGACATAACGCTTGAAGTAGCCTCAATATTGCCCAGTTCTACACCGGGAACAATCCAGTATGGTTGTGAAGGATTGTTCTGAAATTGTAAACCCGAAAATCTTATTTCTGGAAACCCTTCATCCTGGTCGACATCATTAATTCCAGCTTCCTCTCCATCACTATCTCCAGTTTCCTCTTCATCACTATCCTCTGTCCCATCACCATTATCATCTGTGTCTTGCTCTCCATCATCACTAACATCATTCATATCATCATTATTAATGTCATGAATGGGACCTTCCATAGATGTAAATGGGGTGACCGAAGCATCAACCTGATTGCTACCAGCACCTGAAGTCAGATAAAATTGACTTTGAACCATATACGGATCTACAGGTCTATTACTATTTGGCATCTCATGTCTTGTGTCTGGTATTAAGTCGGTGACATTTGGACGAACGATATGCCTACTAACTCCAGCTCCAAAATCTCTTACAACCTTATCAATGTAAATCTCTCTAACATCAACATTTCTCACCGCCATCAAACCAACCACACCAAGATCGGACATGATACGTATTTTTTTCACTTGACCATTTGTCATGCTTTGTAGTAAATAATATATACGAATATCCCACATTCTTCTATCAATGCTAGTCTCTCTATACACAACATCCACCAACGATGAAAAACTACTATCTTTGGAGACCCCACACATGATCGACTCACCCCCAACGTAGTTAGATCCATTCCACTCTCCATCAAAGTTGATGACGATCGTTTCGTGAGTCATTCCTATAACATTCAAAGAATGTTTAATTAGTCTCACTATATATAACAAAATCTAACACAATAAATCAATGTCCATCATTAAAAACAAAAGATATATCACAATTATGCTAACACTGCCTACGATCATAACTAACCACATATAACACTAAAATTTAATACACGGCATCCAAAACACAACAAATATCGAAAACATCAAAAATTGCTCAAATCGGTTTTTCATATACCTGAAAAACCGATTTCGGTTTTTAAGTGGCATGAAAAACCGATCAAAATAGAGAATCGGTTTTACACCTCTGTAAAAACCGAAATCGGTTTTTAAATTACCTAAAAAACCGATTTCGTCGCAGATTTTGCAGAAACTGCAAATCTACAAATCTATCTTTCGGATGGTATTTATCACAACCAAATCACTCTTAAAGCCTTTACCTTACAATTTGAACAAAATAACCTAAAAACCAACCAACAAAAACACATACATTACCTTCGAAACTCAAATCACTTGAAATGAAAGAAGAAGCTTCAAAACGGATCACACTTGAATGGATCAAAAACCTTCAATGGACAAAGAAGCTCAAATGAAGAATCCCTTACTAGGAGGTTTGACTTTCGGCTATAATGGTGAATGGAAGAGAACAAAAACCATGAATAGAGTAAAGAGAAAGAGAAGAGAGAGGTTTGGATGCTAGGAGGAAGTAGGAGGAAGAAGAAGGCTATTTTGGTAATTTCGCTTAGGGCAATTGGGTGATTTTAATTTGAAGGGTAATTTAGTAATCTTGGGTATAGAATGGAAATAATTTGTTTGAGAGGCTAAAAACAAATTTGTATAAAATATTGGGTAAAAACAAAAATTTCCTTTTTGTTTGGCTGAAAATGATAAATCTCCCATTTATATATTTATATAGAGGCATGTTAACTAGATTTTTGTGATATTTAAGATGTTACACTACACTTTTTTACATGTTTAGACTTGTTAACCAAAAATATTTCATGTTATTATTCTATGTTTTGCATTTTTTGCAATGTTAAACATGTGGAAAAGTTTAATCAATGAGATTTTCGAACCAATAATTCAGTAAACTCAAAATGAAGTAAAATACAATAAAAAATCATGCACTTACGATGTTATAACTCCAATGAGTACATTTCTGTAAGAAAATAACAAATAATTATATATCTAGTTTTTCTTCCAAAAACTTCTTTTTCTCACAGTTCAAATTATTGCTAACAAACTTATTGAATTTTATGGATACTTAGTAATAAAAGATTTAAACCAATAATATAAAATTGAAAATTTTTGGGTGTTACAAATTTTTGATTGTTGTTAAACATTAAAAACCGCAATAATATACACTAATATAATGTTATTCAATATCATCATATATAATATAATAAAATATATTTTGATAGAGCGAATGTTGTTGTGACTTCTACTTTCAAACATATTCTATATGTTGTTGTGACTTCTACTTTCAAACATATTCTATATGTTAAAATTATCGACAATGTGAATTGATTAAATCTACAATAGTTTCTACATATTCATCCTTGTAGAAAGCACAAGTACCGACTAGCTGGTAGCTACAAACCGATAATTAGGCCTCTTTTGGTCCGTTAGACTGGATTGAACTTTTGTCATTAGGTTAGTTTCGATTAGAGTTTCACTAGATTGATTGAATGATATTTGTAATGTCATATCACCTTTTTTCTTAATATATATAATGGAATTGTATGAGCTCTTTGTTACCTATGTTTCGACCACTCATGATTTATTCGGTGCACTAAATACACCCTACTGGTGGTATAATGGAAGGTACCTGATATGCATAACTAAACACAAGTAAACTACTGATAACTGGTAAGAGGAACCATTGATAAGATGGCACTAGGCACATGGTTACGTTACACGGTAATAATAATACAAAAAATGTCCCATGAAAAATGTCCCACGGACATGTTAGTACCACCCTTATATCTCCACAACACAAAAATTTTTGTAAAGCCTTTCAATTTATACAAATCGACAGCTAAAAAGAATTGAAACCACTCAATTCATTTGATTTATGTGGAAGTACAGCATTTCTGACAAAGCGGAAACCACGTCATCACCAAAACCATACGCGACGGCTATCAACAGCTTTCACTGAAGTGGATACCAAGGGCATCTGCCCAAACTCCGCAACAAATCTATTAACACATTCGGTTCTTCTTTCAGTGTGACCTCCCAAGCTACTAATTCCAGTTGAACCAATCTCATATATTTTACCTGTGGTCACCAAAATCAATGTGTTAATGAAAGGATTTGTTAACAAAGACAGGAACGTACAGCAAAAGCAGCATTTTTCAGATAAACACGAAAACAAGGATAGGATATCCAAAGAACAAAGGCAAAGCAAAAGCCTTTCTGGTAAGTGAACAATATTCAGATCAAATTTAAGATATAATTTAATATGATTTTGGTGGTAGCATCTATATCCCTTATACTGTTGAAAATTGAAATTGATATCACTAATTGAATCAAATGGTAGTGAGAATACATCTAGAGGCTGACATAAACCCAACAGGCTTCAAACAGCATCTCGGAACTCAGAAATTTCAGCCTAATTGTCCAGAAAAGAAAAATAAAGATGTGTTCTGCAGAGAAAATAAGGAATGAATGCTATGTTCCAGAAGAAAAGTCTTCAACTAATCCTCCATTCACATGCAATATTCTCACATTTAGCCACCCTTGCTTTGATTTTAGTTTGCACCTTGTTGGTGTTGGAGGACCGGTTTCACAGTTTTGTAATCCAACTCATTTTACTTTTACAGTGATCTAACTCAAAAAAGGATTTTGTCAAGTGGGGACTCTGAACATTTTCTTCCCTATATGCCTAAAGTTCACAGAAGATTAAATATAATAAGAACCAAGCAACAGGCGACAATCAAAATAAAAAACAATAATGAGAAAAATGAAAATTTAAAAAAAAGAAAAAAAAAAAAAGAAAAACAGTATCTGAGCCTACTTCCAAAGACTAACTAATACAAATGGAAACAAATCCCACAAAAGGGATGACTAGAGGCTGCCATTCTTCACACCAAGCAATTTAGAGCCTTGCTCATATTATGATGAAAAAAAATAAAATTCTCCACCTCCATTGTGGTGGAAAAGATAAAATCTCATCAAGGCAATCATACTAGTATGTTTCCACGTATTAACTCTAAATTGTTTCTGCCTGACTTCTACTAGGATTATAAAACTCATTAAAAAACAGTTGCTTCTGTTAGATAGCAACAATGAATTCAAGTGTCATCATAGAAATCTTTTGTCATTTTGATAAAGACAAGTGACTGCCTCTCATTGTATAGCTAACTCCAAACTCCTCCATTTTGCTAAAATCTACTTTCCACAACTCAGGAACAAAAGATGTCAAATCAATGAAACACATTAAAATGGAAGAATTGAATAGCTCCTCAATGAAGTAGTATAGATTTTGGCAGTTGTATATTGTTCAAATCAGCATTTTACTATTAATATAACAGGATTTGGTACAAACAAAAGTACAAAGCCAAAAACTATAATTTTGCACATTTGTGACATAAATATCAATGAAAACTGTACGAAAAGAAGACCGCGTGCTAAACGTTTGATAAACAAGTCAAATTATGTACTTTTTGTCAAAGTATTATTACCTTTCACCCAGATAGGGGGTGCACCAGATACATTGGCAACAAGAAACGACATTGCAATATCCTCACAGTTCCTGGTGAATCAAAGCAATATAAGATGCAAGGAAACAAAGCTCAAAAGAAGAAAATATTTTCAAAAAATCAGTACAAAGCAAGCAACAAAATGATATAGTTCAAGCAGAACCTGTTTCTGGTTACGTATTGTCTTATAGATGCTGGCATCTCATTTGTGTATATGCGAAGATATTTTTTGTGGAAAAAGGCTGCCTTTGAGAGTACCATACTGTATGTACCAGTCCACCAAACAGACCACCACCCCCCATATACGAAATAATTCTTATCGCCTTGCTGGATAAAGATTGAAAAATTCAGATTACGTGATTCTCAAATTCAAACTTAACCAAAATATATAAACGACAATCAGATATTTAACAGATAACAATACCTAGATACAATCACAAACTGACACTTCCAAGCAAAAACTTTTGCTTGATCAAGTCAATAAATCACTCCAACAACCCAATCAAATTGTTCGTATCTATGATAATTTGTCCACATCCTCCATAAATTTAATGTACATACATATCACTAGGATCAGACAATAAAATCAAGCACTCTAATACAATACAAAAGCATGTTTATCCACCTATAGCTTATATACTATAGTTAAACCCCTACCTATCAACTTAAAAATTAGATTAAACTGTTACTGACATGGTACTTGAGCCTTAACATTTCAAGTTCAAATCTCAGTTCACCTATATCTGAATTTCTCCTAATGCACATGTTACATGCTAAGAGGCATCTAACATGTGTCCAACACTTGCCATCTATTAAACCCCTACCAATCAACTTAAACATTAGATTAAACCGTTACTAACATGGTACTAGAGCCTTAAAGTTTCAAGTTCAAATCCCATTTCCCCTATATCTGAATTTCTCGTTCATTGCACATGTTACACGGTAAGAGACGTCTAACATCTGTCCGATACTTGCCATCTGTTAAACCACTACCTATCAACTTAAACATTAGATTAAACCGTTACTAACATGGTACTGGAGCCTTAAGGTTTCAAGCTCAAATCCCATTTCCCCTATATCTGAATTTCTCATTCATTGCACATTTTACAAAATAAGAGATGCTTAACATGTGTCCAATACTTGCCGTCTGTTAAACCCCTACCTATCAACTTAAACATTAGATTAAACCGTTACCGACATGGTACTAGAGCCTTAAGTTTTCAAGTTCAAATCCCATTTCACCTATATCTGAATTTCTCGTTCATTGCACATGTTACTATCCAGCACTTACTATCTATGCATGTTGCACATGAAAGGGGTGTATTAACGTATCATAAATCCCATCAATCTACATCTTAAATTTTATTCAAAACGAGATGCTTATGAGTAACAACTGGATTCTTTGTTATGAAAATACTCAGCAAGTACACAAACGAACAAAGTTAGTAACTTGAGAGAATCATAAATTAGAGACATTACCGATTGACGCAGCGAAACCTTGCGAGGTACGAATCCAACCATAGTATCAGGAGCACTTCGCCAAACATCAAAAGCTAACTTGACAGTTGAGCAAGGAAATATGATATCATCATCAATGGAAAAAACAGCATCCGCATTCAAATCTTTGATCTCTTTGAACCTATTGTTCAAGCTGTCCTCGTGATTGATATCGAATTTGAGCTCAACTCTCGAGTTCTTCTTCTTGACAACATGGTTCAAAAACTGAGAAAGAGACTGAGAAGGCGGATCCGGCTCACTCCAAACAATATGTATAGAATGGAGACCAGGACACGTGGCGTAGTGCGAGATGGACTGCTTCAAGAGACCGTATCTTTTCCATGTGTTCATTACAATAGCATATCCGTTGCTGTGCATGCAAACAAATTAAATCCGAATCAGATAAAGTTGCCTAAAATGGATCGGTCGAGCGGAAAATTAATTAAAAAAAAAAAAGAGAATAAAAGAGGAACCGTGATTGAGAGAGCGAGGGAGAGAGAGAGGCAGGATCTGGAGAGTTGAGGAAGAAAGAAGCGCGAGAGAGGAGGAGGAGGAGGAAGGTTGTGAAGGCGATGATGATGCAGAGGAAGAGGAGGAGAAGCTTCGTCTTGAGAGGTCCAACGAGTTGTCTGAACCTCTGGACCGTACGACGGTGGTTGTTCAACAAGCTCCCTCTCATCATTACCATCGACGACACAGCATGCGACACGTTTCCTCCTGCTATTGGAGCTCAGATCAAGAGAGGAGGCTGAGAGAGACGCGCACGAATGGTGGCCGGCTCACCAACATGAGAAACAGTACAACTTCGTCCCTAGACTCAGTCGAGGAGAATCGAGACTTGGGCGTGGGCGTCGGCTGTTGGATCCATGCCATTGCTTTGCTTACTTCAACGCTGCTGATTTATGCAAGCCGTCATCATTCTGCTTTTTTGTTTTTTTAACCTCTGCCTCTGGGTAATGGAATTTTAATATTTATAAATACAATAAATTAAAATTTGTCGTTGTCACTTTTATATATGTATATATTTATATTAATTTTAATATACATATTGATTCTATCAACAATGACTCATAATTTTAAAAAATTAAGATGATTTAATTAAATTTATTCATTATATTCTCTCTCTTAAAATATTTTTTTTTATTTAATTCAAATATAATTGATGAATTTGATAAACTCGTCCTAACATTTTAAAGTTATGAGATATTAATGGTAGAATTACATATAGTAATACTAAGTATCTAAATATTTTATCCAAATTTATACCCATATATGAAAATTCATGCCCTGATATGGCATGTGTTATATTGGTTGGATAAAATATTTAAAAAGTTTAATATTACTTATATATATGTATAGAGAGAGAAATAATTATATAATTCATTTAATAATTATATAATAAAATTTAAATCTATTATATTTATAAATATTAAGAATTGTTAATGAATCTGGTGAGGATGAATATTTATAGGCCACAACTATCCTCATTCTATAAATAAAATAAATATTGAGGCGTGTTTAATCTAAATATTATTGAAATTTGATGAATTCTTTTTAATAATAAAATCAAAAAATAAAATAAATATGAAAGTGTATTCAATCTAAAATTTATGTAAGTTTGATTTTTTTTTTTTTTTTAAATGGTAATGTTAGGATTTCAAAATTTTTTACCCAAATTCATGGCAAAATGATATGGTATATAAATTATTAACATCTTATAAATTATAAAATGATGTAATAATTAGGATAATGTTGACAATTCACATGTTATATCATTTAGGTATGAATTTGAATAAAAAATTTTAGAAGTCTAGCATAAGCTAAATGATAAATTTTAATGTAATTTATGAATATTATAGATTCTATATAAATTTTGTTGTAATTTTTTTATACCAAGTCTAATAAAATATGTGGGAGAATTATAAGATTTGTATAGACTTTTTTATTAAAAAGTTTCACTTTAAAATCTATCGAATTCAATCATTTATATAAAATATGTAAAAAGTTAATTATATTTTTTAATATATCTAGATGTCAAATGATTCAATACAAATATATGTTGAATACAATTAGAATTCAATAAAATTTACAAAAATCTAAATTTAATATGCTAAAATTTTTAAAATTTAATAATTTTAAACTTACTATATTACTTTTTTTTTTTTTTTCACGCTCTTAGTTTTGTTAAATCTTAATAATTTATTCTTTAAATCCTATTTTTTTAGCGAATAGGTCTTAACAATAATGTGATGGTATAGAATTCTTAATTTTTAATCCCAAAAAATGAATGCTATCAAAATATGTAAAATTAAATTTAATGAAGTGGTGTTGTTAATCCTTAAATGAAAACTTCACATTTATTGTGTTTAAATATTAAATCAAACAAGTTTCATGAGTTCATTGACTTTGTAACCGAAAAATATTATTAAATTATTCAAAATAACAAAAATTAAAGCCTATTTGGCAGCATTAGCATGCCAACCATCTCAAACTTTTTGTGAAATTAGGAACGGCAAGTGGGGAGGCAGCTGATAATTTTCATGATTATTCTCTATCATTTGTTCTGTGTCTGTCGTTGACTCTTTCCTCCAGCCGTCGTCGACTCTCCCTCATCTGGATATCATGGTCGTTCGGTGGCCTCCCTCTCACCTGGAAATAATAGGCCTTTTAAAAAAATCAGGACAATTTTGTCATTAATGTTTTCAAAAAGCTGGATAGTGTTATTAAAACTCATTCAGGTTTTCTAATGCTATTTTACAAATTCATCTATATTTTAGTGCTATATAAAAGAAGATTTTTTTTTTTTCTTCTAAAAGCCGACCCATTATATTAAAATTGAATTCCACAAGAAAAGTTACGGAATCAAATATCGAAGTAGATATCAGTACCATGCCTAATATATTTCTTTAATTTCTATATTTTGAGTGACCAATATCCTTGATAATTTTAAAAAATCGATGAAGTTTTTGATATTTTAAGTAATATTTTTTGAAAAAACTTCAACTAATATTTCAATAATTCAATATTTGAATACTTTCACCCAAAAATTATATTAATATATATATAGAAAAACTATGGTCAGTATCTCCCAATTTTAAATTGTTAAGGCCACTCAATCAAATTCATCAATTGCATTATCTCGTTTAAAAATATTTTTTTATTTTATTTAATTCAAGTACAATATATAAATTTGATTGGATGGTTCTAATAATTTAAACTTATGAGACACTGACTATAAAAATTCTCTTTCTCTCTTTATATATAAATACTTCACTTACGTGAAATGATCATTTACATAAAATATTTTGTGGGTTAGTTAAAAAATATATATATTTCATGGGTTGAAAATGATATTACGTTTAAAATGATAGATGTAGTTTGTTTTTTCGTCTGAAAACCGAATAAAGTTAAAAGTTACTGAAAACTAAATAGTGATTGAAATTTGAAATATAAATAACATGTTTTTTTTGTTCTTACCCCTAAATGTACAGTAATTTTATTTGTTTTTTAAAATAAAATTTGTCTTAAAAATGATAATTTGACATTTATACCCTTTTACTATCTGTTGTTATTTAATTGCATCAAATATGATATAAATAATTATAAATAAATTACTTAATAAATATTAAAACACTTTTATGTATATATTAATAAGTACATAAAAGTATAATTGTATGTCTCATATTAATAAACACTTTCATTCTGTAAGCCAATAAATGTAACAGCATTGAGACCTGGTGTCTGAACTTTAAGTCCCAGGCTTGGTCGAGGAGAAATGGACGAACCTTATGAGATCAACTGCACAAATAAAATGTTATCAATATAGGCTACCAAAATATTTGGTATTACACATCATTGATAAAGGATATATATAGATTCATGTGCAAAACAGGTTCAATCGCACAAAGAAGCATTCAAATGAAAAAATAGTCTTAATAAAGATAACAACATTCTTAAAAAAAACTAAGATGGTGTTTGGCACCATTTTTAAAACTAGTTTTTATTTTTAAAAATGAAAAATGTTCGAAAACGTGTTTATTAATTATTTTAAAAAATATGTTTTGAGAAATGAAAAACTTGTTTTAAAAAATTTACAGTAAAATTTAAGGTGAAAATAAAAAATAATTTTTGTTGTTTGTTTTCTACCATTTTCAAAAATCATTTTCTTTTGTACAGTAAATCTTAAAAAAGTAAAAACACTTATTTCTAACAGTTACATCATTATTTTTGAAAATAATTTTTATCCAAACACATTTTTAATCCATTTAAAAAAAATAGTACCAAACAATCTTTTATTATTTTTCGTTTTCGAAATGTATTTTTAAAAATGCTATTAAACGCACTATCATTTTTTAAAACGTTATTTTCAAAACATATTTTTCGTTTTTGAAAATAATTTTAAAAATTACTATTTTAAAAACGTATCCAAATACACCCTAAAGAACCTCACACAGAACTTTGACCTTCAATGAGTGCTAAAGTATTTGACAAACTTGACAAAATAATAAGCTGAACATTGATGTTTGTCATAGCATTAAAAGGAATTTGTGTAATATAAGTTTACGAGAAATTTGAATGAGATGATAAATTTGGAATAATATATTTAAAAAATCATTAAGTGATTTAATATTAAGTTAAAAGTAAGATTTATTTTTTTTAGTGAATTTTGAGTAATTTTAAGTAGTTTGATCACTTAAAAAAATAAATAAATAATTTAATACGTATAATTTAACACCATTAAGTTATAAATGCTAACTCAAATTGTGGAAACAGATGTTCGGTTAGTTATAATGACAATTCAGGTTTAAAATTATTAAGTTATGAAAGATCCTTTCATTAGAGATATTTATTCTATGTTATATGCGTTAGACAACATTAGGTGTCAATTTACTCCTAGAAGGGGTAATGAAGGTGGCTTATAGACTAACAACTTTGGTTTTTAGAAGTAATTTTAATTAATTTTAGCTTCATTCTATCTCAGATTGTATTTCTAATATTGTACTTATAGATGTTAAAAGCAAACAACCCCTAACCATTTTGGGTCAAAAACGAATTTTCACTATTTTTAGAATAGACTTTATAAATTCAACTTGTTTACGTTTGTTTAATTTCTCTTTGGGTCACTTTCTTTCCTCCCAAGCACTGCTACTAGAAACAACTCGCCTTCTCTCGTCTCTCCCTCGGTACTCAAACACTTCTTCTCGGCCATGCTTTACTGGTAATTATCCCCTCTCTCTCTCTCTCTGTAACTTTTATCATTCCAATTCAAACGTTTATCATATTTTGTCTTCGTTTTTCATGTAACACCCAGATCCATTAGTCCATTATTATTCAATCAATCTCCGGTTTTTCCATTCTTGCATTCGTTTTTATCATGCATACTATATGTTTACTGCCCTTTTGTTCGTTTACTTGTAGTTTATTGTATGTTAAATGTATAGGAGTCTGATTTTGAGTATCTGTATTTGTGACTGTTAACAATTTAGGAGAAAATTTTGAGTCAAAACGTAAGGATATAGATAGATGGATACTGGGGGCAATTCTTTACCATCTGGAGCTGATGGGGTGAAGAGAAAGGTGTGTTATTTTTATGATCCTGAGGTGGGTAATTATTACTATGGTCAAGGTCACCCTATGAAGCCTCATCGGATTCGAATGACACATGCACTTCTTGCCCACTATGGGTTGCTTCAGCATATGCAAGTTCTCAAGCCGTTTCCGGCTAGAGATAGGGATCTTTGCCGATTCCATGCCGATGATTATGTGTCATTTCTTAGGAGTATTACCCCGGAGACTCAGCAGGATCAGTTGAGGCAGCTTAAGCGGTTTAATGTTGGTGAAGATTGCCCTGTCTTTGATGGCCTTTACTCGTTTTGTCAAACTTATGCGGGTGGCTCGGTTGGTGGTGCGGTCAAGTTGAATCATGGTTTGTGTGATATTGCTATCAATTGGGCCGGTGGATTGCATCATGCTAAGAAATGTGAAGCTTCTGGCTTTTGCTATGTCAATGATATTGTCTTGGCGATTTTGGAGCTGCTTAAACAACATGAGGTGAGGTTTGTTTGTTTTTTGGTGTTTACTTTTTATGAAAATTTCAGTTACCTTTTATTGTTGTATGCATGTTTTTGTGACATTTTATAGGAGTAGTACATTGTAGGGTAGCATAATTAGGATAGAGACTACATAAAGTTCTAACAAAGTGACTGTCAAATCTACAAAAAATAAATTTGTTCCTTAGGACATAGAAGTTTTATTCAGAAGAGCTATATGGGCAAACCAAACTCTTTAGTAATAAAGGCTTACCCTAAAGCTGAAATCCCATGAACTATTGATATTCTTCGCTGTCTTCCCTTTGAAAATTCTTTTGTTCCTTTTTTGCCAAATGACCCCTTATTAAAGCTAGGACAACACACTTCCACGATACCTTAGCTCTATCCCCTTTGGCCAATGCAGGATACCTTTCCCTAAATATCTGGCTGCAAGAGGCTGTGTTGCCAGGATAAACTTCCAATAAAAGCCTAGACCAAAAATTAGATGCCACGTCACAATGTAATGGAGATGATTGATGCTTTCCTCATTTTTCTTACACATCTTACTAAAAGAAGGCATAGGGCACATTTTTAATTTTTTTTGAATGACCTCGTTAGTAATTATCTTCCATGTTCCCACTAACCATAGCCCAAGCAAAGAGCTGAATCTTAAGAGGACTCTTACTTTCCAAACTGCTTTAAATTGATTGAAAACTTGATGAGGAACTTCATTACTTAGCCATTTGAAATACGAGCCGCAAATATACATGCCTGAGATTTCAAGGTTCCACCATCGTCTATCATCTCATACTTCATCTAGGGAGAGATCATCTAGGGCTGCCCTCAGAAATTAAATTTTGGCATTCTCTAACAATGATGAAAATAATTTCATTTAAAAGCTTCTTATCAAACAAACATATCAATCTATTGTTTTCATAAATATTAGGTTAATCATAAATGGTAGTGAGTTTTCTTGTTGCCATCCATTGTGTGTTGTAAATGGGTAAGTTTGTATGTAATCACATGTCTAGTACAAAAATCAGTCTGGAGATTAAGTTTGTCCTACAAATGTCTATAGTCTGCATGGAAGCAAGTGCTCAAATTATATTCTTTTTTAGTTTGTGGTTTCAGGTCAGCTGAGCTTTTGATTATCATGTGATTTAGCTCCATGGTTGGAGAAAACTTGAAAACTGAGAAATATATAATTTATAGTTGTCAGCCTATGTATTCAAGGTCTCAGTATCTAACTTTGTCTATGTGAATCATTGTTTAAAATCTTTATCATTATTAAATTTCATCCTGATCTTTATCAGTCCTTTTAAGATGATCATGAATATTCAACTGAAATAACAAAATCATTTTGTTCCTGGAGGAAACTTGGGTGTCTTTCTATATAGTTTGTAGGTCACAAAAGCTGTATCTAAGACATCTTTTCCATCCCATAGTGTAAATAATGGATTTACTTATAAAAGGATATCCAGTGTTTCATCTGACCTGTTGTCCTGAATCTTTTCCATATGGCATATACCAGCTACTTTTATGATGTTAGTTCTCTCTCTCCCTCTCTCTTAATTTGTGAAGTGTGATGAGGATTTCTAAGTCAAAAAGAAAATTTTTAAGGATGAATGCTTTGAATTTTTGGTTTAAATTTCATTGCATGGACGTAGTTCTCATACTATGAGCGTTCCTACTGTCATCATACTTTTAACAAATTATGGACCATAAAATGTTTTTCCATATTGCTTGGTTGACCAATTGTTATCTTTCCAGACTAAACAAATTTATGTTTATGTTATTACTTAGGACAGTTTATGTGGTTTTGATAATAAAACTGCTCATTAACTTTGCATCAGCTCTAATAAGTAGCAGATGGTGGTTGAAATTGTTAGTCTAAGAGGACTAGTTTTGCACTGCTGCCATGATATACATCAATTTTGTCTAGGTATTCAAGTTAACCTTTGGACCCAAATGACAGTTCAATGACGTTAATATCTGGCTATTTCAGGGTTGTGGTGCTTGGTTCTGTAATTATCTACCTAATATGTCTGCATTTATTAAATGTTTTCCTTATCTGCCTTGCAGCGTGTTTTATATGTGGATATTGATATCCATCATGGAGATGGGGTGGAGGAGGCGTTTTACACAACTGATAGAGTCATGACTGTTTCATTTCATAAGTTTGGAGATTATTTTCCTGGTACTGGCGACATACGTGATATTGGTTATGGAAAAGGAAAATTCTACTCCCTTAATGTTCCACTGGATGATGGAATTGATGATGAGAGTTACCATTACTTGTTTAAACCAATAATGGGAAAAGTGATGGAAGTTTTTAGACCTGGTGCTGTGGTTCTTCAATGTGGTGCTGATTCCTTGTCTGGGGATAGGTTAGGATGCTTTAATCTTTCAATCAAAGGTCATGCAGAATGTGTCAAGTTTATGAGGTCATTCAATGTGCCACTATTGCTGCTAGGCGGTGGTGGCTATACAATTCGGAATGTCGCTCGTTGCTGGTGCTTTGAGGTACTATCTTTCTTTCAATATTCTGTTGCATTTGTCAAAAAGTTGTAAATGGTTCATCGTGGGTTGCCGATTGAAAATTTCAGTCCCATTAGGCAAGAAAAAACCTGCACTTTATTTATCTTTTATTATGCATTTTGTGTGAGAATGTGACTGAAAAGGAAAGATGGAGGGTTAAAAGGTAGTAAACAGTTCTCTAGGACAGAGTGGCTAGCATGATTTTTCATTTTGAGGCTCAGAGATCGTATCAAATTATTTATCATTGCTAATTGTTTCTTTTTCTTACCGACTGTTATTCATCATCATTTTCCATCATTTTTTTTGGCATAATGAAGCTTTGATTAATGGGATGATCTTGTCATTCTGATTAGTTGTCATCTTGATATCTTTGGTTAGAAGTTATGAAGCTCCATAATGTGATGCATTTTAAAAAAATAAAAATAAAAAATTTTGTTGCGGTGCAACTATTATATTATTTTAAATTGTGCAACTATTATATTATTTTGAATTGTTAATGTGTTGTGTAATACAGACGGGAGTTGCACTTGGTATGGAAGTAGATGACAAGATGCCACAACATGAGTATTATGAGTATTTTGGTCCAGACTATACCCTTCATGTTGCCCCTAGTAATATGGAAAATAAGAATTCTCGCCAAATGCTTGAGGACACACGGAATAAACTCCTTGATTATCTCACAAAGCTTCAGCATGCACCCAGTGTCCAATTTCAGGAAAGACCACCTGATACTGAACTTCCAGAGGTATGTTCTGCTGTCACTTGTTATGTTATGTGTGTTCACTTGCATTCTTCCATATGTCATTGCATTATAATCATATTGGTGGAATATTCATAATGTAAATTTATAATTTGATTTGTCACTATGTGATGCTATTCCTTGTTATAAATTTTTGTATTCCTTGTGTTCATCTTGCACAACAGTTTGGTGTAAACTAATATAAATAAATTGCCAATTTAGCATAGGAAAAAAAAAGATTAAACTTATTTGGGAGACTAGATGCAGTGTGCTTAGTCCAATTAAATTATTCCATTTCAACTTGTCATGTAAATTTACAATTAGAATCGGACCAACTACTTGGTACTTGCTGATTGTTTAATAATATTCAGGCAGATGAAGATCATGAAGATGGAGATGAGAGATGGGATCCAGATTCCGACATGGATGTTGATGATGAACGGTAGTCTGATTCTCTCCCCTTAAATTTCATGGTTGTATAATTGTACCTTTACTAATTTGCAATATATACAGCAAGCCAATACCAAGCAGAGTAAAGAGAGAACTGATTGAACCAGAGCCAAAGGATTCGGTATGTTGTATTCAATTTAAATTTTGTTGGGATCTGCAACTTTCTCATTACTAAAATTGAAAACTAAAATTGTTTAATTCAACAGTGTTTTAATTCTGTCTTTCTTTTCTTTTCTCTCAGGATGGCCACAAAGGAACCGCTGAGCATCCTAGAGGTTTTGATACAAATACAGATGAGGCTGCAAGTACAAAGGTGAGGTTAAACATGCTATATCGGGAATGGAACATTCACGTTCACACACATATGTGGATAATTTTAATTAGGGATAGATGCTCAATGGTAAAACTTGATGTTGGTACTGCAGAATCTTGATATCAGTTCTATGTCCATTGAAGAACCAAGTGTGAAAGTCGAACAAGAAAACATGGCCAAGGCATCTGATCAGATGTACCCAAAGTCATAATCAAATTCCACCAAGATGTCAACTGTATGTTGTTCTTTGGAGTCAGTAGTGTATTGCTGTGGTAACTCTATTATAATTTAAGCATTGCAGACATTTGTATGGTTAAATACTTAATTTTATAACAGTCATCTGAATGACTCTCTCTAAACGTGGCTTCATTAACTTAGTGTTGGAAGTTCAGCATAAACTATTGTAATTTCGAAGCTGCACATTAATGCTGTCTTTATTTATAACAAAAATTCATTTGAGTCCTGATTATTTCTCTTTTATGCCTTCTTTTTGTGTTTCTACAAGTACTATACCACATACATGTGTCCCTTTGCTCATGTTCTCAGTCTTGGAATCAGGTTTCAAATTTACAGCAATAGAGATAGTCATAATTTTTTTCGAGAAGTTGTCAGATTGATATTCATGTCATGTGACATCAAATGGATGAATTCTTGCGAAATTGTGATCTCAACAAGGATGATGCATTCATTTGTGGAAAGTTTCACGGCAATTTGTGATATGATTTCGTAGTGGTTATTTTAGGTTGTTACTGAATTGCAGGTAGATGAAATCCTACCAAGCTGGAACTCAGTTTCCTTCACCTCCATGAGTATTGCTTTGACACTACTTGGTTGCATCAACTGAACAGAAATTGTAGTATAGATTTCTAGTACCAAACCTGCCATTGTTTAGAGCGAATTAGCTTTTATTTATTTACCTGTAATTTTTTGTAGGAGTACAATTTTTGATCATTTGATTTTGTTTAGCCTTTTGTTTTCCAGAAATTAGTATTTATCTATTTAAATACTTCCAATAATTTGTCATTGCCTTGATTTTCGTCATTGTTAACTCAATAATAGATATCACCTTTCATATTGCAATAGCACATAACCTCAGCCAAGCATAAAAAGGTATTGCAACTGAAAGGAGAAAGTGAGCAAATAAATGGTAAGTCCATCCACTACAAATTTGAACTTGCAATCAAAATTTCTCTGTTTTGTCACTGATTAATTATGCGCATAATACATGGTAGGTTCCTAGGTGCTCTTACGTAGGGACTTTGTAATTGTCTAATTGACTTTGATTCACAATGGTGCAAAATGCAACCAGATGTTTTCTTGAGCATGTGTAAAAATAAACTTCTACACAAAAAGAATCCTCAAGAGAGTCCTCAACCCGCTTTATCACAGCAGAATGGAAACAAAAGTTTAAACACTGCCGAAAAAAATGCCTTGCTCTCAAATTGTGTACGAAGGTCAGATTTCAGTTGTCTTCAACAATTGATTTATGGACTATTAGTATCGAAACCTAATTGGTAGTTCAACTAATCCATGAAAATTTTGCATCTATATGTAGATCACAAACAAAACTTGCTAACAAATTATAGAACCAAAATTTTGGGACGAAGACTCAGTTTGAGCAGGCCAACTCAGTTTCTGAGTTTTGTTCACCAATGAGGTCATTGGACATAGCAGAAGGTATTATGTGACGCTTCAAAATTCTACATGAAGCAATTTTTGCCTTCCTATAGTCCAATACAATTACCCTATCATCATCCAAATCAAATCTCAAGTTCTCCGAGATACAATTCTCCACAAGTTGGCATAAATGCTTCAAATTGTCGATTTCCACCCCATTGACCTTTTTAACCTGTTGATAACATATAACATCTTTTAGAAAACAAACTAAAATGCATAAATTGTATTTTCAATTTGCTAGCTTATTCTAGACTAAGGAGCATGCTTGACAACACCACTAAATGCCATATAACATAAGCAAATGCCTTGCAGAATTTGCTTACTAGGCCCTTTGCTTGTTACTTTAATAAGCATCATGTATACTATTGGGACATACAAGTCAAAAGATAGCACTGCATGAAAATGATGACCCATCAAAACAAAAGAGATAATGAATTCATAATTTTAGTTAAAGCAGAAATATAGCAGCACCTGTAGTTCTGCAAGACGCTCATACCCAGTATTAATATCATCTATCAGCACCTGAACCACATAAGCAATAATCACTGAAGGTTAAGTACATATTTAATTGACCAACTCAAATAGTAAGAAATTGCTAATCCACCAAATCCTAAAACCGATAAGGTTTAAGTATTATGATGTGCAAAGTCAAAAGGTCAGAGATATGTTGGCAGGCTATATATACAGACACAAAAGTGGCAGTAAAAGTTTGTAGTCATTAGATAACAAGTGATCAGTCGCCTAGAAATAACACTTGCATTAAGATGTAAACATGTTTTCCCTAAATCACTATCCAATTCATAAGGAATTGAATTTTGATAGTATTGAAATAAAAAAGGGGAGCTCAAGGGGGTCGTTATCAAGTTCGAGAGTATTTTTGATAAGGTAAGCATTAGGCACTTATATTGTCAAGAAAATATGCAGACCTGAGAAAGAATAACAAGTTGTTGACCAGCCTTTTTAGGCAGCTCCCTCAGTGCAAGTTCACACAATCGACGAGGTGAAGTATTATACCAGTCTTCTCCATATTCATGTAGATATGGCTGGGTGAGTGGAATAAAGACCAAGCCAGCAAAAATGTAATAACTAGGAAGCTTATCGAACTGATGAACTGGCACCAGTGGCCGCAACTTAAAAATCAACAAAGTTGTAGGTTAGTCACAAAACAAACTGTTGAATTAATTAAATATCGATAGAAGGAGAACATATTCATAAACGTCCAACCAATTTCAAGTTTTCAACGACATTTAAAGTATCAATCAATTCACAGTCAAGCTAAAAGTTTGTTTTGTTATCATTAGCAACTGTTGAAAGATTAATTCTTGTAGCATCCAAATTATGCTTGTTTCTTCTTACTATTATTATATCACATACATTTGATCCAAGATAAAGGTCATTAACACCATTTGTCCCACCAGTTCATATGTCCATATTTGGAGCTTGGCGGGTGTTACATTAGTTTTTATATGTTTGATGAGCCAACTCAAAGGTGGTTTTGCATAGACTATGTTGTCTAATAGAAAACACTAGATGGATCTGTATAAATAATGTCTTCTGCTTCTTCTAAACCAACATATAAATATTATAGCAGTGTCTTTTCTAGAAGGCACTTCAGTCTTGGTTGTAACCCAAAATCTGCATTCCAAAGGAACTATTGCATTATCTTTTTCCTATTCCAATTGTCTAGATGATCTATTAGATGGCCAAACATTATCTAGATGATCTGTCAGAAATTTGAAGCTACTGACTACCTTTTGCCTCAGCAATGTATAGTTATTTTAATTTATTTTTTCTTTTTTCTCCAATTTATTTGCATGATTATTCAGTACCAAACTCCCCCCTCCACCCCTTTCTAAATCCTGTAAACATGAATTATCAAGATAGAGATTTCATCAAATTTCAATAATCAAGAGATATAGAATTGGCTTACAGGTCGTAGAGTGATACTGAATTTCTGCTCCTTGCCATCCCTCAAAACTTTAACTAAAGCTTTTTCAATGGGTTTCTTCATAGACACCAAGTGATCAAATGTTATCCGTTCTCTGTTACGAAAAGCAACTGCCATGTTGTAAATCATGCAACAAATTAAGGACATAAGAGAAACCACAAATACGTAGGAACATGAGTCCATCAAAATTTCTTTTTTATAATAGGAGAGTCCGTCACAATTTAATAAATATAATGTAGGTATCAATTACTATTAGATAAACTTTTTCAATGACTTTTAAGTCACTTCTACTTCAATGGGAAGAAAATTGGTTTTGTATAAATTAGAACAACAAAAATCTTGTCTGAAGGTCACAATAAAGGAGAAGCAGTACCTGTGCCATCATTTGCTATAGGCACACCATCGAATGCAAGGATAATATCATCTTTTTTCAAGATATTATGAGCGTCTGATAAAGGATTAATTTTGTTCACTAATACTCCAGTCATTTCAGGGCGCATTCCAAAGTTGTTACGAAGTTGAACATTTTCAGTGGGCTGGCATGACAGTCCCAGAGAGCAGAATCCAACATATATTCCCCTTGTCTCAACACTTTCAATAAAATGCTTTATCACTGGAACGGGAATGATATAACTGCACATCACAACACAACAGTGGAAGCAAATTTTTCAATCAGAACATAAATAAAATTTCAATTTGCATATGCTTAGAGAAGCTGAGCAACAAACAAACACCAGAAAAACCTTGTTCACTTCAAAATGAAGTTGCATTTAAAATCTAAACACAAATCTAAATATTCACTGTTCCATCATCAGAATATAATGAGAGAACGTAAAAACTTACCCAATATTCTCAGCACCAGAAAGGTTTTGGAAAGCTACACCAGCAACTTTATTTCCCATTATAGCGGGGCCACCACTATTGCCAGGATTTATAGCTGCATCAATTTGAATGGCCATAAGCTGGGTTGCACCATGCACATATTGTGTAGGTTCAACTCTCGAAACAACACCTTTAGTAACCGAAATGTTGTCACCACCTGCAACCAACCAGACCCAACAACCCCTTTATTTTTTATTTTTTAAAATACAATTACAATATACCAATGGTAGCTCTACTCGCAGCTGCCCAGATTAAACAACACTCTATGCGGCCTGTAAATCTACTCCCACAATAAAGGAGATTATTGCAGCCTAGGAATCAACTATATAACATTAGGAAAAATCTACTCCCAGAATAAAGTTGATTAAACATCACTACATGCGGCCTAGAAATCTACTCCGATATCATCATGAAAAATGTATCTTTTAGAATAAAAGAGATTAAATAACACTATATGCATCTTGGAAATCTATTCCTATATCATCACAAAAAATCTATAAAGGATATTAAACAACACTATATGCGGCCTGAAAATCTACTCTTACAATAAAAGAGATTAAACAACTGTATATACGGACTGGAAATTTACTCCTATATTATCAATAGATTAAACAATCTATATGCAACCAGGAATCTAAAAACATGTTTACACAGATGGGCAAATGAATGATCATGAACAGTTGAATAATGGGCACGTAAAGTGGGTACCTTGAGGATAGCCAACAACAGCCACAGCTTGTTGAAGAAAAGGGATGTCTCCAAAATCCAAAAACTTCATGCCCTCCCAGAATTCAAGGCTGTCAACAACAAGAACAGCCAAGTCACACTCATGACCCACAGCGAGGACACGTGCTCTGTACTTGGTAGGGGAGCCATGTTTCCTAACAAGGACGAAAGTGTGGTCAGCGACAACATGAGCATTGGTGAGGATCTTCTTGCCCGGAATAGCGAAGCCGGAACCAGTAGTCTCGCGTTGGGACTTCTTCTGCCAGGGGAGCAAGTAGTTGGGACTGCTGGACACCGTGAATATCTTCACGACTGAGTCCAACGCCAAGTGGATTGGCGAGTAAGCAGAAGATGCAGCATTGGGTTTGGTTCTGGTGATGTGACGTCGTTTTAGTAATGATGATGATGATGATGAGGCGGCTCTTGCGGTTGTGGTAGTTGTAGTTGAAATGAAAGAGTAGTGATGTTGGTAGTAGGAGGAAGAACAAGTGTTGTTGGTGTTATGGGAGATGATAGAGGAAAGGGAGGTAGAAGAGCAGAGTCTGCGTATTCTACGCAGTGAGCAACGGAGCATGTTTCTATGGAGTCTGGAGCCCTGCTCCCTCTCTGCCCTTTCACTCTTCTTCACAACAACTTTGCTAGGTTTCCTTTCCACTCCCTCTGCTCCTCCATGGACTCAATGTTTAGCCCAATGGGCTGACCATGTGGGCTCCCCTACATGGACTCAGTATTTAGCCCAATCGGCTCATCCATGTGGGCTCTCCTCCATGCACTCAAATTAGAGACACAGTATTTACACCCACTAAAACTGTTAATACACTTCTCTCAGAAAAACAAAAAGAAGTTTATACGCTTTTTAGTTTTTACTAAATCCATCCTATTAAGTAATTATAATATTGATGCATATTTTATTTTCAATGATTATATTAAGGAAGAGAATATGCATTTTTATGTGTTTTTTTTTTGTCAAAGGGGTGCATATTGAAAATAATCATTGATAAAAGATTTTTAAAATTAAATATATCTGATTTTAAAAATTAAGAATCTAATTAATCAAATTTATCAATTATATTTAAATTAAATAAGAATATAAATTTATTTTGAAAAAAAATAAATAAATAAATTTGATTAATTGATTTTTATTTTTTAAAATTAAAAATATTTTATTATAATAAGATTCATGGTTGATACGTCAGATACAGGCTAAAAAACCCACGCTAGAAAACAAGCAATAACTATCTCCCAGTAAAATAAAAAACAATGTTTGATGGGGAGGGGGGGGCTATTTTGGTAAGTTAAAGCGGAGTTGCTGTCTTCTTCTCGCGGAATTATGAAAATTTACAATGAATGACACCAAACCAAACGCCTGTTGTAGATCTACAATGACTCCACCAGTCTAGACTCTAGATCTGCAAAATCCATCCACCATGAGGCTTGCATCGCCATCACCATCAACGCCTTCCAATGCGGAGGAGCGCGCCGCCACTCTCAGCGGCGGCGGCTACCGCGACGCCGAGTCACTCTTCCGCGCCAAGCCGATCTTCGAAATCCGCAATGTGGAGCTGACGACGAGGAAACAGGTCCAGGAGAAGCAAGAGGAGCTCCGTCAGCTGGTCGGCACTCGCTACCGTGACTTGATCGACTCGGCCGATTCCATCGTCCTGATGAAGTCGTCATGCGACTCTATCTCCTCCAACATCGCCTCCATTCACTCTCGGATCCTCTCTCTCTCCGCCGAGACCCCCAGGCTCGTCAATGCTAACCCTAACCGCCTCAGAATCTACGGGATCGCCTGCCGAGTCAAGTACCTCGTCGACACGCCTGAGAACATCTGGGGCTGCTTGGACGAGTCCATGTTCCTCGACTCCGCCACGAGGTACGTGCGTGCCAAGCACGTGCAGTCCATATTGCTTGACGTCGATAGAGGTTTCGATCACTTGAATTTCCCTTTGTTGCAACACCAGTGCCAGATCGTCGACAGTTTCAAGGCCCAGATTTCGCAGCGGAGCCGGGAGCGTTTGCTCGACAAGGGGCTTGGGATCCAAGCCTATGCCGATGCTCTCGCTGCTGTTGCCGTCATAGATGAGCTCGACCCCATGCTGGTTCTCGCTTTGCTCTTGGACACCAGGAAGGCTTGGATTCTTCAAGCTTTGGCGGGTAATGTTGCTTCCTCTGATGTTGTTTTTGTTTTCTGCGAGGTTATGAGGATTATTCAAATCACCGTTGCTCAAGTTGGGGAGTTGTTTTTACAAGTCTTGAATGATATGCCTTTGTTTTATAAAGTCATTCTGGGTTGCCCGCCCGTCTCTCAGTTGTTCGGTGGGATTCCCAATCCTGATGAGGAGGTCAGGTTGTGGAAGTCGTTTAGGGATAGATTGGAGTCTGTAATGGTTACCCTTGAGAAGGATTATATTGCAAAAACTTGTTTCGCGTGGTTGAGAGATTGTGGTGGGGAAATTGTTAGTAAGATTAATGGGAAGTTCTTGATTGATGCGATTGGTAGTGGGCGGGAGCTTGGTTTGGCTGAGAAGTTGATACGTGAGACTATGGATAGTAAGGAAGTGTTGCAGGATAGTTTGGAGTGGCTTAAGAGTGTTTTTGGATCGGAAATAGAGTTACCTTGGAGTAGGATTCGGGAGCTTATTCTGGAAGATGATTCAGATCTCTGGGATGAGATTTTCGAAGATGCTTTTGTTAGGAGGATGAAAGTAGTTATCAATTCTGGATTTGAGGAGTTGACAAGAGTTGTGAATGTAGCAGATTCCATTCGTGCAATAGGAGGGGATTATTCTGTTGAAAAGATTGATTTCCAGGCATACTTGAGCAAACCTTCTAGTGGTGGTGGGGTTTGGTTTATAGAACCTAATAATATTGTTAAGAAGGGTGGTCTAGGTTTGGGAAACAAAGCAACCCCTGAAGAGAATGATTTTCAGACTTGTCTCAATGCATATT
The DNA here is from genome assembly GCA_021234005.1 of Nephelium lappaceum. Lineage (NCBI taxonomy): Eukaryota > Viridiplantae > Streptophyta > Magnoliopsida > Sapindales > Sapindaceae > Nephelium > Nephelium lappaceum. Next base: position 27,455 of record JAIZFV010000271.1, read on the forward strand.
TTGGTCCTGAAGTTAGTCGGATCAGAGATGCAGTGGATAACTGCTGCCAGACTGTCCTCGAGGACCTACTCAGTTTCTTAGAATCTCCAAAGGCGGCTTTAAGGTTGAAGGATTTGGCACCATATCTTCAAGAGAAATGTTATGAAAGCATGTCGACCATATTGATGGAACTTAAGAGGGAGCTTGATAATTTATATGCCGCCATGGAAACTGGAACTGCAGATGGCCAGCCTTTGCCTGCTGCTATCATTGTTGAAAGATCCCTTTTCATTGGGCGACTTTTGTTTGCATTCCAGCACCACTCAAAGCACATTCCAGTTATACTCGGCTCTCCAAGGTTCTGGGGAAAGGAAAACGTGGCTGTGGTGTTTGACAAGTTATCACACGTACTGAGGCAAACTAAAGCTTCTTCTGATTCTCCCAAGGCTGAAAGTCCTGGTAGGTCAACACCTACTGGCTCCAAAAGACAAAGTTCATCAGCAATCGCTGCATTGCTTGGAGCAAACGAAAGTGCAAGCCCAAAACTTCAAGAACTTACTAAAACCGTACAAGATCTTTGCATCAGAGCTCACAACTTGTGGATATCATGGTTATCTGATGAACTTTCTGCCATTCTCTCTCGGGATCTTGGACGAGATGATGGATTATCAGCAACATCTCCCTTAAGGGTAAGTATCATATGTTTGGTTTCTTCAATTTCATTCTTTTCTCTCTTGCTGGACCTACGTACGTATACACATCATTACATATATAAAGATGATGCATACATAAATAAACATATGAATACACTTATACCCAAGACTGCAGTGGTTGACTCTATGACGCTCTCATTCCTCCTGCTCTAGGACAGGTGGAGAATCAGTGCGGGAGGCAAGAGCCCCTTTACTCATAAAAGTTTGGAACCATTGTTTGTGATGTCCTTCAGTGATTTTTATTCTCATTAAACAATTTGGTAAATGTGAACTTTGTTTAGGTTGAAGTGGTGAGATTTTCTAGGTTACTATTGAGTTTGCAAAATTCCTCTATATACCAATATGAAAATTATTCCACCACAGCACCCCACACACATACACGCCACCCCTCCCCCCTTAAAATAATAATAATAATAATAATAATAATAATAATAAGAAAATTGGAAATAGAATTAGAGTTTCATTTGGAACTTTTTGTCCCTTCATTTTTCACTAGAAAATTATTCTCTAGTATCAGTTTTTCTGGTAATTGTTTTATGGAGGGAATTTGAATTCCCTTATTCCTTAGATTTTGTATAATATATCAATGTGTGTACCTGCTGTTCTTCTTTGTAATTATGAAAAGTTGCATCATAATTGTATTTCTCTTTCTTTATGAACTTCAAACTTCAAACTGGACCTTTTGTACTGTTGGTACCATTTTCTTCTCTTGAATAAATTAATTCCATGCTCTTCAGGATCCTTTATATTTTCTTATTTGCATTTATATTTCTTTATGTTTATTAATCTCCATCTAGTTGAATACCGATTAGGACAAAAACTTTATTCCCCATAGATGGATGTAACTTTGCTTACATTGCACAATTAGTAAAAAGGAAAAATTACTAGGCTCTGCTCTGACCCATAAAACCATTGCTTGTCTCAATATGTAACTCAATCTTGTTGCAATACCTTTGCAGGTATCATGGTTGTTCTCTTTCTACCCTTTAAATGAAAGGACTGCTGATTAACATGGAAACATGTTCATTTTCTACTTGAATGATTGTTAGTGTTCTTTGTTGAATTAAGCTAACAATTTATCTGTCCGTTGTTTACTGTTATGCATGTCTTTGCTATTCCATAAGGCTTATTTCTGAGTATTGGGCAGGGTTGGGAAGAGACAGTTGTCAAGCAGGAACAGTATGATGAGAGCCAATCAGAGATGAAAATTTTACTCCCTTCCATGCCATCTCTCTATATCATCTCATTTTTATGTCGTGCGTGTGAAGAAATTCATAGAATTGGAGGTCATGTACTTGACAAATCGATTTTGCAAAAATTTGCGTCAAGACTATTGGAAAAGGTTTGCTTGCTTGCCTATTTCTTCCCTTAGGAATTAATAAATTAATTGTGGTTTGCAAAGATTTTTCTTGTTGACATTTCATCTTATGATGTGTTGCTAAATGATGTGCTTGTGTATACCCAATGCATAGAAGCAAGGTTGCAACTTGGTTTGATTTGGTCAAATGACAAACTCATGAAGTTGAATATTGTTTTGAAAAAACCCAGTCTGGTTTTCAAGGTTTTAGTTTTGATGAATGTAGAATCCTTTCCAGCTCATATTTTTTGTCCTCTGCCATTACCTGTTGACTTTAGAGTACAAGAATTACGGCAAAATGGATTTTACAGTATAAGGCTACAATAATCGGATTATTGTATTATTATAATTTGGAATTAATTGGTGGTACACATGTAGAGTTCAGTAGGAGGGTTGGTTTGGTTAATGACGACCTAATTCAAACTGTTGAAAATCAGTTCATGTCTTCTGGAAGCTTAAACGATTTTGACACATAAAGCCTAAACTAACTTGACTTGGCCTAATGCTCAGACAAACCACTCTCATCCCTGCTTATAGAGTTTACTTATATGCTGCACGGTTTATTGTTGTGTATGAAATGAGCTTGTAAAGTATGGACTAGGATTTCTATTAATTAGGGTAAACTAGGATCTTTGCTGTTGTCATAGATGGTTGATGTGTATGTTTTAAATTTGATTCAATAGTGGCTGCATTGCTTCTTCTCTTACTTGCTCTAAGTTCTTTCTTCATTTTGCATTATTTTTTGCCTGTAATACAGTATCCTTTATTTTTTCTATAAGTCTCCTTCTTTGACTCTGCTCTTTCTCTTCTGGCTTATTCTTTTCTATGTGGCTACTGGAGAGCTTCATAACTATTAGTTCTAAAATTCTTATTTTTAGTGAAGTTGCTGAACACAAGGATGATGTTTTTTCCTTCATTTTCTCCTTTTTAGTCTTATTTCTAATAGTATCTCTGTTTGCTTGCTGGCTTACGCGTGTTTGATGTGGTTCAAATCACAACTTGGCCTGCTTGTTTTTTGTTCTGTTTGAAACATATTTCAATTGATGTGGTTTTGATAAGTTTTATGTTCTATAATGTGTTGTATCTTTTTATTACTAATCTTGATATGTTTGATTTTTACGTAATCATATCATTAACCTGTTGCATCTTCTAAAAGTGATTATATGCAGTAATAATTGATCTTTTCACCTTGTATAATGATTAGAAGTGATTATTTTCACCTTGTATAATAATTAGAAGGAAATATGTAGCTTGCTGAATTATGGGAAGTGATTTTTTGCTTATTGTTTTGAAAAACAACTATGCAATGCGAGCTTGCTAGCCATCCCCTTTCTGTAGGTTGGTTATGGTTTTCTTTCATTATATGTTTATTCTGTGTTATCCTATTAAGGGTATGCGTGGTTTATTAGCTCCAGTGTTTTAGGTGTGTCTACTAAAATTTGTTTAATTTTTCCTCAATATACTGATGTATGCAGGTCATAGGCGTTTATAAGGACTTCATTTCTATTATAGAGGCACATGGATCTCAGGTGTCAGAGAAAGGAGTTCTGCAGGTTCTGTTAGACTTAAGATTTACTGCTGATGTTCTGTCCGGAGGTGAGAGCAATATGAATGAGGATTTATCCAAAAATTCTAAGGCAAAGTTTCCTTTCAGACGGAAGCAGGATCAAAGCCAGACAAAGTCGGCTATCAAAGATCATGTTGATGGATTAATCAATCGTTATTCACAAAGATTGGATCCCATTGACTGGCTTACGTGAGTTTTTTTATCCATCTATTCTTAATAAATAGTATAGTATAATTATTATGCTACTTGCGAGAGGTTTGTATATTTGTAATGGTTATTATAGAAGGCATCGATAAGTTTTTTCTTCTCAAAATTACGGTTGATTTCCCATTCGTGACAAGTTTGTTGGCCTTGGTAGAAATTATCGGAAATGGAAACAAAATTCAAGTTAGATTTTACAGAACTACTTAGCTAAGCAATCATAGGATTGAAGTACTTGTTTTAATTTAAGTATTGACATTCCTGCATTTCCTGCCCACTTTCTTTGATTTACCTTAGAATTTTGTTTTGCTATCTTATTGTGTTCCTGCGCAAGAATAAAATTCTTGATTCGACTGTATTCTAAATTCTAAATGTTTAAAACTAATTCTGATAAAGGCTGCACAAAGATTTTCTTTATATTTCTTAATTTAGTATTCTGATGTATAATAAATATAGAGTTATGTTTTTCTGGACTGTTTTGTTGATTTGTAGTTTACTTTGAGTGAGGCTTAAATTAAATCACATGGTTGCAAAACCGTTTTCATCGTCCTATTTCTAGACTTAGTGGTATCCATATTCAGTTGGCAAAACTACAAATAATAGAGGTATAAAATTTCAAATAGATTTTCAATAAAGTATAGCATAAATCCCCTTTGTAGCACCGACTAAACAATAATGTGTTTAACTTGCTCCCCGAACGTTTTTGTAAAAGAGTGATGCTAGGCATTTTAAATTTTTTGCCCAAATAACATGACTTATGAATTGTTAATATCATATTAATATTACGTCATCTCACGATTTATAAAATATTGTCCAAATGACATGACATATGAGTTGTCAACATTATATTAATTATCACGTCATCTCATGATTTATAAGATATTGACAACTCAAATGACACATCATTTGAGCATGGATTTGGACAAAAATTTGGGAAGCCTAGCATTACTCTTCTGTAAAATTGTGTTTCTCTAATCTATTTGGTTTTGAGTTGTTGAATATGATTTTGAGATTTTCTTTCTTCTTTTTATTAACTTTGATCAAATGTAGTAAAATTGAGTGTTTATTACTGCTAAATTATATTGTATTATTCAAGGTATGAGCCATACCTCTGTGAAAATGAGCGACAAGCATACCTGCGGCATGCAGTTCTCTTTGGATTCTTTGTGCAACTGAATCGGATGTACACCGATACTGTGCAGAAACTGCCTACTAATTCTGAGTCAAATATTATGAGATGTTCTACCGTTCCTCGTTTCAAGTATCTTCCTATCAGGTTAGCCTTTAATAGTTCCTTTGTTCAATTGCATCAATTTGCTTTCATCAATTTCTGTAAGTAACATTTTCTTTTCGGAAAAGGAAATTCAGTCAAAGAAACACTCTAATTAAACAGTGGATAGCTTGTTCTCTCACAAACAAAATAGCTTTCTTATAGTTCACTTTTGGTTTTCCAGTGCACCAGCACTATCATCAAGGGCAACAACTAAAACATCTATTCCAGCCATTTCGGATGATATCTCTTCTAGAGGCTCCTGGAAAGCTTATACGAATGGAGAACTTTCTCGAAAGATTGATTTGGATGACAGCTCAAGTTTCGGAGTAGCAGCTCCATTCTTAAAGTCTTTCATGCAGGTATATGTTTGTTCGAATATATTTGTCCTTCAAATTTGGGGGGATGTGTTCATCTTTAGTTCAAACCCTGATTAGACAAAAACTATTGCTAGGTGTCAGATACATGGAGTTCATTTATTTGTTCAATACATAATAATGTGTAATTCAGTTGTGTTAGGGAATGTTATAGTAACCTTTTGAGAGACATTTTCTTTACAATTAAAAATTGTTTAGGGGAAGATTGTAGAGGCAAACACTGTATAAGACCTGGTGAATTAGGTAACAGTTTGAGTTGGATCAAGCCAGGATTTTAATGTGGTGGTTTTAAAAGATGAAAGCTTGACATTGTTGTCATTGGAACTTTTTCTGAAGGGTATAAGCTGCGTAGCTATTGTAGGCCAGGTAAATTGAGGAATAATTTGGGTTTGAATTCCAGCTTTGGTATACCTTGGTGATTCTCATGAAAAGAAAATATGATGTCCATAGTTCAAACTTCTCCAAGTATTTCAAAAGAAAATCAGTGTTGCCACCCTGTCCAAAGAAAAATTATGATGGGTGGAATAATGTAAAATTTGGTTTAGCATATCTTCTCATGGATTCAGGTCCACAACCTCAAATATTATATTATAGTTCAAATATTAAAGACCAAGTTTGTGGAGGTTGTTGTTAACCTAGAGAATATAAATTTCCTTTCAAAAAGTCTGGACAAATATCACGAGGATTCAAAATGAAGTTGGACAACAAGGGAGTTTAGTTGTAAATATAAGAAAAGACGTATGATAACATTGCCGATGCTAATGAGAATGTCATATAATGTTCTTGTAAATAAAACTTATCAAGAACAATCATTAATATTTTTTAAAAAAAAATAAATGAATCAGACCTTGAAGAGTTCTTTGGATTATTGGTTCTGTTACTTTTTATTATTTATATATAGCACCCTCTGGATGAAATTTCTGGTTGTCATTGGTATAGAATTATGGTTATCTCTTGTTGTCCACTTGCTGGGTATATATGGAATACAAGGTTCTAATAATTGTTTGCATTTTTATGGCCAGGTGGGCAGCAGATTTGGAGAGAGCACCCTGAAACTTGGATCCATACTAACAGATGGGCAAGTGGGCATATTCAAGGATAGATCAGCAGCTATGTCATCATTTGGTGACATTTTACCTGCCCAAGCTGCGGGTCTTCTTTCCTCTTTCACTGCAACTAGATCAGATTCTTGATTGCCCCGCTGTGTTCTTCAGTTTTTCTTCCATAGAAGCATACCTATTTCAATGTAGAGAAACACATGAAAACTACCCAGACATGCAGAGGATATTATGCAGTATGTGTCACCTGTCTGTCCATGGAGGAATGGAAGCATGAGTAATTATGTTACAGTCATAAGGGAGTACAGGAAGCCTAGGTGTTAGGATAAATATAAACTAGAAGGGAAAGATGAAATAGTGGGAACTGATAGCAGGCATTGCTGTAATTAGTATTATGTGGAGACCATGCAATCGTATATGCTGGGTTTTTATATCTTCATGTGAATGAGAGCAAGTTGGATTCTTTCCGGTTGGAAGGCCTTGTTGTGTGAAGATGCAGAAGCAAGAGCATGTCATAGTGTGCTGGATATAATTTTTTGGTCAGTTCATTCTTTGGGGATTTCAGCTCCTAAGACTCTTTTCAGTGAAGGCGATGTGTATGAACATGACCAAATGACGCTGGTTTGACCCCGGATGTAGCTGTAATCTCTATTGTGACGATCGATTCAAGGGTTTGGGCATACATTTTTCTCAGCTGATTATGGATCTTAAGGAATTCTTGCAGGTGGTGTCGATTTTTTTCAGTGATTGGTAAATAAGATCAGGAGGTATATGGATTGTCCAGTGATGTTAGATTAGAAGCTTGAAGGAAGATGGGATGAGATTTGTGTTCGCTGAGTTTCTTCTCGCTTTTTCCTATTGCTTTTGTTTATTTTAGCGGTTTCATTCATCCCGTGTAATCTTCATATTTTGGTTGCCTTATCCATTTTCATAAATTTTGTCTTTGTTCAGGAGAAAAGGAACAGAAAAATTAGAAAGAGAGAGACAGACCTTAAATTGTATAAGAGACCATAACTGTACAATTCTGAACCGAAGAGCGAAGCCTTTGTGCCAGTGCTTGGGATGTCCAACTGATTAATTCCCTTCTTGTGGGACTATTACATCTGAATACATATACCATATCTTAAATTACTGTTAGCTTCATTTTCGGGTAGGGCTACTCTTCCTGTTCTCATATTCTTCTTGAGCACAAATCATAGATTGCTTGGGAGAACCGTGTCTCTCATTGTCCACAATCTATCTTTTTTATATTTTATATTTTATTTTTTTGTATGGGTCCTGACTGTCACTCCCTCTACAACTTGTATACTGTTAGGGAAACAAGCATTTTGTCATTATATTTCCATAATGATGTGACATTTTTAGATTCGTCGTCACAACAGTAAACAATTGAAACATCAATCTCAGTGTCTAAATATGACAATACTGGTCACAAGATTATACGTTTTGCTTTTATGTTTTATAACTTATTAGCATTTAGAAGTAGTAGAAATGATATTTAATGCTTGGTTGAAATAGCAGCTGGGTAACTAAAAATATAGACATATATGAAGAGTAATAACAGTGGGGGAAGTTGAATCTGAAATAGAGAAACACATGGGATTGGGAAGATGGAAGGCTGATTATAAAAGGTGTTGGTCCAGATGGGAAGAGGGTTG
>JAIZFV010000027.1:0-226542 GCA_021234005.1 Nephelium lappaceum
CATCAAGAACATTAACTGTGAAAGACTATCAAAACAACACATCATCTTTTAGCACATATGGGGCAGAGGGGCGGAGGTGCGGTGTTTTCAAAAACACTATGTCCTCTTTGAAAGTCAGAGTGCAAGTGTGATGGAGATGTGGCGTTCTTAGGATTTGAACCAATAACCTCATAGGTATTTTGGCTACAAACTTGATACCACCAAGACATCTTATTTTGGTGGTACTAGGTTTACAACCAAAATACCTATAGGCTTTTTGTTCAAACTCTAGGAACACCATATTGCACCTTACCCCCATTTATTCGTGATTCAAGAAGGATATATCTCACCTTACTCTACTTTGCATTATCTTAGACATGTGGTTCAAGAAGGGCCAACTTCCACCACATCCCTCTCAGGACAAGGCTAAAACCTCATATAAATAAATGACCACTATGATAACTAAGAATTACTACAAAGACTACAAAGATGGACCACTATGATAACTAAGGATCACTACAAAGACTACAAAGATGAAGCATTTGGAGGTGGACCATCATCATGGGAGCAAGATGTTGACCCTTGGAATTTTTTGGGGAAATTTTGTATGATTGTGATGGAAATCTTCTTCCTAATGGGTCACTTCGGCGAAATCAAAGCAGCATATCAACATAGTTTAATAAGATTCTAAAGTTTCCTTTTCTTTTCTTTTTTTTTTTAACGTTTTTCTTTCGTTTCTTGATGTCAATCAAGACGCTAGAGAAAAAACTTGGGCTTATCATGTTTGTAAATTGTGAATAAATTTCATGATACCTTGGAGAATTTAATTTTGTTTTATCAATATATGTGGCAACACAGCTAAGATCAATAACCAATAATCTTCAAAGTTTACATAAATTATTTTAACTAGTATTCACCTTTGAGAACAAAATGATCCTATTAATTCTGTTTTATTTTTCTTTTGATACAACTATATATGAAAAGTGAAGCATATATAGATGTATCATAGTGAGTGACTGATCTCACAATACCGTATAAGATGCAAAAGACTTTGCCAATTGAACTAATAATTCGTATTAAATTCTTTGTTACTAACGAAAGTTTTGGAAAATATGATGATTAGACTTCTGAATAATAAAGACATTCTCATCAATTATCATGACATAGGAAGTAATGAGCTAGTGATCATGCTCTTCTTGAATCAATAGTGGCCTCTTTTGGTGTCCATCGAAATCCCATATGCATCCAGTCAAGCTATGACAATATTTCATACAACCATCTATTAAGACTAGAGACTTAACAATAAAAAAGAACTCTCTTAACACATTCTTCTATTATTTTAGAAGAAAAAAAAAGAGAGTACTCTAATCAAAGAATCATAGAAAGGATAATAAAAATCTCTATAATTATGATTGAATTGATTAAATTTGATGGTTTAAATGAATCAAAATAATTTACTGTCAAGTACTTTTAGTTATAATCTTTGGTGTCTGAAATATACAATTAGTTTAGTTAAAAAAAGATTAAAAATTAATTCTCTATTGTGAGAAATCCTTTTTTTATTACATTAAAATTAATAGAAATCAAATTCATCCATACATCTATTCATAGTATAAGTAACTTGTAGCACTCTTCATTCATATATATATATATATTTATATATATATATATATAAAATAGGAGTTCAAATTATATAATACATATTTACTATCGTGTGTTTGATTTTTTTTCTTCTTACCATCGGAAAAGATATTTTCTGATATTACAAAGGTATAATTCTATATGTACATATGGTATTTAATTCATGAGTCTTGAAAAATATATAATTATATTAAAAAAAAGAAGAAGAAGAAGAAGAAGAAGAAATAATATCCTGAAAGACGTGGGTGAGATTTGAATGTTGCAACAAAACAAAAAACCTCTTAAATTCCAATTACATAAAATTAGAGAACCTAATTTTTGAATTGAATAATTTCAAAAAAAAAAAAAGTATTTAAATTCAACAGTTATAAATATCTGCAAGATTGATTCAATAGCTATAAATATCTTCAAGATTTTGTTCAATAATTACAAATACCTTGAAGATTTTATATCATCATCTCATCTCCATCGTGGTCCATCTTTTCAGAAATATCTCCTTATTAATTAGGTATATGTCCATGTATTTATGACTTTGTCAACGGTGGAATGATTTAGAGCAAGCGATGTATATATTACCTTTCTCAACCTGCGCTTGATTAGCCTATAGAAACCCAAATTGAAAACCTGGATTTGATGTGAAGGAAAATGTCACCCATAAATTCCACACTAATTAATTGGCCTTCCATTAAAGTTTTGTCTATCAAAATGCCATCTTGTCAACTTGTATTTAACAAAATTAAAATGATTCGACGGCATCCTTTTATAAACTTTTAATTTGTTAAAATCAATAAATTGTATGCGAGCCACGATTTACAATTTGAACCTCTTTCTGTCATGTATTAAATTATATCTTTTGAATAATTATTTTATCATTTTTCTAAACTTTCAATAGAGGTGTGAACTTCAACTTGTTGTAGTAGTAGGCATGGCACTGCAAGATTTGTGGGTGATAGTGGGTATGGTGACAAGATTCGACAGTCTAGAGGTAGAATCAAACCGAAGACTTATGCTGGGTCGGGTCGAAACATATTTTCTAAGGTTCAACCAGACTTTACCACAAATTCTTACCTAAAGTTTGCCTGTCTAAGTCTAGACGATCCGACAACTTTAACATTTTTTTTTGTTGACTTACTAGCACCACACCAGATTATTATCAGGATTAATTAAGATGAGACTGTAAAACACGGTTCGAATTTTTACTCCCAAAAGGTAGGAGAGGAGCTATCATTCAAAAGTGAGAAAATTATCTACATATTAGTGGGATTTGATGAGTCGAACTCACCACTTGAAGGTAAGTAATGAGTGGGTGTGATTTTACCATTAGACTAAGCGACTTTCCTCCCAACAAACTTTAACTTGTTTCATACATCTTGAAGAGTATCAATGTTTATACTCCTCAGAAACTATATATACATCCTTTAGGTAAGTACATCCCATTAAATATTTTTTTTTAAAAAAATCCCATATTTACTTGAAAAATAATTTTGATGAGATTTATTTAAAAAGATTTAATATATTTATATTAAATGGGTTATAATTTTAAATTATAAATTTTTAACGTTATTTAAAATGACGTATTTATAAAATGGTGTACATACATTTTTCAAAATGTGTAAAGGTATTTTTACCTCGATTGAACAAAGTACTTGAAATTACCAAGAATTCATTACATTAATCAAAAACTCAACATAAATCAAAATACGAGTTTGACCACAACATTGCATATACTCGATTCTTAATATATATCCTAAGAGCTAATATCAAAATCAGCTATAATGATATCTAATATGTGAAATTTATACATACCTAAACACTAAAGTGAAGTTGTTCATGCTTCACTTGACAAATAGCTAAGCTTTTTTGCTATTACTATACAGAGGTTTTGTCCAATAGAATTTCTTCTTCATCCGTTGCTGCAAAACTCACTCGCTTCTGCATAGAAACAACATTAAACAAATTACAATACAAATTATAAACAATAAAATTATGGAATATATAAAATTTGAATGATCAATTGAAATTGTATGTGACACATCCTATTCTAATAGATCCTATATAATAGACACATTCTACAATACATTTGAATATATATACACTTAGAATCTCGACTCTTAATTTCCAATTAGTTAGATTTAAGAATACTAACCTCTTAATTAAAAATTAAGTCTCAACCTTTATATCTGACTCATTGAAAATTGAAAAAATCAAAATTATAAGTTTATCCATATCTAAGAATACTACAGATCGTGTCTATGTATATATATACATACATATATATATATATGTGTATACATATATATATATATAAGATTTCAATAATTACAAATTATATCACAGCCTATGTAAGGAAAAAAAAAAAATCTTCTGGCATATGTGATTTATATAACATTCAACAAAAACACAATTGAACTATTAAATGACTTATTTATTAAAGCGAAAATAGACACAATTGATATTGAACGAAATGTTTTTGTTTCATTGGTTGATTTTCAAGGAGCTTTAAATGGTTTATTAATTAATTAATGAATTAATATTGTCTTATCAAGAGGGCCTACATGGATTTTTTTTTAAGAAAATTGAAAAGGTTCACTCTCTCATGTAGCAACGTGAAAACATTGGACTTTGCGGTATTCATCTCTACTAGTTCCTTTCTGGTATGCCAAACACAATAATAACCTTTGTTAAAAAAGTCATATGTGGCTCCTACTATCCTATTCAAATTTCAAAGTGAATTATTTACCTTAGACTGAATAATTGTAATTTGTAACAAACTCAAAACTCTACTTCATGATTGAGAGATGGTGATGGGAATGTTCCAGTAAGTTGACCATGAGAATTATTAAAAAATAATAGATTGTGTTAAACTAGATTAACATAACTCAATACAACTACCCCATAATGATTTGTGTAACAAAATCTATTTATTTGTTAATAAGTTTAAGAGTGATCAATTATCTTTGTTCACATTTCTTCTCTTAAATCTATTGTATCTCACTACCAAAAATAAAAAATAATAAAAAATAATTAAGTAATTAATCATGGACATGGTTAAATTTTCACACAATTAGGCAACAAACCAATGACAATGACCACCCAAAAGTAAATGTACTTAAAATACTCTAATGACACTTCAATTTCTAAAATCTCTAAAGAATAAAAGTAAACAAACCATCATTATTGTTTGATTAGATATGAAAGAGATTTTAGTAAAAATCTTTGTACATGAAAAGAACGTTTTTTTTTCTTCGTCATCAAAACAATTATAGTTTAGTAATAAAAAAGAAAAAACAATTATAGTTTATTTTTTCTCCTTTATCTGTAGAAGTAATGTTGACTTATGATAATAGACAGTTCTTCTATTAGTAAGTGTTCTTCTATTAGTAATTTTGTTAGAGACTCCTCAATAGTAGATATTATTGGACTATATTTTTTCGTGCCACTAATTAATATTTTTTGATCTACTGATTTATTAGTGATATTTTCACTATAGATTCTCATTTGATTAATTAATTCTTTTATTCTTAAAAATAATCTTTAACGGTCTCACTCTTCTTCATTTTAACATTCTCGAAATCTCTTCTCAAATATTGGAGTTTGATGGTGCGTACCTTTTTGCTTCGTTAAAACTCCTCCTATGATGTATCCCACACTTCTTTCGTTGTTGTAGCTCCCATGATGCATGAAAAAATATCATCTACCAAGGCTTGCTGAAGAGCAAATAATGTTTGAAAATCTTTTTGTATATTTTCTTAGAATACCTTCTTTTAAGCAGTTGAAAGAGTGAAATATTTTTTGAGAAGCTAAATCCCTCTTCAATAAACTTCCACAAACTTTGAGTGTGAAAATAGGTTCTCATTCTAATAGATCAAAAATCATAATTTTCTCCTTGAAAGATTGGAAGGGGAACAGAAGCATGGTTGGAAACAACCATTGGTGTTCATATTTTTTAAGAATTAACTACGCTTAGTAGATGAGCAAACCTAGCTTTGATGCCACTTATGGTTTGTCGGATAAAAGATTATAGATATAAATATAATTGGAGGGTGGTGCGGTGTAGTGAGTATGTAGGACAAGTGAACGGATAGTGTATATAGTTTGATATGGTGTAAGGGATAGGCGATAGGTAGGGGGACAGGTGATAGAGTGATAGGCAATAAAAGGTAATGATGTGTGATAAAAAACATTATTATTATTTGTGAAAATAAGCTGAAAGAAGGTTGCATTTGGTAGAATGATAGGAAGAGATTTGATTGCTTACAATTCTTTTTATTTTTTATTTTTTATTTTTTATTTTGGCTTAATTAGCATTTTACAAAACAATCATTCATCCCTATTTACAGGTAGTGCGGTTGGTGGTGAAGTCACCGACTTCACTAGCGAAGTATTGATAATTAATCTAAATTTTCTATCAGTTTTATTAATTTACACCACACATTTATACTTGTTTCCCAAGTGCTTTTGGATATTGTACAAGTTTTTTCAGCATTAAAAATCTACATTGAGCATGGTTGTTGTAGCAAACGGTGACTGCGGTTTGATATTTTATATTATTTTCCTCTTCAATTATTCAACAAACTCTCTCTTAATTTATATTATTATTTTTTTCTCTTATTGAATATGAATACTTCCTCTCATATTTTAATTATTTTAATATATATTTTATCACATTATAATATATAAAAATGATTTTAAAAACTATAATCTATTAAAAATATCAATATTAATTTATTATTATTAGAAAATTCAAGTCTAAAAATTAATTAAAATAATTTCATTTTATCTAAAACTTGTTATAATTTAATCAAATCCTGTCCAATTATTATAATACACCAAATAAAGAGCCAAACTATATTCAGTCTAATATAATTTAATTCAATTCAAATCTAACCTACCAAATGAAATCTAACTAATAATTATTTATTTGCCTTGAATAGTTTTTCAAATATTTCTACACATTTTCACATATGGCATTAAAACATTAGGTTTTTAATGAAACTTTTATTTGGAAAATGGGACAAACAACTGCTTTGTTGCAATAACATGGTGAATATATTGCAACTAATTATTCGGACCATCTTTTGAACACCCTAACCTTCAAACCATGTTTCATTTGGAGAATGATGGAGACATTGGGCCCATTCCTAGTGCCATCGTCCACCACTTGAACATTGTAGTTATGCATTATAGAGGCAGCCACCATTTTAATTTGAGTGAAAGCTACTTCCTTTCCAAGACAAGTTCTTGGTCCTGCATTGAAAGCTAAGAACTTGTATGATGGCTCGTGTTTGATCCCTCCTCTCTCCGAAATCCACCTCTCAGGTTTGAATTCCAAGCAATCGTCCCCCCATATTGACTTCATTCTTCCTAATGCATACAGAGAAAACAATATCTTTGTGCCCGGATCCACACGGTGGCCGCTTGGAAGGATGTCTGGTTTTACGGGAACCTTGTGCTGGAAAGGGACTGGTGGGTATAGCCTTAATGCTTCACAAATTGCACCATGTAGATAAACCAGTTTGTTCAGCTTTTTGATGTCGAATTTCAACCACTTTCCGGATTCTCCATCTGGGATTGTGGATTGAAGCTCATCTCTGATCCGGGATTCAACTTTTGGATTCTTTGAAAGAAGCCAGAACAACCATGTGAGAGCAGAACCGGTTGTGTCTCTCCCGGCAATCATGAAATTCAGAATTGTATCTCTCAAGAACTTGTCATCAGATCTCAATCCCATAGATTTGTCTTCATTCATGTATGAAGTTAATAAATCCTCACCCTCCTCTTCTTCGTTCAATACAGTGCCTTTGCTCAGGTCCTCCCTTTTTCTTCGTATATATTCAACTATTATCTGATCTAAAATCTTCTCAGCTCTTTTCATTTTCTTTTCTTCTCCAATCCCAAGCCATCTCTGTAGCTTCCACAAGCTTGCAGGTATGACGTGACGATAAAAATGCATTCCTCGGCATCTTCTAAGGCCCTGGCAAACCGAACTTCTGGGAGTTTAATAGACAAACATCCTGGATCATAGCCTGTGACCAGTATACATGTAGAATCAAATGTAAATCTTTGGAACAAGTCTTGCAAGTCCACAAATAAGCCTTGTTTGGACACATGATCGAGGATTGGAATCATCCCATTCTCCACCTTATCCGTGCTAGTCTTGAGCAAAAACTGGTGGAAAGTCTGGTGATTGATCAGGGCTCGAGCAACTTTTCTCTGGTTCTTCCAGGAATCCGAATCCGAATTAAAAATCCCATCTCCCAAAACATCAAATATTTCATTGAAGTCAGGGCCTTTAGGGAAGTTGCAGAAGTTGGAGCTCATGATGTAGTGGATGTTGGCTGGATCGGTGGTGGCCAGCATGTCCATTTTAGTGAACGAAGGTCCTTCGAATAAAAAAGTGCCTTGGCATCTCTCGGAAATTAGTGTGCCCCAATCGTGAATCCGGTGAACATTGAGAAGAAGTTCCGGCAACATGCCGATGAGTGGAAACTTCTTCGGGAGGCCATTGTTGTTGTTGTTGTTTTGGTGGGTTAAGTAGTGAAGAATGAGGATGCAAATGACTGCCAAGAAGACTTCAAAGAAACCAATAAAGGCCATGAGAGAATACAAGTGTTTTTCTATGCAGATTTTGTATGCGTTTTAGGCTAAGAGAGATGTATTAGGGTTTTTATACTTACAATTATTCTTAGAGACATCATGTACATTATTTTCATTGTTTAGATAAGGTAAAATTTTGAAGAGAGAATGGTTTTTTGTTTTTTTGTTTTTATAGAATTAGCTAGGAAAAACTAGGAATAGATTTTAATAAATTTTTTGTCATGTAATAAATATCCAGAATTTTTTTTGTCCGAACTTCAGTAAAATAACCTATTCTTGGTAAAATAAATTCTATATGTAATTTTAGGCTTCATATGGCATGTAGGATTGGATTTAATTATTTTCATGGCATTGGATTGGATTGGATTGGATTGGATAAGATTAGATTGAATAGGATTAAATTGGATTGGATTGTATAGAATTAGACTGGACAAGATTGAATTAGATTGGATAGGATTCAACTGAATTAGATAGGATTGGATAAATTAATGTTATGATGTGTTTGTTGTAGTGTGGGATTGGATAAATTAGTTTTGTGATGTGTATGGTGTAATATTGGATTGGATAAAATCAATTTTAAATAATTTAATTATTTTTAAAAATAAACAAATCTAATTTCAATTAATTTTAATATGAAATAAATTTTTTAATTATTACTAAAAGGATTTTTTATAAACATATTAAATTAATTTTGAATAAAATAGATATATCATATACTAAAAATATTAAAACTAATTTGAAAAATAATATTAAATATTAAATTATATTATATAAATAAATATAACTATATCAAATCAATTTAGAGAAAATAATATTTATTTTATAACTAATTTAAACAAATATTATATTTTAGAAATTTTTAATAAATATATTTACTTAACTTTTAAAATAAATAATTTAATTTAACATTAGGTGGAAAAAGAAAAGAAATGTAAAAAGAAAAAATGAAAAAAAAAAAAGAAAATAACGTGAAATTAAAGGGCAAAAAAAATAAAAAAAGAAGAAAAAATTGATGTGAAAACTGAAATACATAAAGAAAAAGCAGCAGAATGTCAAAAAAAAAAAAAAAAGGCTTGGGATTATTTTAACTCTACTGTTATAGTGGTTTTGATTTAACCTACCACAACAACATGAGACAAAAACTCTTACCAAAGATGGGTTTGGACCGGAAATTATTCAAACCCAGTCCAAAACCATTTAACAAACAAGGCCGTAGGGTACAATTGATTTAACAGGTTTGACTAACTTATCGATTTAGGTTATATTATTTAATAAGCTTACAACCGTTACTTGCATTGGTAGTGATAGTAGGTCATTAAATTTTAGCACATTAATACCTTTGAAAGTCATAGCATTTATGCTTCTAAAAAAGTCATAGCATTAAAATTTTACAAAGTTAAGAAAAAAGAAAAGAAAAGTATTTTGAATTTAAGACACTAAAGAGACATGTATTTACATTAAAAAAATTAAATAAAATAGTTAGATTTTTTTCTTAATTATGCTTGAATAAATAATTAACAAAACTATAGTTATATAATTTTGAGGTTTTGAATATCATATTTAGTTAGAAGCTAGATGTAATATATAATTTTTTAAAAATATTATGTCACTATAAATGTTAATTAAATTATTACCATAAATTTTATGACCTTAATATTATATTGAATTAGAAGCTATATACACTTTTTAATCTTAGAAAAACTATTATGTTATTGTAAATGCTAATTATTAATTTTCATTTGACATTGGAAATACTAATTATTAAAATGTAAAGTATTATATGTGAATTAGAATTTTGAAGTGTTGGAAATCAAGGAGAATCACAATCAAAGATTGGCCTATCAATCAGAGATCAATTGATTGATTCCCAATTTGTTTGCATGAATTACGATTGGTATGTTTTTAACTTTTTCAGTAGTTGATTTATTGTAATATTTCTCTATATATAGGTGAGCATGATTTGTAAAACCATATACAAAAAATATGGAATTTTTTCAGCTTCAATCATAACTCTTACTCTTCCATTTTTATAATGGTATCAGAGTAAAATCCTAAAAATTTTTTGAAAACCTTCTCTTTTAATCAAATCCTTCTCAGTAACACAAATTTTTTTCACAAAAAAAAAAAAAAAACATTTAGAGTCCTTAATGGTTGTAGAAAACAAAACTGAAGTCATCTCTACCCTAGACCAATCTGATCCATTCCATTTTCATCATTCAGATCATCCTGGTTTGAGTCTAATTACCAAACCCCTTAATGGTGACAACTATGCACCCTAGAAGAGATCTATTAGCATTGCTTTAAGTTCTAAGAACAAAATAGGTTTTGAGGATGGTTCCATTAAGAAACCACTTAAAACCGATGGAAAATTTGCTGCTGGGAAGCGATGCAATGATATGGTGCTCTCTTGGATGCTCAACTCCATTGATCCAAGTATCTTAAAAAGTGTAATCTATACAGAGCTTGCTTTTGAAGTTTGGACAGATTTGAAGGAATGATTCTAGCAGAGAAATGCACCAAGAATCTTCCAATTGCAGAGGGAAATAGTATCGCTTCAACAAAATACCATGTTAGTGACTCTTTACTACTCCAAACTTAAGGGAATTTGGGACAAATTAAGCTTTTACAGTGAGCCAGTAACATGCATATGTAGAGCAAGTTGTAAAATTGCAAAAAAGGAACAAGCCAACAAGGTAATGCAATTTCTAATGGGCTTAAATGATAGCTATTTTGCAATTCGTGGACAAATCTTGTTGTTGTAGCCCTTACCTTCTATAGGAAAAATTTATGCCATGATCCTACAAGAAGAAAAACAAAGGAATTTGACGATTGCTAAAGAATTCATGCTTGTCGAAGGAGCAAAACGTGGAAATGATTTGCAACATAAACTGAGAAACAAACTCTATTGCACTCACTACAATAGGAACAATCACACTATAGATCACTATTTTTTTCTACATGGTTTTCCTTCAAATAACAAATCAAACAAGAGAGGGAAGAAAACGATAGCAAAAAGTGATCAACCACAAGCAAACAACACACAAATAAACACTCCCACACTAACAAAAGAACAGTATCAACGACTTATGAGTCTTTTGAACAACAGCAATGACAAAGCTCAAGCCAATGCAACAAGTCAGTTCTCCTTACAAAATTAAAACACAAATCGATCATTGACACTAGAGCTATTGATCACATTACAGGTATATTCAAATTGTTGCAGCAAAAGAGACAAAATCCCATCAACCATATGTTGGCTCATCGAATGGTCACAAAGCTTTAATCAATTGCATTGGTTTGGCACAAATAAATGACAAAATTGAAGTCCCTGATATCTTATATGTCTCAAGTTTTTGGGTTAATCTTTTGTTAGTTAGCAAGTTAACCAAAATCTTTAAATTGCTCAATGACTTTCTATCTAACTTTTTGTGTTTATAGGATTTGGAAATGAAGAAGATGATTGGTTTAATGAAGCTTGCTAATGGGCTCTATTATCTTACATCAGAACCTAGTCCATCCAACAAGAAAATATAACCTAAAATCAACCATGTTACAAGCATGTTGTGGCATCAAAGATTAGGGCATCCATCAATCCAACCTTTAAAGCATCTTACTAGTTCAGGTCTAGAAATTTCTTGTGATTTGAATAGCTTTTGTGAAGTTTGCCATCTTGTAAAACAAACTTGATTGCCATTTGGCCACAATTCATTAAAAAAAAAAAAACACCTTTTTATCTTATTCACTGTTATATTTTGGGGGGCATTTAGAGTAGCTTCTATTTCAGGAGCTCACTATTTTTAACATTTGTGGATGATTTTTCGAGACATACATGGGTGTATTTGATGCGTCACAAGTATAAAACTCGAGAAATCTTGGAAAACTTTTTTGCATAGGTCAAAACTCAATTTAATACATTTGTCAAACGTTTACGAGTGGATAATGGTAGGGAATTCACCTCAATGCTCAATTTTTGCCAAAGTCAGAGAGTTTTATTTGAACATAACTGCACTTTTGCCCTTCAAAAAAATGGAATAGTTGAACGTAAACATAGACAACTCCTTAATATGGCTCATGCTTTACGTTTTCAAGCACACTTGCCTTTGATTTTTTGGGGAGAGAGTGTGTTAATAGCCATCTACCTCATAAATTGAACCCTAAGTATACTACTTGGCAAAAAGACACCTTATGAGCTACTTTATAACAAAACTCCCACCTTGATAAGACCTCATTATTTCCTTGCAAAATTGTCTCCAATGATGATGGAGAGCTGTAACAAAACAACAACTAAAATCAAGGAAAGAATTCAAACAAGAAGCAATCTTTGGAGACAAATCTGGTAATTAAACCAGAATATTTGAAAATCAATGGATGAGGAATGTTTCCTAACATTCCTCCCCTATCAATAGCATGATTTCCAATTTCAAGAAGTCAAATGAGTTTTCCTAAATTATCATTATGTTATCGTTACATAAAATTGTAGAAAAGCTTGTGTATATATTCTTTCTAAATGAGGATATGAATTTATGGTTTACTAGCTATCATTGAAAACCTTTATTCTTTCATATTCTCTGAATTCATTATGGTATCAGAGCCTAAACTCTCAATCCAATTATTTCATCAATGGTCCATTTTGATTTCTATCAAACTATCCACTACAAATGTTCTTCTATGGAAATCACAAATATTACCATCGATTAAAAGTCTTAGTTTAGAGCATCATATCAATGATTCCCAAAAGCCAGTAGATAAACTAGTTGATTCTACAGGAAACAAAACAAAGAATCCGGATAAGAGAAAAACACCAAAGTTAGCTTCCTTTTTTAACATGTCAGTAGACTAATATTTGAGTTTCTATATCATGTAAAAACGTGAACTGTCTATTTTTTTCTTAATGAATAAGAGAAAATTCAAGCTCTGTTCTATATCTCTTTCTCTTTCATTTTGTTGGAAAATAGGGGACGCAAAAGTCCATTTTTATGAAGAAATTCCAATGCAAATCATGGTCCATCCTCACCCTTGAAAGGCACGTGTGTGCGACCTAGGTAAATGAATGCAGTTGAAATTACAACCTTAGACGTGCTCCCCGCTGTTTTGTTGCTTAGATTTTTTTTTTCCTTTTTCATTTGTCTTGGTATCGTTTCTCTCTCATTTTTTCGGCTGTGATATCAATTAGCCTGGTATCTCTCAAATTGATAGACATCGTTTCCCTCTAGTTTTAAGGGATTTCTTTTTCCTATACGGTTGTGGTATCTTTGTGTGGTCTGATATCATTTCTCTCGTTTTTTCGGTGGTGGTATTGATTGGCCCGATATGACTCAAACTGATAAATATCATTTGTCTCTCATATTTGGGATTTTTTTCGAAGCAGGTGTGGCATCAAATTAATAAATACCGCTTGTTCATTTCAATTCACAATATCAATTATTTTTTTCCCTTAAATTGGTTCTCTTGCCACTTAAATTGGTTTTTCCACTTTAGAATATAAAAACCAAATTATGGAGATTGGTACCGATTTGTGCACATTCAACTTCCAAATATTGGAACCGATTTTTGCCAATTGGAATTAAATAACGCCAATTGGAACCGATTTTGGTGATATTGGTACCAATTTTCACAAGTTGAACAGGTTTCATTTCTTTCAACAAACCCATAAACCCAGACCCCTAAATTTGCCACTTTCATTGAATCCAAACCTTAAATTTCGTTTCTTTCCTTGTTAGACAAAAATAGTCCTAATAAACCATCCAAAAATCTTATTTAAACCCGAATTCCAAACATCATTTCATAAACTTATTTTTCAAATTAATAAATCCAAAACAAACAACCATTAGAAGATGAAGAAGAACACTATTGTCTGTAAATTTTTATTCTTTAACAGCACAAACCAAACAAACCTTTTTTTTTTTTTCCTTCTTTTTAACCTAATATCACAATCTTTTAAACCCTGGTGTTTGCAACATTGACTCGATTTACAGTCCAAGTGTTGAATGAGGAGGTAGCAATGGCAAGTACGATAGAGAAGAAGAAGAACAAAGTGGAAGTGTTCAATTCAGAGGAGGAGTTGATGATGACGCTAGCCAAGTCTTCTTCTTCTCTCTCTCTCTACTATTGTTGCTCTGTTTATAAAAGTCACTCTAAAAAGTGACTTTTATATCATGGACATTTTTGTCTCAATCCAATAATAGGTGACATTAGAACTTAACTATTAGTCCAATGACTTAACCACAAAACATGCTAGTATAGTTGCCACTTATAAAACAGTCCCTTGAATTAGGGTATTAACCCCTCTATGTTTGAACATGTTGAAAATAATTTGCAAATCTTCATCCTTTCATAGCAGCTTGTATTCACCATTACATGAAAATCTCACTTTGGCTGAAAACATTTCATCTGGGTTTGGCATACTTGAATTGTACATGTACTTATCAGCCCACATATCTACCAATGTGTACATCTCTAAATTTGGTACCCAATATTCGACTTGGTTGCCTAAGAACTTGGCACTGATGGGGAAGTGAGCCATCTTTATATTCTAGGAAAAATAAATCAAGACAATAAGTAAAACTTAATAATATTATTGTACACTGCTAAAGTAATTATACTAAATCATATATATGCTATGATTATATATTTATGTATGTATGTATGTATGTATGTATGTATATATGTATGAATGTATATGCTACAAACCTATATTGTGCATGTGTTTCGTGTAATATAACATGTGTGTGTGTGTTGGGCAATGTGTGCTTTCAAAACCAAGCCTGTTTGTTTTTGTGTGTAGTATGCAAATACGGCAACATGTATATATAAGTTCATACAACATATATTCTGCATTCATGTACCAGTATGTGTTGCTGTGGGGTGGTTGTTTAAAACCCAAGTCTGTGTACATATGTTTGTCTCGATGTGTATGCAAATACAACATGTATATAATTCCATAGATACATACATATTTTCATTATGAGTATTAAATCATCAATACAGCAACTTCCAGTGCATATAATCAACAAAGTAGCTCCTAGTCATAATGTTCAGGTCATATATATACAGCTCTTCAATTGTGAGAACAATGTCTCTAATAGTAGACCACACAGCACAAAGATAAAAGAAACATAACCCCAATGAGCATTTATAATCACAAAAATGACTTAACCCTCATATATATGCACATGAGTAAAAGTAAACCTAATAGTTATATAGACAACAAGGGATGAACTTTATGAACCAAATATTAACAAATATACTATCATAACACCAAATAATATGCATCTTAATCCTACTTTATGCAACTTGCATTCCCAAACAACTCATAAATTTCCATGTCAAATTAATCTTTTCTTTTTCTTTGGCAATGTAATAAAACAAGCAAGTTTGCAATTATTACCCATGTACTACAAAACCATAAAACAAAATTAAAAAAAAATTCCAATTAATAGTTATCTAAACTCTAATTGTTTCCTGAATTAATATTCTAACCAATTGTTCTCAATTAAAAATTGGAATATTATGAAAATTCCATTGAAAAACAAACTAATATGAATTTGAACCCGGTTTTCAAACTATCAATTAAGCTACCACTTACCATTAAAAATGTGTAACAATGTTAAAAATGAAGGACAAAATGGTAATTGGATAAATAAATTCATTAGTTAAATACAAAGAAATGTGAGCCAGATTATCCTTAAAACTTATACTAATAATAATCTTATAATAAGAGAAAAACCTAACAAAAGATAATTTAAAAATTAATTAAAAGAAAACCTAAGTTTAATCTACCATTGTGATATCTTTCTCTCATATCTCCCTTTTTCTCTCTCATACATCTCCCCTTCTTGGATTCGCTTTGCATCTCCACTTATGGCTCATTTCTTTCTCCCCTTTTCTTTCTCTACTTCTCTCTCTTTACTCTGCCTCCTCTCTTCTACCTTCCCTCATATCGAATGGAAACAATTGGGTGGCCTCTTCACCTTTACCTATGCTTACTTCAAAGATGTTATTAATATTTTTTGATTTATTAGTGATATTTTTATCATAGGCTCTCAATGATTAATTAATTATTTTATTCTTGAAAAATAATCTTTAGTGGTCTCATTTTTTTTTTTCATTTTAATATTCTCGAAATCTATTTTCAACAATTGGAGTTTGATGGTGTGTACCTTTTTACTTCCTTAAAAATGCTCCTGCAATGTATCCCACACTTCTTTTGTTGTTGTAGATACCATAATACATGGAAAAATATCATCTATTGATGTTTGCTAAAGAGTAAAGAGCAAATTATAGTTGAGCCTACTGGTTAGAAACTTATTACAAGTAAAGTCACTTTTGGTGGTTTATTATAATTTAGCCTATCACCATTACAAAATTCCATTATACTTAACCGGAAATTGATAAAAAGACCAAAATGCCCTCATTTTTAATTATTTTTAAAAAATTAAAAAATAATAATTAAATAATATATAAACTAATTTTTATAAGATCTCTACCGTCTATCTTAACATGGACAATAAAGATTAATTCGGAAAAAATAAAAAATTAAATAAAAATTAAATAAATCTTTTTCATTAGATCTTCACCATTCATCCTAAGATGGATGATGGAGATCAATTTGAAAACAAAAACCCTAAAAATTCAAGATAAAAAATAAAAAAAATTGAAAGAGACGAACCAAGATCATTTCTCTCTCTCTCTCTCTCTCTCTCTCTCTCTCTCTCTCTCTCTCTCTCGTCTATCTCCTTCTCTTGCTCTTCTTCTTCTATTTTATCTTTCTTCTTCTTCTTCTTCTTATTTTCTCTTCTCTTTCCTCTTTTTTCTTTTTGTCTTCTTCTTCTTCGAACCTAGATTTCATTTAGGTTCTGTTGGAATGAACCCATCTGGATTCTGGAACGAACCTAGATTTCTAACAAAATCCATATTTCATCTGGGTTTGTTCAAACCCATATGAATCCGGGTTTGTCTCTCTCTCCATAACCATTTTTTGGTCTTGATTTTTTTGGGTTTTGTTCATGATTTTTATTGATTTTGGGTGGTTGATTTGTTGAGTTTGGAGGTGAAGGTGGTGGTGGTGGGTGGATCTGGATTTGTCTCTCTCTCTCCCTCACCATTGTTTGGTCTTTATTTTTTTTTGGGTTTTGTTGATTATTCTTGTGATTTTTGTTGATTTTGTTGATTTTGGGTGATTGATTTTGCTGATGGTTTTAGGTGTTTTTGCTAATGACTTTTGTGGATGATGTTATATGGGGTTGATGATTATGGGTTCATCTAAATAATTTAGGTTGATGATGTTGATGATGTTGCATGGTTGAAGATGAACGGGGTAGGTGAGTGTGTAATGGATGAGGTGTTGTTGTATGGTTGGGTTGATGATTTTGAGTTCATCTAAATATTTGTATTGATGATGTTGATTGTGTTGTATGGTTGTAGATGAACTGGGTGGATGGATGTATGGTTGAAGATGGATAGAAGATAGGTTTTTCTCAATTGAAGATGAATTTTTCAATTTTTTTTATTTAATTTGTTTTAAGGTTTTTAAAATTTATTTTAACAGAAAATTAAAAATAAAATCAAAAGATAATTTTGCTCTTGTTTTAGTTAACTTGAATAGATATTTTTTAACGGTGATAGGCTAAATTATAATAACCCACAAAATATGACTCCGTCCGTAATGAGTTTCCAACCAGTAGACTAAATTGTAATTTACTCAAGAGTAAATAATGTTTGAAAATCTTTTTATATATTTTCTTACCTTTTTTGAGCAGATGAAAGAGTGGAATGTCTTCTAAGATGCTAAATCCCTCTTCAATAACCTTCCACAAACTTTGAGTGTGAAAATAGGTCCTCATTTTAATAGATCAAAAAATCATAATTTTTTCCTTGAAAGGCTGGAAGGGGAACAGAAGAACGGTTGGAAACTGCCATTGGTGTGCATATATCTATGAATTAACTATGCTTAGTGGATGACCAAACGCAGCTCTGATACCACTTATGGTTTGTTGAATAAAAGATTATAGATATAAATGTAATTGGAGGGTGGTGCCGTGTAGTGTGTATGTAGGACAAGTGAATGGGTAGTGTATATAGTTTGATATGGTGTAAGAAATAGGTGATAGATAGGGTGATGGGTGATAGGTTATAGGTTGATAGGTAATAAAAGGTAATGATGGTGTGATAAAAACTTTATTATTTTTTGTGAAAGTTGAAACAGAGTTGCATTTGGTAGAATGATAGGAAGAGATTTTATTGCTCACAATTCTTTCTTTTTTTGGCTTAATTAGCATTTTACAAAACAATCATCCGTCTCTATTTATAGGCAGTGAGGTTGGTGGTGGAGTGAGGTCACCGACTTCACTAACGAACTATTGAAAACTAATCTTGATTTTCTATCAGTTTCTATTAATTCACGCCACACATTTATACTTGTTTTCCAAGTACTTTTGGAACTGATCAGAAATGTGCAGCAATTTCATTAAGCACCTACCTGAATTGGAAATTGTACAGTGTTTTCTGTATTAAAAATCTACCTCGAGCATGGTTTTTATAGCAAATGGTGATTGCGGGTTTGATACTTTATATTATTTTCCTCTTCTATTATTCTACAAACTATCTTTTAATTTACATCGTTTTTTTATTCTCTTATTGATTGAGAATCCTCCATCTCATATTTTAAATTATTTTAATATATGTATATATATATTTTAACAATATGATATATAAAAATGATTTTAAAAATTATAATCTATTAAAAATATATATGTTAATTTATTATGATCAGAAAAATAACATCTAAAAATTAAATTAAATAATTTCATTTTATCTAAAAATAGTTATATATAGTTTAATCAAATCCTAACCAATTATTATATTACACCAAATAAAGAGCCAAACTATGTCAGTCCAATATAATTTAATTCAATTCAATCTAATCTACCAAATGAAATCTAGCTAATAATTATTTATTTGCCTAGAATAGTTTTTCAAAGACTTTTATTTCACATTTTTACATATGACATTAAAACATTAGGTTTTTTTTTTTTTTTTTGAAATAAAAAAATCAGGTTTTTATAATGAAATTTTTATTCGGAAATGGAACAAACAACTGCTTGTTGCAATAACATGGTAGACATATTGTAACAAATTATTCAGACCATCTTTTGAACACCCTAACCTTCAAACCATGCTTCATTTGGAGAATGATGGAGACATTGGGGCCATTCCTAGTGCCGTCTTCCACCACTTGAACATTGTAGTTATGGAGTATAGTGGCAGCCACATATTTAATTTGAGTGAAAGCTACTTCCTTTCCAAGACAAGTTCTTGGTCCTGCATTGAAAGCTAAGAACTTGTACGACGGCTCGTGTTTGATGCCTCCTCTCTCTGAAATCCACCTCTCAGGTTTGAATTCCAAGCAATCCTCTCCCCATATTGACTTCATTCTTCCCAATGCATACAGAGAAAACGAGATCCTTGTCCCCGGACCCACACGGTGGCCGCTTGGAAGGATGTCTGGTTTTACAGGAGACTTTTGCTGGAAAGGGACTGGTGGGTAGAGCCTTAATGCTTCACAAATTGCACCATGTAGATAAACCAATTTGTTCAGCTTTTTGATGTCAAATTTAAACCATTTTCGGGATTTTCCATCTGGGATTATGGATTCAAGCTCATCTCTGATCCGGGATTCAACTTTTGGATTCTTTGAAACAAGCCAGAACAACCAAGTGAGAGCAGAACCGGTTGTGTCTCTCCCGGCAATCATGAAATTCAGAATTGTATCTCTCAAGAACTTGTCATCAGGTTTCAATCCCATAGATTTGTCTTCATTCATGTATGACGTTAATAAATCCATACCCTCCTCTTCGTTGTTCAATACAATGCCTTTGCTCAGGTCCTCTCTTTTTCTCTGTATATATTCGACTATTATCTGATCTAAAATCTTCTTAGCTCTTTTCATTTTCTTTTCTTCTCCAATCCCAAGCCATCTCTGTAGCTTCCACAAACATGCAGGCCTGACTTGACGATAAAAAATGGATTCCTCGGCGTCTTCTAAGGCCCTGGAGAACCGAACTTCTGGGAATTTAATAGACAAACATCCTGGATCATAGCCTGTGACCAGTATACATGTAGAATCAAATGTGAATCTCTGGAACAAGTCTTGCAAGTCCACAGATATGCCTTCTTTGGAGACATGTTCGAGGATTGGAATCATCCCATTCTCCACCTTATCAGTGCTAGTCTTGAGCAAGAACTGGTGGAAAGTCTGGTGATTGATCAAGGCTCGAGCAACTTTTCTCTGGTTCTTCCAGGAATCCGAATCCGAATTAAAAATCCCATCTCCCAAAACATCAAATATTTCATTGAATTCTGGGCCTTTAGGGAAGTTACAGAAGTTGGAGCTCATGATATAGTGGATGTTGGCTGGATCTACGGTGATCAGGATGTCCATTTTAGTGAACCAAGGTCCTTTGAGTGAAAAAGTGCCTTGGCATCTCTCGGAAATTTGTGTGCACCAGTCGTGAATCCGGTGAACATTGAGAACAAGTTGCGGCATCATTCCGACGAGTGGAAACTTCTTCGGGAGGCCGTTGTTGTTGTTGTTGTTTTGGTGGGTTAAGTAGTGAAGAATGAGGATGCAAATGACTGCCAAGAAGACTTCAAAGAAACCAATAAAGGCCATGAGAGAATACAAGTTTTTTCTCTATGCAGATTTTGTATGCGTTTTAGGGTAAGAGCTAGAGATGTATTAGGATTTTTATACTTACAATTATTCTTAGAGACATCATGTACAGTATTTTTATTGTTTAGATAAGGTAGAAATTTTGAAGAGAGAATGGTTTTTTATTTTTTTAATGGAATTAGCTATGACAAACTTGGAATAGATTTTAATAAATTTGGTCATGTAATAAAAATCCGGCATTTATTTTTCGTCCAAACTTTAGTAAAGTAACCAATTCTTGGTAAATAAATTCTATATATAGTTTTAGGCCCCGTTTGGCACGCGGGATTGGTTGGATTATTTTTATGGGATTGGATTGAATTGGATTAAATGTGATTGGATTGGATAGAATCGAATTAGATAGAATTAAATTGGATTGAGTCAGATTGGATTGAATAAATTAGTGCTGTGATACATTTGGTACAATATGGGATTAGATAAATTAGTGTTGTGATGTATTTGGAATAATATGAGATTAGATAAAATCAATTTTAAATAATTTAATTATTTTTAAAAATAAGTAAATCTAATTTCAATTAATTTTAATCTGAAATAAATTTTTTAATTAATACTAAAAGGATTGTTTTTAAACATAATAGATTAAGTTTAAATAAAATAAATATATCATATACTAAAAATATTTAAACTAATTTGAAAATAATATAAAATATAAAATTATATTTTATAAATAAATATAACTATATAAAATTAATTTTAGAGAAAATAATATTTATTTTATAACTAATTTAAATGATTATTATATTTTAGAAATATTTAATAAATATATTAACTTAATTTTTAAAATAAATAATTTAATTTAACATTAGGCATGAAAAAGAAAAGAAATGTAAAAAGAAAAAATGAAAAAAAAAGAAGAAAATAACGTGAAATTAAAGTGTAAAAAAAAAAAGAAAGAAAAATTTGACTTGAAAACCGAAAGGCATAAAAGATAAAGCAACACCATGTTTAAAAAAAAAAAAAAACAAAAAAAAAAAAAACAAAAAACCTCAGTATTATTTTAACTCGGCTATTGTGGTGGGTTTGATTTAACCCACCATAGCAGCATAAGACAAAAGAGCACGAGATTGATTTTCAAATCCCATGCTCTTACCAAACAGTCCAAACCCATATAACAAATAAAACCTTAATGTATGAATTGATTTAATGGGTTTGACTAACTTATGTAATACTATTCAATGAGATTACAAACGTTACTTGCATTGGTAGTGATAGTAGGTCATTAAATTTTAGCACATTAATACCTTTGAAAGTCATAGCATATATGTTTGTAAAAATGTCATAGCATTAAAATTTTACAAAATTAGAAAAAAAGAAAAGAAACATATTTTGAATTTAAGATAGTGAAGAGACTTGTGTTTACATTAATATATATATATATATATATATAATAGTTAGATTTTTTTAATTATGCTTAAGTGAATAATTAAACGAACTCTAGTTATATAATTTTGACATTTTGAATATCATATTTAATTATAAGCTAGATGTAATATATAATTTTTTAAAAATATAATGTCACTATAAATGTTAATTAAATTATTACCATAAATTTTATGATCTTAATATTATATTGAATTAGAAGCTATACATACTTTTTAATCTTAGAAAAGCTATTATGTTATTTTAAATGATAATTATTAATTTTTCTTTTGACATCGTAAATGTTAATTATTAAACGTCAAGTATTATATATGAATAAGAATTGCGAAATTTAAAACTAACATTAGGTTTTATAATTATATTATATGGTAGGAATAATGACCAAATGAAATGCACATATTTAGTTAGTCTTGTGCATTCAATGATGTAAATACTTTTATGATGCTATAATTTAATTAAACGGAAATTCATTAAATATAATTATATTATAATAAAGTGAAATTAAATAACAATCATGAAATTCACAATATAAAAATTGATTTACTACATATTAAGGAAGAGTTTTTACATACACATTCAATTTTTTTAAACTACATACACATTCAATTGTTTGTATTATATTCTATTCAAAGATGTGATTGTATTGTGCAACTTAATTCACATGTTTGGTTTGTAATGTACATTATATTAACTAACACATTTTTAAAAATATTAGAATATAATTTATAAACCTTATTATATATAATATTAATATAATAATGATAAATTCAATTTTAAAATAAAAATTTAATTTATCAAATGCTATATAATAGATTTTGTGGATGTGGTTATATATCTTGTATTGTATTCAAGATTAGTATTGAATGATACAGTGTAACACGTTTTTTTTTTCCCTTCTTGTGCATTATACCAAGTAATAAATTAGAATAAAGCTAAAATAAATTAAATAAAAATCGTGAACTTCAAAATTCAAAACCGTTTTATCAAAGATATCATAAGAGTGTTTACATGCGCGTTTTATTGTCTATCTTCATTTTTTTCTTCTATTAAAGAGTATATTATATATTACCACTTTTAAAATATATTGTAATATATTTAATAAATAATCATTAAATATGATATTTTTATAATTAAACAAATAAATAAAAATTAAATATTACATTAAAAATCATTAATAATAATATTACATTAAATATCTATTTAAAAATGCAATATGATATAAAGTTGCAATTATGTGGTGACTAACTATCTTAGATTGAGTATATTCAATATTTTACTTATAACATGACATTAACTTACAATATTTATGTTTATATGGTAACTAAATACGTTAGCATTATAGAATTACCATTGGATGAAACTTTGCTTGGAGAGTAATTTTATTTATATGGTTTTGATTCTTCTTATTCGCTATTCTAATGTCCCTTAGCATTGGGGTCTAGCTTAGGATAGATGTTTTTCTTATTTATAAGATATGGATTTCAAGGTGGCTCATATTTATCATGAGGAAAATTCAGTTTTGGATGCTTTAATTTCTTGTTCTCCTTCTTTTGTTTGTTCTAGTTGGTAGTGGTTGACTCTTATTTTTTTGGTTCCATTTCTTTTTGATGATTTACTTGACAAGTGTCATTGTCAGTTTACTTAGTTTAGGCTATAGAGGGTGTGCTATGGGGTTTGATTTGCATTACTTTGGTTTCAGCCAAACCTTTTGTTGTCATTTCCTTCCCATGATCTGGTTATATTTTGTTTGAGATTGTTCTTTTTGTTTTTGGCTTTTTGCCATTCTTTTATTTGTCTGTTTCTTTTCTCTTTTTAATGAAAAGTTGGCTTTGACCAACAATCTTATATATATATATATATATATATTTAATTATGTAAGCATTAGTATATTCAAAGTTCTACTTGCAACATCACTTTAACATGCAACATAGCTTTAACTTGCAATATTTATATTTATATAGTAACTACTTATATTAGCATGAGTATATTCAATCATTAACTTTTATCACGATAAAATATATCGTGATTCTATATTTTTAAATCTCACTTTTATAATGAATACTTGAGAGATTTTCGGTTATTTTAATGTGTTTTTGTTTAAGTGTTTTGTATAGGTGTGTCATAGAAGGTTATGATAAGCAATCTGAAGTGTTTTCAAGGTAAATTCAAGTTAAAAGGGTTAAGAGTCCCACGGGTTTAAGTTTTAAGATGAATCAAAGTTAAAATGGTAGATTTTTATTTTTGGGCTGCAGGATAGGTCGTCTTGTTTGAGCTTGTAAGGAGTGCACAATTCTCATTACATGAGCCATAACCTATCAAATTAAAGGCCCAGATGTCTAGCTTCCATAGCTTCTGACGGTTCATGAATCGGAGTTCTATAGCAAAAGTTATTTTTGGTGCCCGAAGGTTAGGAGTTTTATGACCAGAGAACGTGAAACATATTTAGTGATCCTAATCGCGAAACTTGACAGAAAAGAGTCCGAGTTCAACTTAAAGACCTAATCGTTCACCACTTAAAACCCTAACTTGCACCTTATAAATAGAGGACTTTAGACATGAAAAAGAACAGTCATTCATAGCCATTGAACAACCATTAATCACACTAAAAGGGAGAGAAGAGAGAAGAGTTTTAAAGGGGCTCAAGGAGTGTTTTGAACATCAACTGCTGCAGCCTCTTACAAACATTTACAACAACCTCTTAAAGCCATTTTGTGCTATTTTGCGGTAGGTTTAAACATCTCATTGGTAAGGGTTTCAAGCAACCTTGAGAGAGGAGAAGAAGGAGCCTTTAAAGTGATGTTTGGAGGCCGAAATTGGATCACAAAGTCAGCCCTCTACAGAAGGTCATGATTGCCTATGGAGACGTTATTTCAAAGCCACAAATCAGACCATCATTAATCTTTGAAGAGCTTGAACAATCATCTCAACAACACTTGCGGATTTGGTGCAAAAACAAACAAGAGAAGAGAAGTTTCGTTGTCAAAGTTGTGGTTGATTCTTGGTGATAGAAGGGATCCCACCATGCATTGAGATTTCTCTTACTCTTATATGATTTTAATTGTTTAATGATGGTGTTGGTTGTTTGTTTGTTTGATTTAATTTGTATTATATTGATGATGAACTAGAATATTTGTCTGGGGTTGCAACGAACATTAACCATGAATTCACCATATTTTTATTGTTGGTTAATTGAATTTCTATTAATTGAGTTCTATTCTATTTTAATCGTTATGCTCTTAGATTACTTGATCACTAGTTTAAGAGATTTGGTAACTTGACTAAACTTGAAAGAGGAACACTTGTGTTTAGATCTGAATAGAATGACATATAGCATGTCAGATAAAAATATACTCATGTGCTATATGTGATTGTGTGTGGATACTTATTCATAATGAGTTTGTATTAACCATCCAACATAGAAATATAGCTAGGCGTTTAATGTGAACATACTTGTGATGGACTCGAAAGAGACTAGCAAATATTATAGTGTTACATGATTAAGCTCAGGATGAGAATGAAATAATTAACAGTAAAAATATAGGTTGAGTGGATTGATTGGGTGAAATTGTAGCTCTAGACCATTATCTCCTTCGTTGTGATTTTAATTAATTAGTTGTATTGATTATTTTTCTATTTTAGTGTAATTTTATATATTCATTATTTCGATAGTTTGGATAAGGGTATTTGAGACAATTATCTCTTTGGTTGTGAATTAGCATATTAGTTGTTTTAGTTTCCTTTAATTTAGTTTAATATTATTTTCTTAAATTTCATCTTTTGAGAGTTTGGATAAGGGCAATCGAGATCAATTTTAGTACTTAACGTGACTTGGACAATCTCTGTGGGAACGATGCTCTACTCTTCATTGTGTTACTTATGGACCATGTATACTTATACATGTTTCTAGTGTAAATTTTGTGCAAAAGAAAATATCTTATCATTTAGATTAGTTTATAAAACACACTAGAAATTTGCTCATCAAGTTTTTGGCGCCATTGCCGGGGTTTATTCCAAGTTGTGTTAATATTAATACTAGTCAAGACTTTCTTACTTCAAATAAATTTGCTTTTCTTATTTTTTATTTGATTTTTGATTTTTTGATTTTTTTTTTGGAATTTTTCAAAGAATGGATTACTAGGACCACGAGTGGTGTAATGCTAGTGGAATGAATGCATTTCAAAGCCCATTCGTGAATGGTGATGATTAGAGTGGTACACAATGGAGTGATAGTCATTGGAGCAATCAAATGTCGACAATTATTTATTTGACTTTAATGAGCAACACTATTATCCTAATCCAAACTTCTAAGACCTAAGGTGGATTGGTCAACCAAGTTTCGTATGGGGCGCAGATCTAGATCAAGTCTCATATATGTATCCATCGTATTCAACAAATTTCCAAGATCAATTTCATGAACCTTATAATCCTCTAAATTTTCAAGGCTACGATTAACAATTTTACATTCCTCCTTAAAAAGAGCAACCATCTACAGAAGAGATTCTTATACAAATACTCAAAGAGATGATGGACGAGCGTCGGGAATGAGAGGACAAGTACAAGCAACGGATAGACAATATATGGTAGGAACAACAGGTTTCAATGCAACATCAGCATGTTATACAGGTTCAGATAGATTAGTTCTTAAGTGTATGTCAACAAGAAACACATCCTGAGATGGAAGAATAGGAGCTTATATAGTTCATGGAACAAAATGATATTTCCATAAAGAGAATGGGCAGTTTATTGCAAGAAAAAGAGATTGTGATTCAAAACTTACAAGTTCAAGTGGATCGGTTGATTAGTAAACATAATAGTAGTTAACATGAAGCACTCCTTAATGAGTTAGGAAACAATCTTGAACAAGAGGAAGAAGAACAGTGTCTAAAGACCATCTGGAGTGGTGGTGAAGAGTTAAACATGAGCAACTTGAGCAATTAACAACTTACTTTAGAAATTAAATCTTTAATTGACAATGAAAGGGTCGAAAATGAAGAGGAAAATGATATTAAGAAGACCCCAAGTCAAGAAGATAAACCCAATGAGACATCTCGAGTTGAAATTACACCATATATCTCACCACAATCCATATCCAAGTAATTAGGTTTCGGGGCGTTTGAGCCTACCGATGTTATTCCATAGTTGGCAGTTAGAACTCTCAACCGATCGAGAGAATTCATTAAGGATAAGTTGGACGAGCAATATTGTGAAATTACATGCGATTCATGTTGAAGAGGTGACTTTAGAACAACTCAAGTCTTGCGATTTGCCATAAATAGAGGAGAAGTGTGTAGAGGTTGACATGGAGAGCAACATGGTAGAAGTTAGATGGACGAAAGAACTATCACAAGACCCCTATGAGCTTTTTGAAGGAAAGCAAGACTTTTGATTTCATCCATATGAGAGAGGAAGATGATTCAAGAAGAAGCTTAGAGAGTGAAATGGGCATGAGCTTTTGCAAGTTCATCCTATATCACACCAACAAGGGTGTATCTACATTGCTCGGGATAAAATCTCTTGGAGCAAATTCAAGTGTAGGGTGAAAAGGTCGTTCCTCTAAGTAAAGACTTATCGGTGGAAACCAGGTTGAAAGAGTCATGGAAGAAGTCAAGTTGAAGGCTTTAAATTTAGTTCTGCTTAGGAGGGAACCCAAGAGTTCTTAAATTTCTTTTTGTTTAGTATATTTGTTTTTTTTTTTTTTTTTGTGTCTTTTAATTTTTAATTTTGTGTTTATGGTTGTTTTGTAGGAGTGACCAAAAGAAAAGAGAGCATTGCAAAGTCAAGATCATCAATTCACCAAGGTTAAGCTTGTGAGGGAAGTTTCTTAACTTTACTCTCATTATGCGTTTTAATTTGATAATATTGCAGAACTTTGGTTTGGGGGTACACTTACTTTTATTTTGTTATAAGTTGATAGTAACATATGCTAAATGTTATCTTGTTTACCTGTGAAAATGAATTTATTTATTTTTTTATGTTTTTTCGTTTTTAGTTGTCTTCGGGTTTGCTCGAGAGCGAGCAAAATTAGATTTGGCGGTGTCAAATTTCCCTTATATTTGTGATGAAAATTCGAGTATTAATCCATTTATTTTGCTTGTATGAATTTTTTTTTAATTTTTTTAATTTTATTATGTTTTTTGGATTTGCTCGAGGATGAGCAAATGTTAATTTTGGAGGTATTTGATCACGATAAAATATATTGTGATTCTATGCTTTTAAACCTCACTTTTGTAATAAATACTTGAGAGATTTTAGTTATTTTAATGTGTTTTTGTTAAGTATTTTGTATAGGTAAGTCATGGAAGGTTATGATAAACAATTTGAAGTGTTTTCAAGGTAAATTCAAGTTAAAAGAGTTGAGAGTCTCACAAGTTTAATTAAGTTTCCAGACGAATCAAAGTTGAAATGGTAGATTTTTGTTTCGGGGCTAGAGAATAGGTTGTCTTGTTTGAGTTTGTATAAAGTGCACAATTTGAGCTACATGAGCGACAACCTATTAATTTAAAGCCTCGGATGTCTAGCTTCCATAGCTTCTGACAATTCGTGAATCGAAGTTCTGTAGAGAAAGTTATGACCAATCTAGTGCCTGAAGGCTAGAAGTTTCGCAACCCGAGGATGCAAAACGCATTTATTGATCCTAGGTCACGAAACTTGACAGAAAAGAGCCCGAGTTCAGCTTAAAGACTTGATCATTCTGTTGGAACCGTTGGAAGACCTACGATCACACTTTACTAACAAACTTCACGAACTAATTTTAGTAATCACGAACTAATAAAGAGAAGTGAAGAAAATTATTCTCTCAAAACTCACAGACTCTTAACTCAACTTTCTTTACTCATATAATCTTTCTTGATGAATTGATGGATTGATGGTAAATTTTTGAATTGATTTACATATAGATAAACATTCTTATTTATACTAGTTTAGATATATCTTAATTAATTACTAATACTTGAACTTAATAAATTCAAACACTCATTTAAAGTTCCTAGACACATAAAACTAGTTCACCACACAAAACTAGATTCATAACAAATTCTAGATACATGTAGATAAGCTTTCTAGATGCATGTAGATTAGATTAGTATTCCAACATCCCCCCTTAATCTAGACTTGAGTAATGCCAAGATTCTCCTTCATTTTGACAAAAATTTCAGCCTTCAATGCCTTTGTAAAAATATCTGCAATTTGATATTGTATCTTGCAATGCTTGATCATTACTTCTCCTTCTTTGATCAGTTCGCGAATGTAGTGATACTTGATTTGAATGTGCTTGCTCCTCCAATGAAAATCTAGATTCTTGCTAAGTGCGATTGTTGAGTTATTATCACAATACAACATTTTTTCCTTTTCTTGAGAGCATTTCAATTCTTTCAACATCCACCTCAACCAAAGTGCTTGACAACCAGCTGCACACATAGTAATATACGTTGTTTCTGTTGCAAAATTAATGTCCTAAAATCAAACTCCTAAAATTAAGCCTCTCTTGTAATTAGTTGATTCTTGTACCATGATTCTAGTAATTAGTTGACTATTGTAATTACTAATTATTTAATTCTTGTAATTATTTTTCTTTCCTAGATTAGTTATTCTATTTCCTAAACTTTAGCATCAAGTTGTATTTTGGCTATTTAAACCTATTGATCACAAGAGAATAATATTGAAGTTTTATTTTGTTTTTCCTCAAATCTCTTGTTCTCTATTATACCATTGTTTTCTACTTGGTATCAGAGCCAGGTTCCTATTACTCGTACCATATTACTACAACTTGAATCTTCATCTGTTCGTTGCACTATGGCTGACAACAGACCTGAATCATATACACAAGTTATACATGTTCAATCCGACAACTCTGGCTTCAAAGCCGGCATCATTCTTACCGAAACTAACTATGATGTATGGTCCCAAATCATGGAGATGCATATTGCAGGACGTGAAAAACTTGACTATATTATTGGCAAAACTCCCAAACCAAAGGATACCGATGCTTCTTATGCGAAATGGTATGCAGAAAATCAGAAGGTCAAGGGATGGTTGTTGACATCTATGTCACCAGAAATTATGAAGCGTTATCTCCGATTAAGCACTGCACGTGAAATTTGGAATGCTCTTGCCAAAGCATTTTATGACGGGTCAGACGAATCGAAAATCTTTGCACTAAATCAGCGAGCTTTCTCTACTAAACAGGTTGGTCGCCCTCTGTCAACTTATTATGGTGATCTTGTAGAAATTTTTCAAGAGCTAGACTATCGTGATAAAGTTGTGATGAAAGATCCTGATGATGTTATTGCATATAAAAAATCTGTTGAACGTTTGAGAGTGCACATCTTCCTAAATGGACTTGATACAGAATTTGAACAACTCAGAGGTGAGATTCTCAGAAAGGATCCAGTACTGGATTTTGAAGAGACGTATGCGTATGTACGTCGTGATGCTGTTCGAAGAATGACAATAAATGGAGAACCTGATCATCCTGAGTCATCTGCCATGGTAGCTCGTCGACACAAATCTCAACAGAGGCATACCAATCTACAACCAGAGCGACATTCTGGCCCACCAACACAGATTGCTGACCAAAATCAGTCATCTGGATCACAGAATCGCAGCTATGAAATAGGAGCTTCGAAGTCAGAACGCTTGTGTACTCATTGTGGTGGAATTGGACATACTAAGTCGAGGTGTTATGAATTGATTGGATATCCGAATGGTGGGATCCTACCAAAGCACCTAATAAACGCAATTCAAAACCAAAAAATCATGCTTCTGCTGCTGTAATCGAATCTTCCAACAATCCTGAGGAAGCCTCATCATTAATTGCTACATCAGGTAATATTGGTAAGGCTCTTAAAACCTCTACACTTACTAGTAATAGTACATGGATAATTGATTTTGGTGCTACAGATCACATGACCTTTGACACTACTCACATTCAGTCTATGAAATCATCCAAACAATCTGTAGTGTCCACAGCCAATGGTACTCCTTCTCATGTTATTGGAGAAGGTTCAATTACTCTTACAAAAAATATGAATTTGGATTCTGTTTTGGTTGTTCCTTCCCTTAACTATAATTTATTGTCTGTTGCTCAAATAACATGTGTTTTGCATTGTATTGTGATTTTTTGGCCTAACCTTTGTGTTTTTAAGGACATTCGGACTCAGAGGACAATTGGTTATGGTACTAGAAAGGGAAAGCTCTATTATCTGGACTTGACTCCGATAAGTTCAAATCAATTGGCTCAAGCGTTCTCGGTTGAAAAGTCTAGAAATATTCAGAATTCAGAAATTTGGTTGTGGCATAGGCGCTTAGGCCATGCTTCATTTGGATATTTAAAAAAACTATTTCCAAGATTGTTTTCTCAAGTGGCCAATTCAAATTTTAAGTGTGATGTTTGTGAATTGGCTAAAAGTCATCGTGTTTCATTTCCAATAAGTATGAATAAAAGTCCAGTACCTTTTATGGTTATTCATTCTGATGTATGGGGTCCTGCAAAGATCTCTTCTCTAAATGGTGCACATTGGTTTGTTTCATTCATTGATGATCACACACGTATGACTTGGGTTTGTTTAATGAAATGAAAAGGTGAAGTTAGTTCTCTATTTCAAAAATTTCATAAGATGATAGTCACTCAGTATCAATCTCATATACAGGTTCTCCGCACGGATAATGGTGGAGAATTTGTAAATCAAGACTTGAAACAATATCTGAATTTACATGGCATTGTTCATCAGACGACTTGCCCCTACTCCCCTCAGCAAAATGGGGTTGCGGAGCGTAAGAATCGTCATCTCCTTGAAGTTGTATGTGCTTCTTTATTTGGGGCTCACATGCCCACCAGTTACTGGGGTGAAGCTGTCACCGTTGCAGCCTACCTTATTAATCGTGTACATTCCAGTTCATTAAAATTTCAGACTCCTTTTCACGTTCTTCATGAGGTCATAAGTGCTCCTACTGTGCCAAATTTGCCACCTAAAGTATTTGGGTGTGTAGCCTTTGTACATCTTCACAAATCCTTGAGAAATAAATTGGAACCTCGAGCTCTTCGGTGTGTATTTGTTGGTTATGCTTCGCATCAGAAAGGTTATCGGTGTTATCATCCTTCTTCTCGCAAGATATATGTTACCCTTGATGTTACCTTTCATGAGGATGAAATGTATTATTCTGTTCTTGAGTCTCCATTTCAGGGGGAGAATAGAAATGAATTGCAGACTCTAGACTCCTTAAAGTCTATAAGTGGTGGCAATTGGGAATGTTCAGATGAGGCAATCGGGCACACACTGGAGGATGAGAATGGGCACATATTAGAGGATGAGAATTGTCGGGATCAAGTGGAAGCGGTACCACCAGTATCTCCATCACCACAAGAGGCAGTCCCCTCTCTTCAATTTGTACCTCTTAACCAATTGCCCTCTCAGGCCGAGTCCAACTCCGAAGCTCAGGTAATTTCTGAACCTCATATAAAAGTGTTACCCAATCGAGTCACAAGAGGAATACCTAGAGTAAATTATGAACCTACTCTTAGCTCCAAAACTAAATATCCTATGAGCAACTTTGTGTCTTACCATAG
Organism: Nephelium lappaceum; assembly: GCA_021234005.1. NCBI lineage: Eukaryota > Viridiplantae > Streptophyta > Magnoliopsida > Sapindales > Sapindaceae > Nephelium > Nephelium lappaceum. The sequence continues at coordinate 32,892 of JAIZFV010000027.1, forward strand.
ATTGTCAAAGGAATGTGAATCATTTGTAAATCAATTATCTACTGTATCTATTCCTAATAGTGTGCAGGAGGCCTTGAGAGATCCTAAGTGGAAAGAAGCAATGAACGAAGAAATGAAATCCCTCCAAAAGAATTCAACATGGGAAGTTGTGGACTTACCTGAAGGAAAGAAACCTGTAGGATGCAGATGGGTCTTTACCATTAAATATAAAGCTGATGGAACTATTGAACGATTTAAAGCCAGACTTGTTGCCAAAGGATATACTCAAACTTACGGAGTTGATTATATAGAAACATTTGCACCAGTTGCCAAAATTAATACTATTCGTATTTTATTGTCTCTGGCTGTGAATCTTGACTGGCCGTTGCACCAATTTGATGTAAAGAATGCATTTTTGCATGGAGATCTCCAAGAAGAAGTATATATGGAATTGCTTCCTGGATGTAATATGCAGACTGAAGGAAGCAAGCAAGTTTGCAAATTAAGAAAGTCTTTGTATGGTTTAAAACAATCCCCTAGAGCTTGGTTTGGGAGGTTTACGAGCTCCATGAAGAAGTTTGGATACCAGCAAAGTAACTCAGATCATACTCTCTTTCTAAAATATAATAAAGAAAGGGTTACTGCTCTTATTGTGTATGTTGATGATATGATAGTAACAGGAAATGATCCAGAAGAGAAGAATGCATTACAGAATCATCTTGCCCAAGAGTTTGAAATGAAAGATCTTGGTCCGTTGAAGTACTTCCTAGGAATTGAAGTGTCGAGATCGAAACATGGTATTTTCTTATCGCAACGAAAATATGTCTTAGACTTGTTAAGTGAAACTGGTATGTCAGCTTGCAGTCCAGTTAGCACTCCTATGGAAGAAAATTTGAAACTAAGTATGGATCCAAATCAAGTCTCTGCTAACAAGGAACGCTATCAGAGACTGGTGGGAAGATTAATGTATCTTGGACATACACGCCCTGATTTAGCTTATGCGCTAAGTGTTGTTAGTCAATTCATGCATTCCCCAAAGGAACAACATATGAATGTTGTAACTCGCATTTTGCGATACTTGAAGTCATCCCCAGGAAAGGGTATTTTGTTTACAAAAGGAGACAACTTGGATATTAAAGGTTATACTGATGCTGATTGGGCTGGATCAATTGATGATAGACGTTCTACATCCGGTTATTTCACATTTGTGGGAGGGAATCTAGTTACTTGGCGAAGCAAGAAACAAGAGGTTGTAGCTAGATCCAGTGCTGAGGCTGAATATAGGGGAATGGCTAAAGGAGTATGTGAATTATTGTGGATCAGAAATTTAATGCAAGATTTACATATTCAGCAGGTTAGTCCTATGAGGTTATATTGTGATAATAAAGCAGCATGTGATATTGCCCATAATCCGGTTCAACATGATCGAACTAAACATGTTGAAATTGATAGACATTTTATTAAGGAGAAACTGGAAGCAAAGCTCATTGAGGTGCCTCATGTTCGATCTGAAGATCAACTTGCGGATGTGCTCACCAAGGCAGTATCAAGCCAAATATTTAATAGGTGTCTCGACAAGTTGGGCATGAGTGACATCTATGCACCAACTTGAGGGGGAGTGTTGCAAAATTAATGTCCTAAAATCAAACCCCTAAAATCAAGCCTCTCTTGTAATTAGTTGATTCTTGTACCATGATTCTAGTAATTAGTTGACTATTGTAATTACTAATTATTTAATTCTTGTAATTATTTTTCTTTCCTAGATTAGTTATTCTATTTCCTAAACTTTAGCATCAAGTTGTATTTTGGCTATTTAAACCTATTGATCACAAGAGAATAATATTGAAGTTTTATTTTGTTTTTCCTCAAATCTCTTGTTCTCTATTATACCATTGTTTTCTACTGTTTCTACAGAAGAGAGAGCAACAACAATTTGTTTCTTTGAAGACCAAGAAACTGCACTTGAACCAATATTGACCGCATGCCCTGATATGCTTTTGTGATCACATGTAACTCCTCCCTAATCACTTTCACTGTAACCAACCAAGGTTGATTCTTGTAATCTCTCACAATGAATCCCATGGTCAACAGTACCAGCAACATAACAAAAAATTCTTTTACCAGCCTCCCAATGACTTTTCTTTGGTGAAGTCATAAATCTACTCAACATGTTGACAACAAACATTAAATCTAGACTTAACGTTGTTAAATACATTAGACTTCCCACTAAACTTCTATAAAGACTTCCCATTAATTTTCTTCACTCCCATCATCTTTCCTTAACTTCATATTTGTCTCTATAAGAGTATTGCAAGGGACAGAACCATCTATTCTAAATTTCTTCAACAAATCTTTTGCAATTTTTGTTGAGAAATACTGATTCCTTCATTTGTTTGCTTTACTTCAATTCCAAGGAAGTAATGAAGAAGTTCTAAGTCGGTCATCTCAAATTCTTCCATTATAGATTTTTTAAAATCCTTTCCCATTTTCTTATTATTGCCTATAAAGATAAGATCATCAACATCCAAGCAAATAATAAGAAAATTACCTCTTTCGTCTTCTTTGGTGTAGAGTGCATGTTCACATGGACATCTCTTGAATCCATTCTTTGAAAAGAAATTATCAATTCGACTACACCAAGCTCTTGGAGCTTATTTTAGTCTATACAATGCTTTCTTTAAGCGATACACCTTGTGTTCTTCTTCTTTCTTTTCGTAATCTAGAGGCTATTCGACATAGACCTCTTCTTCCTGAAAACCATTAAGGAATGTCGATTTCATGTCCAATTGATGCACCTTCCAACCTTTTTGTGTTGCCAACAACAATAGTAGATGAATTGTCTCCAAATGAGTTGCTGGAGCAAAAATTTCTTCATAATCAACACTAAACTTCTACCTGTAGCATTTCACAAGTCTTGCTTTGTTTTTGTCTACTTTACCATTTGAATCCAACTTTGTTTTGTAAACCCATTTTACACCAAGAATTGTCTTGCCTTAAGGAAGATCTATCAACTCCCATGTCTTGTTTTTTAAAATTGCATCTATTTCTTGATTCATATTTATTCTCCATTTCTCTTCCTTGGTTCCTTATTCAAAACTTATTGGATTAATTTGCATCTACAAGTAACACAAAATTGATTCCATCAGTTGAAACCATAACATATTCACTTTAGGGATACCTTTTTTATGGTTTATCGGGTTGATCTCCTTAATGATGGCAAAGTTAACTCCTTATCACTTGATGATGAACTAGAAGTTAAGTAAAATGGTTCAGCATCTTGGTTCAGCTATTTGTGCACCATTATTGTCTGCAATATCAACAGAAATTGATTTCCATTTTTGATCAACAATGTTCCACTTCCAGAACTCTTCCTGATTAAAATACACATCTCAACTAATGATTATCTTTTTTAAGATGGGATTGTACAAATGATATGCTTTTGAATTTCATTGTATCCAACGAGAATACATTTTTTTGATCTATCATCTAGCTTACCTCTCTTCTCATTTGGAGTATAAGAGTAAGATATGCTCCCGAATACTTTGAAGTGACTAACATATGGTTTTATTCCACTCCAAGCTTCTTGAGGAGTTATTCCTTCAACACTTTTGGTTGTAGCTCGATTAAGTAGGTAGACACCGCAAGTAACAGCATCACCCTAAAATTTATTAGGCATCCCTTTGACTTTCAACATGATTCTTGCTAGCTCCATGATGCTTCTAATTTTTTCACTCAGCTACTCCATTTTGCTAGGGAGTGTAACGAGCAGGTTACTGATGTTGAATTCCATTTTTTTTCAAAAAAATTCTCCAAAACAACAAATTCTCTACCATGGTCAAAACACAAAGTTTTATTTTATAACCACTTTGATATTCGACAAAAGCTTTGAAGGATTTGAAGCATTCAAAAACTCCATTTTTTTTTTTTAAGCAAATAAATCCATGTGTTTCTACTGTAATTGTAAATGAAAGTGAGAAAATAACAATTACGTCTAATTGATGTTGTATGCGTAGGTCCACATAAATCAGTATGAACTAATTCAAGTGGATTTGAGGCTCTCCTTGCTTTGCCAGTTAGAAATTGCTTATGATGGTGCTTCCCAAGAATGTATGCTTCACAAACTTGATGATCTCTCTGACTAATATTTGCCATTCCTCTCACTATATGATTTTGACACATATGAGATAATGAGCTAAAACTTAAATGTCTATACCGAAAATGCCATAGCCATGAAATATCATTCATCAAAGAGTTGAAATGAGAACTTTGACCATATGAAATATTCAAGGGAAACGTTTTGTTTAGAGTAATTTCTACCTTTGCAACAAGGACACCATCTCTACCTTTGATCTTGCATACTTCATCTTTGAAAATAACATTATGTCCCCTTTGAAGAAGCTATCCAACACTCAACAGGTTGTGTTTAAGACTAAGAACATAGAACACATAAGTGACCCGTTTGACACCTTTCTTCTTCTGAACAAGAATACCACCCTTTCCTTTTACTTGAAATTGCTTGTCATCACTAATCTTGACTTCACTTTGGAGAGAATCATCCAAAATTGCAAAAATATGTTTGTTATTTGTCATATGATTACTGCAACCACTGTCAAGATACTAGACATTTTTAGCAAAAACTTCTTTTATTTTACAAGTCATGAAAAGTGTACCTTCATCGTTATTGTGTTCCTCATGCATGAAATTTGAGTTGTTTTTTCACTATCATTCTTCTTCATCCTGCAATATGCTTTAGTGTTGCCAAAACGATTGCAATTGTAGCATTGAATATGAGAAAAATCACCACAACCTCTACTTTGGCCTCTTCCTCTGCCTCTGCTTATTCCTTTGCCTCTTCCTTGGCTTGAAGAAGAACTTGATTCTTCCTTGCTTTCATTGTTGTTGTTCCGGGATTCGAAATTTCTACCACCTCCACGTCCAACTCTTTTGCCTTTAGCGCTTTGACTAACAGAAGCTTGAGATTAAAAAGCTTGTTCCAAATAAGTAGTCTCGAATTGCTTTAATCTAAGCTCATGAGATTGGAGAGACCCCATCAAGCTATTTACTAGTAAAGTGGCTATTTCTTTTGATTCTTCGATGGTGACAACAACATGCTCAAATTTCTAGTCATGCTCCTGAGAATTTCCTTAATAATTCTTTGATTTGAAATTTGTTCTCCATTTACTTTTAATTGATTAACAATTGAGAGAACACAATTAAAATATTCCTCTACTGACTCAAAATCTTTCATTTTAAGTATATCAAATTCAGATCTTAGAGCTTGCAATCTTACCATTTTAACTTTATCTTCACCTTGATAAGCTGATTGCAGAATTTCCCATGCCGTTTTTTCTGAAGTTGCTGTGGAAATCCTCTCACAAATTGCTTCATCAACGGCCTAATAAATAAAGAATAAAGCTTTCTTGTTCTTCTTGTGATTCTCCTATAATTCCTTTACTCATATAATCTTTCTTGATGAATTGATGGATTGATGGAAAATTTTTGAATTGATTTACATATAGATAAGCACCCCTATTTATACTAGTTTAGATACATCTTAATTAATTACTAATACATGAACTTAATAAATTCAAATGCTTATTTAAAGTTCCTAGACACATAAAACTAGATTCATCACACAAAACTAGATTCATAACAAATTCTAGATACATGTAGATAAGTCTAGATTAATATTCCAACACATTCACCACTTAAAACCCTACTTTGCACCGTATATATAGAGGACTTTAGGCACAAAAAGAGCAGCCATTCACAGCCATTGAGTAGCCATTAATCACACCAAAAGGTAGAGAAGAGAGAAGAGTTTTGGAAGGGGTTCAAGGGGTGTTTTGAACACCAACTACTGCAGCCTTTTGCACACATTTACGGTAGCCCCTTGAACCCATTTTGTGCTATTTTGTGGCAGGTTTAGGCATCCCTGTGGTAAGGGTTTCGAGCAGCCTTGAGGGAGGAGAAGAAGGAGCCTTTAAAGTGGTGTTTGGAGGCCGAAATCTGATCACAAAGTCAGCCCTCTACAGAAGGTCATGACAGCCTATGGAGAGGTTATTTTGAAGTCACAAATCAGACCATCATCAATCTTTGGAGAGCTCAAACAATCGCAGCAGCAACACTTGTGGATTTGGTGCAAAAATAACCAAGAGAAGTGAAGTTTCATTGTCAATGTCGTGGATGATTCTTGGTGATAGAGGGGATACCGCCATGCATTGAGATTTCTCTTAATCTTATTTGAATTGAATTGTTTAATATTGTGTTGGTTGTTTGTTTGATTGATTTAATTTGTATTATATTGATGATGAACTAGAATATTTGTTTGGGGTTGCAACGAACCCTAACTTATGAAACTCACCATATTTTTACTGTTGGCTAATTGAATTTCCGTTAATTAAGTTCTATTCTATTTTAATAGTAATGCTCTTAAATTACTTGATCACTAGTTTAAGAGATTTGGTAACTTGAGTGAGCTTGAAAGATGAACTCTTGTGTTTAGATCTGAATAGAATGACATATAGCATGTAGGATAGAAATATACCCATGTGTTATGTGTGATTGTGTGTGGATACTTATTCATAATGAGTTTGTATTAAACATCTATTATAAAAATATAGCTAGATGTTTAATGTGAATATACTTGTGGACTTAAAAGAGGCTCGCAAATACTATAGTATTACCCCGATTAAGCTCATGATGAGAATAAAATAATTAACGGTAGAAATATAGATTGAGTGGATTGGTTGGATGAAATTATAGCTCTAGACTATTATCTCCTTGGTTGTGATTTTAGTTAATTAGTTGCATTTATTATTTTTTTATTTTAGTGTAATTTTATATATTCATTATTTCGATAGTTTTTATAAGAGTAGTCAAGACCATTTTCTCCTTGGTTGTGAATTAGCATATTAGTTGTTTTAGTTTCCTTTAATTTAGTTTAATATTTATTTTCTTAAATTTCATCTTTTGAGAGTTTAGATAAGAGTAGTCGAGATCAATTTTAGTATTTAACGTGACTTGGATAATCTTTGTGGGAACGATATTCTGCTCTTCACTGTATTACTTGTGAACCATGTATATTTACAAGTAATTTTAATGTCAATTTTGTGCAAAAGAAAATATCCTATCATTTAAATTAGTTTAAAAAACACAATAGAAATTTGCCCATCAAACCTGCAACAAGACATTAACTTGTAGTTTTTATGTTTATACAGTTACTAACTAATTTAGAATGAGTATACTCAATGGTTTATCTATAACATCATTTTAGCATGCAATATATTAACTTGTAATATTTATATTTATATGGTAACTAACTATATTAGAATGAATATATTCAACCTTTTATTTGTAATATAACCTTAACTTGCAACATCTAGGTTTATATGATAACTAACTACATTAGAATAAATATATTCAATGTTTTACTTACAACATAACTTTAACATGTAACATGACATTAACTTACAATATTTGCAAGTAACTAACTACGTTAGAATATATATATTTAATCTTTTACTTATAACATGATATTAATTTGCAACGTTTACCTTTATGTGATAACTAACTACGTTAGACTGAGTATATTCAACGTTTACTCACAACATCACTTGAATATGTAATGTAACGTTAACTTCTAGCATTAACGTTTATATAATAACTAGTTTAATTAGTAATTAAATACAGTAAAATGAGTATGTTTAACGTATTGATTATAGCAAGATGTTAAATTATTTTATAATATTATAAACTATTTAAAATTATTTTATAAATATTATAAACTACTTTTACAAACTCGTTAATTTATAAATTGTAAATATTTTTCATTAATTTTATTTTCTTTTAAAATAATATTTTTAGTAAACTATCTTTTAATTATTATATTAAATATTTGTTTAACTTTATTAATTTCAAAACCGTTATTATAAATTAATTTTTTTAATTTATTATTTTTGAAATTATTAAATATTTAATTTGATTTTTCAAAACAAATAATTTGATGAATTTATTGCATGACAACCTATTATAACATGTTATAACAAGTTACCATCTTTTAATAAATAAAGTTTGGCTGCCATATAGCAGCCAAATAAATAATTACTTTTAAATTGAGAGTTAGGTAAGCTTATTACGAAACTAAATTCCAATAAGTTAGTCAAACATTTAATTAATTATAAAATTTTTTAAGAATAACAATATTTACCAACATAAAAGTTGTATATATACTACTTTTGTACATACACCTCATTAAAGATTGTTTTAAAAAAGGAAAAATTTCAATGGAATGCCTTGGCGTTTGATCAAATTGCAATTAGATCATACTTTTTACAAAGTAAATGATTAATATTGTTGATTGTTAGGTTGGCCATTAGAGTTAACTAAAGCATAAATGGCTGAAGCACCATAATGTCACTTTCTTCGAAAATGAAATGGAGCAATGAAATCTACCAAAAAAACGTTTTCTAAAGCAACCTAAAAACCTTCTTAAAATAAAATAAAAAGTAAAAACAAAATTCATCTTCTCTTCATCTTTTTTTCAACATTTTTTCTTAAATAAATTCCAAAATCTCATTCAAAATCCTTAAAAAAATCACAAAACTTGACAATCATCATCATCCCTTTATTTTCTTTTTATCGCAAATTCACAATGCTTGCAATTAGAACAATAAAAAAAAAAAAAAATTCACAAAAACAAAAATCAAGCAAAAGAAAAAGAAAAGATCTCTTCCTAGATCATCTTCTCCAATAATAGAAAAAAAAAAATTACTTTCAATTACAATAATGATTCTCATGAAAACATTAGTGTCCTATTGTATATGAAATTTGTAGAAAATTTGAATGGGATAACGATTGATCAACAATCATTAAAAAGATTTTCTTTGAAGAAGTCCTTTCAAGTAGCCGAACATCTGAGTCATTACCTACACTAGAGGATCTAGAATCACGTTGTCTCAATAAGATTTTTTATTTTATTTTTCTTTATTTAATTATGTCTTTCGATTCTTGGTTATTTGATTTTATTTGTAAATCGATGATGATTTAGATCTAAAATCTAGGGTTATGATGTAACACAGAATCCATAAACTCATGTACATATTATTGTTTTAATTAAATTCTTATTATTGTGTTCCGTTTTATTTTGCTCTTAATGTTTCTAAATTAATTAATCACTAGTTTAGTTGAGTTGATAGCCGTGAATACGATTGACAAAAGTATTCAGTGTTGATAAAGGTATTCAATGTTTAGATATGCAATAGGACGACATCAATTACATAGGATAGATATATACGTTTATGGTTTGCATAGTCATTGTGAGTGATAAAATACTTAACATGCTTAGGTTGATTAATAGTCATAGACATATAGTCGATTAATTAATTTAAATAAGTCCATTCGACTATTTAAAAGAAGCTTATGGATATTTTAGTGTTCAATCAATCACATGATGAGAATGAATTAATTATGATAGAAATATAGGATGAGTGAATTGTTAGGGTGAAATTATAACCCTAGACTTAATTCTCCATTGGCTGTAATTTAGTTTTATTATTTGTTTCATTTTGTTTCATTTATTTTTATTTTCATTTAATTTTTATAATTTACTATTTTGATACTTCGGATAAGGCATAGTTTTGAACGGTTTAATAATTAACATAAGTAATTTGGATAATCCTCTAAGAATTTATCTCTATTGATAATTATATCACTTATGGAGCATGTATATTTGCACAAGTTTCAAGTGTGTACATTGTATTGTGTTTTTATTGAGTGTTTTGCTCACTAGAAATTAGCCACCGACACTATCTCTAGATTTTTGAGACCACATATTAATTTTTTATTGAAAGACATTCTCCGTATTTCATTTCACATATCCAATATTTTTTCATGTGCTTCAAGAGAGCTCATTAATTTTGTTGGTGATAAGGTTTCTATGTCCTTAGACTCCTCAACAATAGATATTATTGGATCATATTTTTCTGTGCCATTAATTAATATTTATGATCCATTGATTTATCAATGATATTTTCACGATAGGCTCTTATTTGAATAACTAATTCTTTTATTCTTGAAAAATAATTTTTAGTGGTATCGTTCTTCTTCGTTTTAATATTCTCAAAATCTCTTCTCAAAGATTGGAGTTTGACGGTCCGTACCTTTTTTGCTTCCTCAAAAGTCCTCCTGCAACATATCTCATGCTTCTTTTGTTGTTGTAGCCACCATGATACAACGAAAAATATCATCTGCCAATGCTTGCCGAAGAGCAAATAATGTTTGAAAATCTTTTTGTATATTTTCTTATAGTACCTTCTTTTGAGCGGTTGAAATATTGGAAGTGTCTTCTGAGATGCTAAATCCCTCTTCAATAACCTTTTACAAACTTTGAGTGCGAAAATAGATCTTCATTTTAATAAATCAAAAATCATAATTTTCTTCTTGAAAGACTAAAAGGGGAACAGAAGAATGCTTGGAGACGACCATTGGTGTTCAGATTTTTATGAATTAACTACACTTAGTAGATGACCAGACGCAGCTCTATAGTATGTATGTAGGACAAGTGAATGAGCAGTGTATGTAGCTTGATATGGCGTAAGAAATAGGTGATAGATAGGGTGATAGGTGATAGATTGATAGGTAATAATAGGCAATGATGGAGTGATAAAAACATTATTATTATTTGTGAAAGTAAACTGAAAGAGGTTTGCACTTGGTAGAATGATAGGAAGAGATTTTATTGCTTACAATTCTTTCTCTTTTTTTTTTTTTGGCTTAATTAGCATTTTACAAAACAATCATTCATCTCTATTTACAGGTAGTGAGGTTGGTGGTGGAGTGAAGTCAACGACTTCACTAGCGAACTATGGAAAATTAATCTAGATTTTCTATCAGTTTCCATTAATTTACACCACACATTTATACTTGTTTCCCAAGTGCTTTTGGAATTGTCCAGAAGTGTGTTGTGTAAATTAATAGAAACTGATAGAAAATCTACATCGAGCATGGTTTTTGTGGCAAACGGTGATAGTAGGTTTGATATTTTATATTATTTTCCTTTTCTATTATTCAACAGACTCTCTCTTAATTGATATTATTTTTCTCTCTTACTGATTGTGAATACTTTGGGTTCGTTTATTTTTTGTACTTAACATTTAATGGTGCTTAATTGGACCAATTAAGTGATTTCTGTTTGTTTTTTTAAGTGGTCAAACCACTTAAAACTACTTAAAAACCACTGAAAATAAAAAGCTAAATTTTCTGACTTTTCACTTAATGCCAAATCACTTGATGATTTTGTAAATATATTATTCAAATTTTATCCTTCCTAAAATAATATATTTACGAGTTTATTCTAGTTTTAATTTTAGTATAAATATACATATATATATATATATATATATTACTTTATTATTTCAACTTTTGTTATAATAGTAATTCAATTTAAGACCATTTTGATTATTTTTATTTAAATATATAAATTTAATTAACTCTATTATAATAATTAATTATATTTTAATTATGAATAAAAATATATTATATATAAGTGTTTTAGTATTTGTTAAATAATTTATTGTAATTATTTGTATCATATTAAATAAAGTTACATAACAGCTAATTGTAAAAGGATATAAATGTCAAACTATTAGTTTTCAGACAATTTTAACTTTAAAAAACAAATAAAATTGTTGTACATTCAAAGGTAAGGGGAAAAAAAAAAACAAACATGTTTTTCAAATTTCAGATTTCAATCATTATTCAATTTTCAGTCTTCAGTAGTATTATTCAGTTTTCAGACAAAAAAACAAACAACCTATACTTCTCATATTTTAAATTATTTTAATATGTATTTTTTAGTATTATAATATATAAAAATGATTTTAAAAATTATAATTTATTCAAAATACAAATACTGATTTATTATTATTAGAAAATTAATATGTAAAAATTAATTAAAATAATTTCATTTTATCTAAAAATAGTTATAATTTAATCAAATCCTATCCAATTATTATAATGCACGAAATAAAGAGCCAATAATATCAGTTCAATATAATTTAATTCAACCCAATGAAATCTAGCTAATAATTATTTATTTGCCTAGAATAGTTTTTCAAATAATTTTATTTCACATTTTTACATATGACATTAAAAAATCAGGTTTTTATAATGAAATTTTTATTCGGAAATGGAACAAACAACTGCTCGTTGCAATATCATGGTGGACATATTGTAACAAATTATTCAGCCCATCTTTTGAACACCCTAACCTTCGAACCATGCTTCATTTGGAGAATGATGGAGACATTGGGGCCATTCCTCGTGCTGTCTTCCACCACTTGAACATTGTAGTTATGGAGTATAGTGGCAGCCACATATTTAATTTGAGTGAAAGCAACTTCCTTCCAAGACGAGTTCTTGGTCCTGCATTGAAAGCTAAGAACTTGTATGACGGCTCATGTTTGATCCCTCCTCTCTCTGAAATCTACCACTCAGGTTTGAATTCCAAGCAATCCTCTCCCCATATTGACTTCATCCTTCCTAATGCATACAGAGTAAACGAGATCCTTGTGCCCGGATCCACACGGTGGCCGCTTGGAAGGATGTCTGGTTTTACGGGAACCATGTGCTGGAAAGGGACTGGTGGATATAACCTTAATGCATCACAAATTGCACCATGTAAATAAACCAATTTTTTCAGCTTTTTGATGTCAAATTTAAACCGTTTTCTGGATTTTCCATCTGGGATTATGGATTCAAGCTCATGTCTGATCCGGGAATCAACTTTTGGATTCTTTGAAACAAGACAGAACAACCAAGTGAGAGCAGAACCGGTGGTGTCTCTCCCGGCAATCATAAAACTCAGAATTGTATCTCGATCTCAAGAACTTGTCATCAGATCTCAATCCCAAAGATTTTCTTCATTCATTTATGATGTTAATAAATCCGTACCCTCCTCTTCGTTGTTCAATACCGTGCCTTTGCTCAGGTCCTCTCTTTTTCTCTGTATATATTCAACTATTATCTGATCTAAAATCTTCTTAGCTCTTTTCATTTTCTCTTGTTCTCCAATCCCAAGCCATCTCTGTAGCTTCCACAAACTTGCAGGCATGACGTGATGATAAAAAATGGATTCCTCGGAGTCTTCTAAGGCCCTGGAGAACCGAACTTCTGGGAATTTAATAGGCAAACATCCTGGATCATAGCCTGTGACCAGTATACATGTAATCAAATGTAAATCTCTGGAACAAGTCTTGCAATTCCACAGATATGCCTTGTTTGGACACATGTTCGAGGATTGGAATCATCCCATTCTCCACCTTATTCGTGCTAGTCTTGAGCAAAAACTGGTGGAAAGTTTGGTGATTGATCAAGGCTTGAGCAACTATTCTCTTGTAAGGCCTGAATCGTAATATACCTAGAAGAGTAATTGAAGTCCAATGTATAATTAAGTTGAACTTTTAAATGAACCCAATTTTTAGGGGGCCCAATTATTTGTGACACTGTTTGCTTTTATGCACCCTCCTTGATCTACTTAATTGCCCCCAATGTTAGTTGAACATATGTGTGCGTATACATATGGTGTGACCATGCATCGATAGAAAAAGAGTGTGAAGAATATAATTATATTAATGAGTTAGTAGATTTTTATGGAGAGAATGTGGGTAAATATTTTAACTAAAAAATGGACAAGTGTCATTAAATGGAACATGGAGGCATGATCAATTGGTGAAGAGAATGAGACAAAATAGGGGGTGTAGCCGAGAAAGTCAATTAGTCGATCATTTTTATCATAAAAAGAGAAGTCAGGTACTCAAGCTTTTTGAAACAAGAGAGAGCCCGAGTAACAAAGGGGATTAGTGGCATTAATTAAAAGAAAAGTGAGACATGTGTCCCGTTCTAAAGCAAGTTGAGCAAATTAAACATGAGAGGTGGAGACATGAAAGATGGTAACGGCTGCGTTTTGTTTGTACATATATATATATATTCGGACAATTAGTAAGAGGACACCAAAAGCTTTAGGAACCACGCTTGGCTAGAGATGGTGGAGTTTATGAAGGAGAAGTGTGATGGTGGTAGTGAGAGCCTTAGCAGTTATAAAGCTGTTTTTGCTTTTGTAATTGCTTGTACTATTGGTTTATGTTTATGATGATGATGGACGGGATGAGTTTGTGTTGATGATGATGAAGGTTGATGATGCATGGTGATTTCGCTTGTGAATGCTGATGAATCATTGGATTTCATTATTATTGTTTAATTTCATTTTAAAAAATTAGTTATTTATCAAAATGCCCTAATTTACTAAAATATTATTTTATTTTCCTCTAGATTTTAAAATCTCAGTCATCTACATATCACAATCTTAGTCTCTCGCATAAAAAGACTATTTTACCCTTTCCTGTCGAAATTATCTGTAACAGTTGACCATTAGTTTACTAATTGTTTGAACTTTTTTGAATATTTTAGAACAGTTAGCGATAAAAAAAACTGTTTCCAAAATAACTATAAAAACTTGATATTTTCTAAAACTTTAAAGACTAAAATGAGGTTTCCCTTTTATCATCTCAATATTATAATTAATTAAAAGGCATATAACCTTTTTAATCTTAGAAAAACTATTATGTTATTGTAAATGCTAATTATTAGAAGTTAGATGTAATATCATATTTAATCTTGATGGTAGGATTTGAAAATATCATGTTTAATTAGAAGCTAGATGTAACATATAATTTATTTTAAAAAAATATATTATTTTCACTATGAATGTTAATTAAGTTATTACCATAAATTTTATGATCTCAATATTATATTATTTTTAATCTTAGAAAAACTATTATGTTATTGTAAATTCTAATTATTAGAAGCTAGGTATGAAAATATCATGTTTAATTAGAAGCTAGATGTAATATGTAATTATTTGAAAAAATATATTATGTTCACTATGAATGTTAATTAAGTTATTACCATAAATTTTATGGTATCAATATTATATTTAACAAGAAGCTATATAAACTTTTTAATCTTAGAAAAACTATTATGTTATTGTAAATGCTAATTATTAGAAGCTAGATGTGATATCATATTTAATCTTGAAGCTAGGATTGAAAACATCGTGTTTAATTAAAAGCCAGATGTAATATAAAATTTTTTGAAAAAAATATTATGTCAGTATGAATGTTAGTTAAGTTATTACCATAAATTTTATGATTTCAATATTATATTTAATAAGAAGCTATATAAACTTTTTAATCTTAGAAAAATTATTATGTTATTGTAAATGCTAATTATTAGAAGTTAGATGTCATATCATATTTAATTTTAGATGGTAGGATTTGAAAATATCATATTTAACTAAAAGCTTGATGTAATATATAATTTTTTTTTAAAAAAAAATATTATGTCACTAAGAATGTTAATTAAGTTATTACCAAAAATTTTGTGATCTCAATATTATCTTTAATTAGAAGTTATATAAACTTTTTAATTTTAGAAAAACTATTATGTTATTATAAATGCTCATTATTAGAAGCTAGATGTAATATAATATTTCATCTTAGATGGTAGGATTTGAAAATATCATATTTATTTAGAAGGTAGATGTAATATATAATTTTTTTATAAATAATATGTCACTATGAACGTTAATTAAGTTATTACCATAAATTTTATACTCTCAATATTACATTTAATTAGAAGCTATATAAACTTTTTAATCTTAGAAAAACTATTATGTTATTGTAAATGCTAATTATTAGAAGCTAAATGTGTAATCATATTTAATTTTAGACCGTAGGATTTGAAAATATCATGTTAAAGTTAGACGTAATATAAATTTTTTTTTTTTAAAAAAAAGACTATATCATATGAATGTTAATTAAGTTATTACCATAAATTTTATGATCTCAATATTATATTTAATAACAAGCTATATAAACTTTTTAATCTTAGAAAAACTATTATGTTATTGTAAATGCTAGTTATTAGAAGCTAGATGTGATATCATATTTAATCTTAGATGGTAGGATTTGAAAATATCATGTTTAATTAAAAGCTAGATGTAATATATAATTTTTTGAAAAAAACTACTATGTCACTATAAATGTTAATTAAGTTATTACCATAAATTTTATGATTTCAATATTATATTTAATAAGAGGCTATATAAACTTTTTAATATTAGAAAAACACACTACAACAAAACAGCTCATCCATACCGGGCAATGCTCAGTATGGTTGATTATCCATACCGGTCATGATGCCCGGTATGGATACTTGAATTATCCATACCGAGCATAGTCCGACATGGAAAATCATTATCCATGCCGGGCATGTGCCTGGCATGGAAATTTAATATCCATACCGGGCACTAATGCCCAGTATGGATAATCATTATCCATGCCGGGCACATGCCCGGCATGGATAATGTCAGTTTCCATAACTATCCATACCAGACTGAGTCATGAGTCTGTTTGTTGTGTCATTCACATGGACATGCATCAATTTGGCAAATCAAGATACAACGATAAAATAATTTCACAAACTACAGATTATTTAAAAGAAAACAAAACTAGCACAAGCATATCTCAAGAAGCATCCTAAAATTAGATTCACAGGAAACACAGCAGTGGACGGCAAATAAAACTGAGTCTCTAATCAGAAGCACAAGACAAAGCAGATGTTAAACGACAACTAAGTGAAGAATGGAGAAGAAGCAGATCGAAGAAGAATGGAGAAAAAGCAGATCGAAGAAGAATAAAGAAGAAGCAGATCGAAGAAGAATGGAGAAGAAGCAGAAGAAGCAGATTGAAGAAGAATGGAGAAGAAGCAGATCGAAGAAGAATGGAGAAGAAGTAGAAGAAACAGATTGAAGAAGAATGGAGAAGAAGCAGATCGAAGAAGAATGAAGAAGAAGCAGAAGAAGCAGATCGAAGAAGAATGGAGAAGAAGCAGAAGAAGCAGATCGAAGAAGAATGGAGAAAAAGCAGAAGAAGCAGATCGAAGAAGAATGGAGAAGAAGCAGAAGAAGAAAAAGAATGGAGAAGAAGCAGAAGAAGCAGATCGAAGAAGAATGGAGAAGAAGCAGAAGAAGAAAAAGAATGGAGAAGAATCAGAAGAAGAAGAAGAAGAAAGAGAGAAGAAGAAGAACAATACCCACTCTTACTAGATCGGCGGACGGTGACGCACAAAGAGGTGAACGGTGACCTCCCGGAGCGGTGACCGATAGGCAAAGGTGGAGACGCGTCGGTGGAAGGGTTAGGAGAGAGAGGATGTGAAAGAGAGAGAAAAGAAAGTGGAAAATGAGGGAGAAAGGAAACTGGGTCGCAAAAACCCAGAATTTCCTTACCGGGCGCGACCCGCCTAGTAAGGAAGTTGGGTTATCCTTACCGGGCACGACCCGCCCTATAAAGAAATTCGAATATTTCCTTATCGAGCGCGACCCGCCCGGTAAGGAAATTAGGTTATCCTTACCGGGCGGGTCGCACCCAGTAAGGAAATTAGGATCATCCTTACCGGGCGCGATCCGCCCGGTAAGGAAATTCGGATATTTACTTACCAGGCGCAATCCGCCCGATAAGGATACTATGATTATCCATACCGAGTGGGTTACTCACCCGGTATGGATAATATTTTTAAATTTTTAAATTTTAAATTATTTTTATCCATACCGGGCACCCGCCCGGTATGGATAATCACATTATTATTATCGGGCGGGTCGGGCCCGATAAGGATAATATTTTTAAAATTTTAAATTTTAAATTATTTTTAACCATACCGGGCGGGTTACCCGCCCGGTAAGGATTTTGGATTATCCATATCGAGCTTGACCCGCCCGGTATGGATAATCCGTTTTCAATTTTTTTTTTTTAATTTAATCTTAGTATCCATATCGGGCTTTTAGTGCCCGGCATGGATAATGATTATCCATACTAGTAGATCCATAAAGGCCATAGGGGCATTAGTTAACCCAAAAGGCATAACCAGGAACTCATAATGCTCATAACGAGTTTTGAAAGTAGTCTTGGGTACATCACACTTCCTGATCTTAAGTTGATGATAACCGAAACGCAGACCTATTTTTGAAAACATCTTTGTACCCTGAAGTTGATCAAACAAGTCATCAGTACATAGAAGTGGGTACTTGTTACACACTGTCACTTTGTTCAACTGCCGGTAGTCAATGCATAACCTCAAACTTCAATATTTCTTCTTAACAAATAGAATCGGTGCTCTCCATGGGGATACACTAGGCTTGATAAAACCTTTGTTCACTAATTCCTCTAGCTACACTTTCAATTCTTTTAATTATGTTGGAGCCATCCTATAAGGTGCAATAGAAATCATAGCTATACTTGGAAGCAAGTCTATCTCAAACTCAATTTCTCTATCTAGTTGTAACCTAGGAAGATCTTTAGGAAACACAACTGAAAGTTCTTTTACCACAGAAATATCTTCTAATTTTATTTCACTTGTTATAATATCAATCACATAAGCCAAATAAGCTGAACATTATTTCTCAAGTAATCGTCTGGCAATAATGGCTGATATATTAAAAGAAAGGAGAATTCTTCGTTCCCTACTAAAAGCAACATCAAACTCTTCTTGTTTTCTAAACCTTACTTCTTTTCGAAAACAATCAACCATGGTACAGCAAGCCAATCCATTCCTAAGATAACATTAAAGTTATGTATATCCAATGAAATTAAATGAATATTGAATTCATGTTCACCCACCAAAACCTTGCTATCTCTAAACACACCCTCAGCTAACAAAGATCTCCCTGTAGGAGTAGCTACCACCATACGACACTCTAAAGGTTCCATTTTATTGTCTGCATTCATCACAAACGATTTGGAGAAGAAAGAATGAGTAGATCCAGGATCTACTAAAACATGAGCATCCCGACCAAAAATGTTTAAAATACCTGTAACAACATCTGGGTTAGCCTTTATATCCTGCTGAGTCAAGGTGAAAACTCTAGTTTAAGTGCGGGGTGTAAACCCTCGATTTTTAATTGTACGGGTTTCCAAAAAATAGTCTCTAAGTGACGATTAGAGACCCTAAATGGTTTATGGAAATGCTTAAGGTTATAGAGAACCCATAGGCATTGAATTAAACTCGATTGGAGATTAAACGGAACGATAAAATGGTGAAGGAAATCGAATAATTTTTAAAGGTAAAAAGGGACTAAATTGAAGATAAGTTTTAATAATTGTGGTCAAAGTAAAATTAAGCTAAAAGTTAAGGAAGAAGAATGAAATTTTCTCAGGGCGTAATTGGAATTATTGAGATCTATTGTGGAGGAAAATAGAAGCCAAGAAAATTGTACAAAAATCAAAATCAAAATAGAAGAGAGAGTTGTCGTTGACCGAGAGGGAAAGAAGAAAGAAGAAGAAGAAGAGAAGAAAGAACAAGAGAAGTTACCGACGTCGGAGTAGCTTCATCGTTGATCGAGCAGCTAGTCGAAACCGTCGCCGAACCAGCGGCCGAACAGACCTTTGTTAAGCAGCATCGCGACGACAGAAACATACCCGAAGTTGACCAAGCTCACCGACGTGCAGACCAGACCCGATCACGCAAGATCGACGACCGATGATGACAAGAATGAGCTGTCGATGTGCACCAGACCAAGATCGACCAGAAGCCAACCGAAGCCGAGCTGATCCATGGTAGAATCGACGAGCAGCTGAAGCTGAGCAGAACCAGACTTTGCTGCGCGTGAACCAGTCCTGATCAGCGCGAAAAAAGACGGCGATGAGCTGTCGTCCGACCACCTGCAAACCCATGTATGAAATCCACCCGATCCACGCCATTTTCAGTTGCAACTGAGCTCGATTTCAGCTCGAAACCAGTGTAGCGCGCGATTGAGCAGAACCAGAATAGATAAGGTAGATCGAGGAAGAAGAATGAGAGATCAGCCGAGAGAGAGAGAGAGATCGCGCGAGGGAGAGGAAGGAGAGAAAAATCCAATCGAACCTAGTCTAAAACCACCCTAAAACAGTCCCTAAATGAAGTCAAAGTGAAGAGAAAGAGAGTGATTTCGCAAAGGAAAAAGGGGTGAGTTGTTTACTCTTGAAGTTGATGATTTTATTGATGATTTAAGTTGATTTGAAATGGATTTTAATTTGATTTGTTTGTTCATTGATTTTGAGTAAAAATAAGTTGAAAAACAAGTGGATTTAAGTATATTAGGAGCTTAGAGAACTAAGAAAATATCAAGAATTTAAAGAGAAACCAAATCGTGCGCTAAACTAATTTGAAGGGCGATTTCGTAAATTGGCCCATATGATGTCCGTTGAAAGTTTGGATGACCCTAATGAGTTTAATTAGGAGTATTGAAGCTATTAAAAGTGAAAGATTAAGATTAGAAATCAAAATAGAGAGTTACGCGTAAAAAGGGTCATATAAGGGCGATTGTGTAATTTCGAGTATCCAGAAGTTGACGCGAACGTAAATTTACGTTTCCATATGTTGTATAGGTGATGAGGGCGCTCGAGGATCGAGGCGAAAGGAGTAGAGGCTCCGCACACGCCATTTTCAGTCAACAGTTTTATGAGTGAGTTTTATTTAAAGATTTTAAAAGTATTTCAAATTATCAAATTTGATTTGATAAGTAATTGCTTATTTGAGTTTATTTTAAATGTATTAATATATGCATGAGCATTAGCTTGAAATGAGAATGTGATTTTATATGCATATATATAAAGTTGTTGAAATGAAATTTCAGAAACTAAGTTTTTAAGTTTGAATTGAGAAAATCAGTTTTAGTACTTAATGTACTCAGAAAATGAGTTTTAGTGCTAATTGCACTAAGAAATCAGATTTTAGTGTTTTACGCATTCAGAAAAGAGATTTGTGCTTTTGCACCAGAAAGTTAGAGCAAAAAGAAAAGTGTTTTCAAAACCATAAGTATACCCTCAGAAATTTACATATCAGATTAGATCCAGCCGGTCTATCCTACATCAATTGGCACAGTCCTGGGTAAGGGTAAGTTACTAACCTGGGGGGATAAGTGTCTAAGTCTGTCAGTCGAGTCGCCATTACTGATGTGGGGTAGTGTTTCGTGAGCTATGGTTAGCGCTGGGCAATTCCGCACATAGCCGCGAGATGTCTCAGAGTAGGCGAGCTATGGTTAGCGTTGGGCAATTCCGCACATAGCCGTAAGAGTACAAATTTAGGGATACTATGATAATTTGCAAGATATCAAGAAACGGTTTTAAAAAGAAAAGCAGATTTGAGAGAAAAGAAATTATATAAATATTATTCAAGTTATTTATGATTTTCAGTTACAAGTTTTGAATTTAATAGCAAGCCAATGTTTATATATAAATTCTCTTGTTTAAATTGAGTTTTAAAAGATTTAAGTTTGAAACGCTTTAGAAACAAAGAATAGTTTTCAAATGTTTTTAGAGGAGGAAGTTTAGAAAACCAGATTTTCAAAGAAAAGAAATATTATCACTCACTGAGCTTCTAGCTCATTATTTTTCTGTTTTTATATAAAAACCTCCTCAGATACTCTCAGTAGTTAGCCGAGAAGCAGCATCACCTCCAGCGGGCGGGCCAGCGTGACACGACATCATTTGAGCAGTCTATTTTGCTTCATCAATTATATTTTCATGTAAATATCTTTTAAAGGTGTATAAATGATTTGCAATTATTCGCTCATAAATGTTTTTAAATTGCTTTTGATTAAATGTGATTTGAATTTTCTTAAGTTGATTTGAAACTTAATCCTACCTTATACAATCTGCATACCTAAAAAACTCATCAGTTTCCATGTGAAATTAATCTTTTCTTTTTCTTTCACAGTGTAATGAAAACTAACAAATTTTACAATGATTACCCATGTAAAACAAAACCATAAAACAAGATTGAAAAAAAAAAATCCAATTTGTAGTTATCTAAATCCTAATTGTTTCCTGGATTAATATTCTAATTAATTGTTCTCAATTATTAAAAATTGGGACACTATGAAAGTCCCCTTGAAAAACAAACTAATATAAATTTGAACCTGATTTTTAAACTATCGGTTTAACTATCCCCTACTATTAAAAAATGTGTCACAATGTTAAAAATGAAGGACAAAATGGTAATAGAATAAATAAATTCACTAGTTAAATACAAAGAAATGTGAGCCAGATTATCCTTAAAACTTATAATAATAATAAATCTTATAGTAAGAAAAAACCTTACCAAAAAAAAATAAAATAAAATTAATCAAAATAAAACCAAAGTTTGATATACCATTAGGTTCTTCTTCTCTCATATCACCCTTTTTCTCTTTCTCACATCTCCCCTTCTTCGAATCCCTTCACATCTCCGCTTATGTCTCCTTACTTTCTTCCTTCTCCTTTCTTTACTTCTCTCTCTTCACTCTCCCTCCCTTCTACCTTCTCTCACATTGAATGGAAACAATTGAGTAGCCCCTTCTCCTTTGCCTATGCTTGACTCAAAGATGTCATCGTGGTGAACTCTCCTCATTTTCTTCTCTTTTCATTTAGGATTTGATTGCAGGAGCAAATTGCTCCACCAAATGGAGCAGCTCCATCTACTTTTTTTTTTTTTAATGTAACTTTTGTTTTGTAATTGATTTGAAGGTTTTTGGGTGTTGACGGTGGGTGTTTAGGTAGATTTCAATTGTGGGTGGGTTTCACCTAGTGGATGAGTTTTACATTGAGTTTTTTATTTATATTGGTTGAAAAAATTTAGGTTTTATTTTATTGAAGAAATCTAAGTTGGTTGGGTTGAAGAAATCTAGCATTTTTATTCCTTTCTTGGTATAAGTTTTAGTTTTATTTCAGTTGGTGGATGAATTTGACATTAAATTTTTGTTTTATTTGGTTAAAGAAATCTAAATTTTCTGGTTGGTTGAAGAAATTATAGTTTTTAGGTTGATTGAAGAAATCTAGGTTTCTTTGGTTAAAGAAATTGGGTTTGCTTTGGTTGAAGGAATTAGACCTTTTTATTAGGGTTTTTTTTTTTTTTTAGATTATTTTTGTGTTTTTGATTGTTGAAGGTTGAGGGTATATTGATTTGGGGATTTAAAGAAGTTATTGGTACATTGTGTTTTTTTTTTTTTTTGGGTATAATCGGGTTTCACATACTTTTAATAGAGCAAATTACATGATACCCTCCTGAGATAAGGCTTTAAACACACAAATATGAGCAAATTTGACTATTGATCATGGTTTGTAGTCCAAAGATGAAAATGCTCTTAACTTTTGAAAATTAATATTAAAAATAAAATTTATTAATGAATAATTAACATCTAAAAATTGGATCTCCAACGTCCATATTTAAAATAGACAGTGGAGATCCAATCTAGGTATGATCTCTACATTGTCCATCACCCAGTTCATCAACAACATTTAATCATCATCCATCCATCATCATCAACATCAACCTATCATCCTTATCATCATCATCAACATTAATCCACCATCATCAACATAAAAAAAAAAAAAAAAAAAAAAAAAAAAAGAACCCAAATGACCCAAAGCTAAAGTGATTAGATGAACCCAAATCAATGCTGACAACAACCACACCCTGGGTCTTCCTCACAGATGAAATATTGAAAAAAAAAAATTAATAATAACAATCAAATCAAAGAGCCCAGATATAAATCTCCATCGCCAAAATGGGTTGGTCTCCACGCAATGGAGACCATTAAGTCTCATTCTTCGGAGACTAGGGGCAATGAGAAGAAGAAGAAAGGGGGTTCGAAAAGGCAAATAAGGGTAGTTAAATCATTGCACAAATTTGAGGGTATGATAGGGATTTGATATAGTCTTAACATGGGTAATTAAGTTATTTCACGATTTTGGATGGAAAATTGCTACTTTTAAGATGGAAACCTGATGACAAGGGGCAATTTAACTAATACTTTAAAAATTGAGTTCAAATTCAGATTAGTTTATTTTTTAGATGAGATTTTCATAATATCCCTTAAAAATCTTCCTTAATAATACTTAAAAAGATGCCAAACAAGCAACCCTAATCGATCAAACCCTTTTTTTTTTTAATATTGTTACATAATCCAATCAAAATTTCATATAAAAACCACCCACTCATGTTTTTCTACAAAACTTCACCTAGAGAGGTAAAAAGAACAACACAAATCAGTTTAGATGGCATGCTACATACTTTTTCAACAATCAAAACCAGACCTCATTCTTCCTTTTCCACAAATAAAACCAGACCTCGTTCTTTGTTTGGATCTTCACTTTTTCTAACATTCTTTAACAATTTGACTAAGAATTTGGTGTACGTAGTAATCCCTTGTATGTGTTGACAATTGTGTAATATAGGTTGGATATTGATCATAAGGTTGGGCAAAAAAGCCCATAAATCGTTGAACCAAACTGAACCAAACCAAACCGTGCATGGTTTGATTTATTTTTTGAATTTTAAAAAACTGTGTGGTTTTATTATTACAAAACCATAAGGTCTGGCCCGATTTCTAGTTCAAGTTTATTAAAGCCTAAAGCAGATATCTTAAAAACACATATGTTACTTTATGTTACACCCAATATTTTAATTTAAAATAGTAAATATAATATAAATTGTATTTAATATTTAATAGACCTTATACATTCATTTAAAATGAGTTTAAAATGAGCCCAACATTTATATAAATTTTAAATTGTATAATCATAATTACTAAGCCCAAATTAAATTACCATTAATTAGACTGAACCAAACTAGACTGGACCAATGTAATTTGGTTTGGTTTGGTTTGGTCTAGAAAGAAATTGGTAACAATTGGTCCTATATTTTTCGAGATTGAAATTTTTGGTTTGGTCTAGTTCTAGTTAAAACCGGATGGTCAGACCATGCCCGGCCCTAACAGATCATTTTGCCCGTAAGCTGTTGTCCTTTAAATAATGATAATGAGAGGGAAGGTTTGTGCAATTTTTAGTAAAAATCTTTCTCCAGTTGGAATTACGTCTAAAATTGGGGGATTTGGTGCAATTTCCTAAAATGAAACAACTAGATTTGCAATAATCGTTCATCAAGCATTTTTATTATTCACATTACTCCGCCTCGAATGACATTGATAATCTCTTATTTCGAAATAAAGCAATAGCTTGTTGGAAACATGGATTATATATAATTGGTAAACATAATGTACCTATTCACATCACATTTTTAAAGTACGACATTAAAAAGCTTTTACTGGCAATACCTAGATAAAATATTGTAACTAATTATTCAGACCATCTTTTGAAAACTCTAACCTTCAAACCGTTCTTCATTTGAAGAATGATGGAGACATTGGGGCCATTTGCAGTGCCATCTTCCACCACTTGAACGTTGTAGTTATGCATTATAGTGCCAGCCACAATTTTAATTTGAGTGAAAGCTACTTCTTTTCCAATACAAGTTCTTGGTCCAGCATTGAAAGCTAAGAACTTGTACGACGGCGCGTGTTTGATCCTTCCTCTCTCTGAAATCCACCTCTCTGGTTTGAATTCCAAGCAATCCTCTCCCCATATTGACTTCATCCTTCCTAATGCATACATAGAAAACAAGATCTTTGTGCCCGGAACCACACGGTGGCCGCTTGGAAGGATGTCTGGTTTTACAGGAGACTTGTGCTGGAAAGGAACTGGTGGATATAGCCTTAATGCTTCACAAATGGCTCCATGTAGATAAACCAATTTATTTAACTCTTTGATATCAAATTTCAACCATTTTCCAGGTTTTCCATTTGGGATTATGGATTCAAGCTCTTCCCTGATCCGAGATTCAACTTTTGGATTCTTTGAAACAAGCCAAAAGAACCAAGTGAGAGCAGAACCAGTTGTGTCTCGCCCGGCAAGCATGAAATTCAAAATTGTATCCCTTAAGAACTTGTCGTCGAATCTCAATCCCGTAGCTTTGTCTTCATTCATGTATGAAGTTAACAAATCCACACCCTCCACTTCTTTGTTCAATACAATTCCATGGCTGAGGTCCTCTCTTTTTCTCTGTATATATTCTATTGTTGTCTCATTTAAAATCTTCCTAGCTTTTTTCATTTTCTTCTCTTGTCCAATCCCAAGCCATCTCTGTAGCTTCCACAAGCTTTCAGGCATAGAGTGCCGGTAAAAAATGGATTCCTCAGCATCTTCCAAGGCCCTGGCGAACAAAACTTCGGGGAACTCAACAGACAAACATCCTGGATCATAGCCTGTGACTAGTTTACATGTAGAATCGAATGTAAATCTCTGGAACAAGTCTTGCATGTCCACGGATATGCCTTGTTTGGATACATGTTCAAGGATTGGAATCATCCCATTTTCCACCTTATCCTTGCTAGTTTTGAGCAAAAACTGGTGAAAACTCTGGTGGTTGATCAAGGCTAGAGCAACTTTTCTCTGATTCTTCCAGGAATCAGAATCCGAATTAAAAATCCCATCTCCCAAAACATCAAATATTTCATTGAATTCAGGGCCTTTGGGGAAGTTGGAGAAGTTTAAGCTCATGATGTAGTGGATGTTGGCTGGATCAACGGTGGCCAACACATTCATGTTAGTGAACCAAGGTCCTTTAAAGAAAAAAGTGCATTGGCATCTCTCAAAAACCAATGTGCACCAATCGTGAATCCGATGGATGTTAAGAAGAGGTTCCGGCAACATTCCGACAAGCGGAAAATTCTTTGGGAGGCCATTATTGTTTTTGTTGTTGGTGAAGTAGTGAAGAAGGAGGATGCAAATAATTGACAAGAAGATTTCAAACAAACCAATGAAGGCCATGACAGAATACAAGTATTTGTCTATGCATGTGTTTGTGCTGCTCCTGGGGATTTTATATGCACAACGTTTTAGGGTAAGTAAGGGGTTTATATTAGGATTTGTTAAGGGTGAAGCCATTTTATTGGCCAAAGAAGGCTGGCTTATTAATGAGGCCATATTTGATTTGTAAACATAGCGGGGATCATTTATGGAGTTTGTTGACTAGAAGGTCATCAACATTTAATGAGAAGAAAAATTTATATTAAAGTAAGTAGAACTTTAATTGAAGAAAGTTTAATCACTGCCATTTATTGTCTACATAATGGCATGGGCATTAGTAATGAGGCCGTATTTAATTTGTAAATATAGCGGTGGATCATTTAGTGGAGTTGGTTGACCAGAAGGTCATCAACATTTAATGAGAAGAAAATTTTATATTAAAATAAGTAAATCTTTATATTGAAGAAAGTTTAATCACTGCCCATTATTGTCTATATAAAGGCATGGGCATTAGTTGATCTAGTGTTCCAATCTCAATTAAATTGAACCTCTTGGAGTTCTTTCACAAAATTTTAAAGAGAGATTATAATTTTTTGTTAATTTAATAAAATTCTTCTAACTTGGATTCATAAATATTTTCATCATATCAAGGTTTCATTACTTTCATTTATATTCAATATTATTTTTGATTTTAGATTTACCTTGAGATTAGAATAATATCAGTTATTATCACATGATTGTTATAATTATAATAATATTTTGACTGCTTTAGATTTTTTTTTTTTTTTTGGTTATTGTTTAGATAAGATTGATTTTTATTATTTTTTTTAAGGGAAAATGGTGGCTGTGTAAAGTTGGGAACAATTATGAATAGGTCAAATAAACTTTTCATTCAATAAATTTAGTGGTCCTTTGAGACAAATTTTGTTTGTCGTTTGAGCTACACATTGTTTTGTGGTTCATTTAACAATTTACATATGGTATTTTCATTACATAATTTGACAATTTATAATGTCTTCGTCTCATACTCTGATAAAATATATCATTAAATTAAATTATTTAATTTTACCTTTTTTAAGCACAATTTTGATCTCATTCAATGATTGATCCCCAAATTAAACAAAACTGATATTATGAAGACAATTATTTGTTTTCCTAAATTAGTTCTAAATAGATTCTAAATGAAGAAACACAACTAGGGATGCGGTGCCGACAGCGTCATGGCCCCAACTAATGAAATTCGTTTGTGTCGTATATGGGCAGAAATAACATGCAATGCAGACAGCAGAAATTAAAACAACTGGCCCCTCTCAATAATTTAATAAGATGTTAATTAATTACATCTATTTTTGTTTACAGACCTATTTGATCTAGGTTTTAGTTCATACATATCATACCATACTGTCCACACCTCATCGATGATTGTCTAGCGAATTTTATATTTATTTTTGTCTTGTTTGAGTTTTTATTAATTTGTAAGAGTGATAATATTTATAAAATAAATATTAACACTTCTACAAAAATTCTTTACTTTGTCATTGTTATCACTGTTGCCACAACTTTTTTATTCGCTTATTCTGAATAGCCTGAATTTAAGGGCCGTTTATTTTTTCCCGTCTTTTAAATCTTATTTTCACTTAAAAATTAATTTGAGTGAGTTTTATTTATATTTTTAAAGTTAAGTTAAAGTACCTGATTTAAAATATCAGAATTTTTCTGGCTTATCATTTAATAAGAAAGTCCTTAATTAATTAATAATTGACCTTAACTTTCGTAATCAACCTTTTTCTTTAAAAAAAAAAAAAAATTTACTAGACATGATATATAAATATCGTCTGTCAATATCAATACTGTTAGAAAGTAAGATACTTGTGTTGTTGTCACCTTCATGATATAGAATTGGCTATTGTTCTTTTGAAATGGTCCTAAAAAAAACAAAAGTGAAGTTACAAAATTACTTAACTAGTAATGTTGGTTTCTTGTTATAGTGTCCATTACATCTGTGTTTTATGAAATGCCCCAAAAAAGAAATGAAGTCATAAAATTCATCAAATCAATTATTTATTCATTCATTCCTTGTTTACTTGTAAAAATTATATTTTTTTATGTCATATTATTTTTTATATTATATATATTATTAGGGTTTATACCAAATTGGGTGTAGAAAGCAAATTGAAAATTTTGTTTATATAATTATGTATGTTTAAGTAATTTGATGTAAGTATATAATAGTAATAAAATATTATTATTAAAAAATCGATGTAACAAGAAATTTTACAGCCACCCTATCAACTATTATTGTTATTCGTGGATATTATTTTCTTTACCTAGTTGCCCTAGTGATTTTGTCTTATCCGGACTTTTGAGTGGTTACAGTTGGCGACTGCGATCTTTTCTTATCCTCTTCTTATCCTCTGTTATGCTAGTTTTGTGGTCATTATATTTGAGATGATGAACACTGGACAAGGAGAAAAAAATCTATTATCAGAGAAAGATATCTTGGGTAGGAATCGGATAAGGACAATGGGTTGCTCCATTTACATTGGCGATGTGATATGAATATGATGGGTTGTATATGTTATATGTTAAGTTGATGTGAGTGAGGAGGGAGCATTAGGCTGCCCAAATTAAATACATTTTCACCTAACGAATTACATAAAATTAAGCTAGGTTTATCCTTTCATATTTAAAAATTGTTTAAATGTTTTTCAGGCCATTCAAAAGCATATATAACTTGACTTTATAATCTCATTGATTATGAAGGAGATGTTTACTAAACTAATCCCATATATTAAATTTTCGAATTATTTTTTGAAAGTGTTGGCACTGCCATCTATATAATTGATTTATACATCCAACTTATTAGTATATCCATTGATAAATTTGAAAATGACAACATTAATTTAAAGCACTCAATCAAATACCAAATATAAACCCTAGAAACAATTCATGGTCCTAGCATATGGTGTAGATAGTGCAAGCTTAAATCCAAAGCAATGCTTAAGAAATGTCATGTTCTAGTACAACAACCGGCCGGATTAATATCGGCAAGTGAGATTGGAGATTAAATTGTATAGAATTCTGTACTTCTGTTTGGAGGAATTCCAAAAAGAGATTCCATATAGTTTTTGCAATAAAAAATAATTTGGTTTCATCATAAGTCTTCAAGAATTAGAATTATAATGTCATAAACAAAAGTTTCTTTTTTTTTTTTGGGGGTTTACGAATATTATTAAGTTAATAGTAAATACGAATATCCATTTTGGGGGTTTACTATAATTACTAAAGGGATGTTATGTGAGATAAAAATTAAATATTATTGCAAATAACGTGTGTAGTTTTGCCTTTGAATAGATTTTAAGTCCCATATTTTGTAAAATCCAACACAGGTATATGTAATGTTGTAAGACTCGGCGAGTAAGTCCGATTACCCACCTAGAATTTGGTAACCCATGTTCCGCCAATCCTAGAACCCTTAAATGGAGAGTTCTACTCACCTTCGATGAGTACTTATCGAGTTAGGACAAGTACTCGATCTAACTCAGGCAACTTGGGCAACTCAAGTTGTAGAGCACACCAACAAAGCAGAGACAGAGAAAACAAATAGCACAATTTATAAACACTAACCTGTCGAACCGCAATTGTTTTTATCATTACCGACTTGCCGATACCACCACCACTTGTTCCTTCGCCATTACGTCACCACAACAAAGCTTGAGAAAAAAAAAAAAAAGGCACCAATTCTTTTAGAGAACTGAAAGAGAAAAAAAAACAAACCAAAGATAATTAGAGTTTTCTTCTCTGAGAGAAAAAAAATATCTAGTTTGAGAAGGTTTTCTTGAGAGAGAGTGACGTTTGGGCTGTTGTGTTGGTTTTCTAAAGAGAGACAAAACTTGAGGGAGATGTTGGTTTTGACTTTTGATGGCTATATGAAAGGTCAAATTAGGGTTTGACTGATTTATTTGTGTTTGGGTTGCCTGTTGTGTTGATTGCTAGGTTGGTCCAATACAACTATTAGGCCTTGATGTATTTTCTATTTGTGTTTGGGTTGTTGTGTTGGTATAAGATTGTGTTTGGGCTATTGTGCTGGTTTGAGAAGTTTTTTTTTTCACGACAATCAAATCGAGTCCTTGTCGAGTAGCTGAATACTCATTACTTACTAATCACTGGGTCATCGATCGAGTAACGAGTAAAGAGTTATGAAACATTAGTTATATGTCACCTTTGTTTAGAGTTCCTATTCATGATAAACTTTTAGTGTTTTATGTAGAACATCTTTTACTATTTTGATGAGAACTCAAAATCAAACTCTAAAACAATATATAAAAAATAAACTATAAACAAATTTTTTTTAAAAAAGATGTAATCTTTAAAAGATTATTAGTGAATCAATAGAAACTCTTTTACATTAGCTTTGGATTTTGTTTTTCCTTTTCAAATTTTAATAATTGGTTTTTGAAACACATCCAAATAAATTTTAACTTTTCATTTTATTGACTCTAAATTATATAACATTACAAAAATAAATTAGAGGTAAAAAGTTCAAAATAAGATAATACATTAGTAGTTTTGTTGTGATAAACAAGAATTTTTAGGTTTAAAAATCATACTTAGAGCATCTTTAATGCTATGATGCATTTTTAAGTTTCTACTAGTAACACATAAATATATATATATATATATATATATTTTGAATATGGATCTAGTTTGGCAAAAAAAAAAAAAAAAAGAAATGTATAAACTTTTAATTAATCACAATAACATATGTGTCACACTTTCTTTTCTTTTATATTTTATGATAGAGAGTAGAGGGAATGAGAAAAATTCTAGGAGAAATTAAATTCTAGTAAGAAATCTAGGGGAGTTCAATTGAGAAACTCATCTTCATATTTTCTAAAAATTTTGTTACTACATCAGTCCTATATTTGGGTGATAATTGTATTGGAGAAAGTTTTTCTACCTTATTATCTATCTATCGTATGTGACAAGAAATTTAATTCAAATAGATAATTGTATTTGAGATGTTTTTACATTTATAGCTAAAAATATTATTATTATTTTTTTAATTACTGGAACTAACCCAAAGGATAATCGAGACCAAGCAGAATAGAACACTGTTAGTACAATCCAGAGAGCAATTTTTATACGGGAGAAAGCAACCCACACATAGGTGGAAGACCAACCTACACATAGGTGGAAGACCAACCCATAACTACGGTGGGAAGAAAACTAGCCACATTTTTCTTTTGGTGGCGGGATGTCGAACCCATGACCCTTGCTAGTCTCGAGTGGTGTGGCTGCCACTGTAGCAATACACACTTTGACAAAGTATTAAATTAAAGAATAAGTGTATATATATATATATGTGTGTGTGTGTGTGCAAGAAAAAAAATATGCACATATATATATATGTGTATACACAAGAGGGAAACAGTAGAAATTGATAAAAAAAAAAAAAAAAAAAATTACGAACCCTCACTAAAATTATCTAACTCCATATTTTCACAATTGTTGTCAATAAATAATATGGATGGACAAAAATACCCTTTGATTAATTTAATTTTTTTATTAGTATAATAAAATTAAAAAAAATTAAAAAATAATTTTGTATTTTGTCTGATCTCCATCTCGTGTCTTCATCTTAAGGTTCAATAAAATAACATTATTCTTTTCTTGCTATTCCGTTGCATCATTGACAAGTAAATTAAATAAAAGTGAAATCATACAAAATATTTATAAAGAAAAAAAAATCATATATACCAAATATTAATTTTATTGCTTAAAATTTTTTTATTTATTATAATTAAAATTTAATAAAAAAATAATAAAACTCAAATTTCTCTAACAACTCAGAAAAGAATCTTTTTGAGATTTGAGTATGTTTGTGATTACTCGATCATCATTATATTAATTTATTTTCTGAACATGACATGATAAATAAATACGAGCTACCTTAATTATTAACATTATTATTAAATAATTACATAATAATATGAGAGATGAATTGCACAAACAGCCCTCATGTCTGATGTAATTGCAGCTGCATACAACTTTTGATGTTTATTACATGAATATCCCTTGCCATTATTGTTCAATGACTAAATCTAACCATTGACCATACTAGTCATAGGAAAAGTCTAAATTACTCCTAATATTTATTTCATTATTTTATAATTATATTTTAAGTATTTTTATTATATAAAAAATTCAAATAGAAAATAAAGAAATTTTTTTCTTCAATATTAAAAACAAGTTCAATTCAAACAATATTTTTATCAACACATATCTAAATTTTCATCAACACACCCATATTTTCATCAACACAATCCTGAATCTCATTAGTTGAACTCATATTCTTATTGTTCAATATTCAAACACATGCAGTAAAATTAAAATAAGTTAAAAAAAAAAAAATCTTCTTTAATCTTCAATCACAATGACAACTAATACCCTAACTTTCGACAACAACCATAACACAGATCAATTAAATCAATCAGAACTCATAATCTTCTCTTTCATCAATCAATACCTATATCGAACCCATATTCAACTCAAAATAATGATGAATCATCATCATCATCATTCTGATCATATATCATCAAAAACTAAGAAAAACAAATAGAGCTCTACTCTATTAGATCAATAGAATCTGATGGAGCAAATTGATCCATCTATGATGGAGCCATAACACCATTTGTGGTAGAGCCACGAAACCATTTGAGATGGAGACGGGCTGGATCAGAGATGGAAATGGGGTCCATTTAAGATGGAACCAGAGGCTTCATTAAAAATGAAGCAAGGAGCTCCATCTTTGATGAAATCAATGCATATTTGATAGAGTAGATCTTTCTTAGTTATGGAGTAGATTTCCTACATCTTTGTTTATAACATATTCTATCATATCTGTTTTTTTTTTAATTTTTTTTCCCTTTCATACCTAATTCTCTCTGATTTTTCTAAATCAGCAAGCATTTTTTTTTTTAATAATTTGATTTTTTTAGTTAAGAAACAATTACTTTTAAGGGTGAGAGATAGCTAGATGTAGGAAGATTAGCTCTTCTTCGTCCATTTGTTTATTTTTATCTTTAAAGTTAAATAAATAAACGATTTTCATTTACTAAAAGCTATAGTGAATTTAATACCCTTGCCCCATTAAAGTCTAACGGTGACTCATTAATAGCCGAGAACAACCTTATAATAAACATCAAAAGTTGCATGCGATTGAAATTACATCAAATCTCAAGGGTATTTGTGTAATTTGACCAAACTTTTTATGGAATTTGCCAGCAATCAGCTTAATGAAATGTTAATCAGAAAGCTTATTTATAAAATTATTTCTTTAAAAGTTACAAATTTTTAAAAAATTCTAGGGAATGTGCATTTAAACGGATACACATGCAATTTTTCAGAGTCGGAAATCTCGATGGTCTATTAATATATACAAAACTCAGCATGGCCCATACCTTTAAGCATACGTTATGGGAGTGATCTGAGACTGGTCCAGCAATTACAGGACCAAATAATCTAAATGGTGTCCGGATAGTATCCATTAGAATTTCTCACATCATTCCACTAATCACAGTAACATCTTAAGAACAATTACAAATCACCTATCAAACGTTCGAATAATAATTCATAAAATTAAGGTTTTGTAGTTTTATTCTTATAAAATATTACAATTGCAAATGAAATTAAAGTTTCAATCCAAGAGCAAAGTCCTCCTTCCTTACATGTACCATGATTTGCCAATGATAATGCATAAGCGCACGTATATGTTTTTAGATATAACATTAATAGATTTTTATTTAAAAGGTTATATGTATATATATATATATATATATACAGAACTTCTATGGTCAATATTTCTTAATTTAAAAAAATTAGAACGAACCAATCAAATTTATCTATTGTATTTAAATTGAATAAAAAAGAGAATTTGTTTTAACAAAGATAATGTAATAGATGAATTTAATTGGTTCGTCCTAATTTTTTAAAGTTAGTAGGTACTACTAATAGAATTACTATATATATATAGAGAGAGAGAGAGAGTAATTCTATTATCAGTGCATCTTAACTTTAAAAAATTAGAACGAACCAATCAAATTTATTCATTGCATTTGAATTGAATATGAGAAATAATTTTTTCTAGAAGAGAGAATGTAATGGATGAATTTGATTGGTTCGTCCTAACATTTTAAAGTTAGGAGGCATTGATGGCAGAATTACTCTATGTATATATATATATATCACATTCTATAACATATCAGAGATATGGATATACTTGACAATAAAAGTTAGAGTAAATAAAGGAAATTATAAGAAGCGTGCAATCAATGATAGTTATTAACTAAAGTATGGAGGAAATTATTAAGTATGTGGTCCATGACATTAGTTGATTAAAAATCGAGTAAGTGCTTGTTTGGGATAAGTGAGGAAGAGCTTTTTTGGGGTTCTTGAAGCCAAAAGCCATTTTTACGGCTGTTTGGATGGAGTCAACAAAATAGCTTCTTGTCTTTGGAAGCTCTTTTAGACAAAGTTACTCCACCTAGCTTCTGTTGGAAGCTCTTCCTGAAAAACACAAGAAGCCAAAATTTGGTTTAATAAATTTTTCATATTGCCAATTTTACCTTTTGTATGACAAACAACAAAACAAAAATTTTACTTGTATCTTTCATCTCTTTTATGCTCCGACAAACAATACCACCAAAAATTCATTTTCTAGATTCAAAAATTCAATCTCTTCTCTTATTTGCTTTGACAAACAACAACATCAAAAATTACTCAATTCATAATCAAAACCACCCTAGCAATAGTCCCTTCATCACCACACACCCACACCATTAAACCCAGCAACACCATCAACCCCAACAACACCGTCAAACCCAATTTAATTCACCAAAAACCCACACTATCAAACCCAGCAATACCATCAAACCCTACGAAACCCAGAACACTCAAAAAGAGGAGAGAGATAGATTAGAGAGAGAGAAGGATTTTGGAAGAAGAGACAGATGTACCTAGAGTCCTAGATGCCATCCATGAAGTAGGAATGAAGAGAGAGAGTGTTGATCTATGGGAGGAAGAAGGGAATAGTGAGAGAATTGAGAAGAGAGAGACGATGGATGAAAAACAGAGAAAATTGATAAGAGAGAGAGAGAGAGTTTCTGATAAGAATGAAGAAATATTAATATCATTTTATTTGTTAAAATAATATTAATATTAATATCTTTTTTTGTGAAATAAAATGTTAATTTTTAAATTGTTTTAATATTTTATTTATTAAAAATATCTTAATTTAAAGTTTAAGATAAATGTTATTATTTATTTATTTTAATTAAAGTGTAAGTAATATATTATAGGTAGAAGAAATTCTAATAAAATAATTTTAAAAACTATTATGAAACTGGTAAAACGATCACATTATAATTTATAAAGTCTTTCAAATGTTTCAACCAAACAATCTTAAAACCTCTTTTGAGTTTAAAAGCTTTTAATCATAACACCAACTTAAAAACATCAATTTTTACTTCTTTTCTTCTACTATTAAAAATCAAAAATAAAAGTTATTCCAAACGAGCTCGAAATCACTGACATTTTCTTTTGAGAGACACATGGAATCTATCTGGATGTTTTCATTTTTTTAATTCTATTGCATAAATCTATTATTAAAAATCATTGTAGTTACCAGAGGCGGAACTAGAATTATTGATTTCAAGGCCAAGTAAAATATACATATTTAAACTTAGATAAAATAAATATAGTAATATATGTTCAAAACCTAAATATAACACCATTTAATAGTATAGCTAGCTGTTGGCGCCTTTGATGAGAACGCCACTGCCCCATGCCTCATGACATAGTTCTACACCTGGTAGTGGCACTCCTCCTCACCAATTTGTATGGGTAGACCTCCCTACTTTTGTATGGGTCGTTCCTCCACCTTCATATAGATCAATTCCTTCCTTATAAGAGTAGTTCCTTGAACCATGCTACTATTATCTCATCCTGATTAATCTCGATAGTTTTTTGGACAAATACTAGTTATTAAAAAAAAAAATTTAAGTACTGTTATTATGGAAACTAAATTAATAATTAAAGAAACCATAAATTTATGGATCAAATGGAACTTATTACTCTTTTAAAATTTAAAGATCATCTATTACCGAATTTACACTAAAACGATTTGGGATTTTGTAAATTGAATTTTAGAAGTCGAAATATTAAAATGGAACTCACCACTACTTTTAAGTATCGAAATATTAAAAGGAAAACTATGGAATTAAATGGGCAACTTGGGACATCTGCTTAATAATAAAAAATAACTTATTTAAATATGTTATTTTATTAAAAGAATAAAAAATCTTTAAGTATAAGAACAAAATATGATGTAAGAAAGAAGTGCGATCGGTTATTTGGATGGGGTGGCAAAATTTAAAAAGATAAAACCAAGTGGGGCCCATTGAAGGTGTTGCTTTGTCCACTAGCAGTTATTGAATGCAAAGGAAGTGACAAAATTCATTGGTAGGGACGGACGTTCAAAGCCTGGAGGAATTTCATTGGCTGGCAGCTGTACCTCCAACACTTGGTGGGATTTCATTGGGGGGAGTGGGCATATACTTAATGCTTGTATGTATCTGATCACTATTTTGTATGTGCCTAATCACAATATACATGATTTCAAGTTTGTTTGTTGAAATCGAAAAGAGATGCATGCAACCTATTCGATAAAATGTTTACCCTAGATTAGGATTTGATAGACATATACTAATTCACCTTTGTAGTCATTAATCGGTATCTTGAACTTAATGAACCCTTATTTAATGTTTGACTATGGAACAATAGATTTCGTTAGATGAGGGTTTTTTGACCATCAAAATATAGGTATGATTAGATGAGAGTATGTTTATGCATATCTTGAAAAAGAATGTGTGAGAGCAATTCTAATAACCGGTTATCAACATACTCAATTAAATCTCAATGACTTAATCTACCCAATATTCTAAAGATCGCTAACCGCTAATCGACCGGCGAGGTAGCGGTTAACGATTTATCGGTTATTCAGTGATTAATCAGCGATTAATCGGTAAGTACTGTTCATTGACGGTTAAACTGGGTCAAACCTATAAAAAAAAACCTGAAAACATTTTCTATAGGATCAAAATACAACCATATGATTACAAAACATTATCAAACCTATTTCATGCAATCTCCAAAACCACTTTAACACAATCACATAATTACAATATAGTTATATACTAGATACTTTAAAATTTTCGACAGCATAACAGCTATTTTTTTAATAATACCATCCTATAATCCACAAAAATAACAACACTTCAAAAAACTATCACATGATTCACATCTCAACTACTTAGTTAGGACCCTTGGTCCTTCTTCCAATCTCAAACACTACCATATGATTATAAGTTTATAACTATATAAGTATAGCATGCAAATAATAACATAACAAGTATGAAATAACAACCAAAAAGTAAAAGTCAAGGAAAGTGTGTTATGGCGAGGAGGAAGATGCAACCACTCTTCATCTGAATAATAGTCTTCCATAACTTGTTCATTGTCGGACTCAAACTCTAAATCAATGTTCTTCTCCCCCTCCTTCTCATCCTCCTCTTCAGAATGAAAATCATCTTCATTAAACTGTCTCATTTGCTCCGAATCGGACCCTACTTCATCATCATCATCAACACCTGGAACAAGCCATCCTTGTGCATCGGTAGCATCAGCATCAGTAGCTAGTAGCACATCAACATTCTTTTCATCTTGTCTTTGCCTTTTGCATGTCAATTTTGAATTGAATTGAACAAAGACTAGATTGTTTAATCGGCTTGTTGATAGTCTATTCCTTTTCTTCGAATGTATCTATATAAGACTTAAAAATCAAAATTAAATAAATCAAGAAATAATTAAATTTTAGAACATTAAAAATATGTTATGGATATTAGATTTACCCATCCAAAATTGCTCCAATTTCGTTCACATCCAGATGAACTAGTGGTCAATGAAAGAATTCTTCCTGCGATTTTTTTCAAGTTAAGTGTTTGGTTTCCAAACACGTTCCACCATTCAACTACTCCATAGAAAATAATCAAATATAAAATTAGTTCTTAGACGATAAATATTCATAAATATAACACTAAAAATATAATCTATAATAATAATTACTAATTGGTAAACAAGTAAAACAACTTAAAAAAATTCATATGAATTAGAATGTTCAATTTTTTACCTCGATCCATAGAATCATCTTCACATCCTTTAACGACCAATGGTTTCCCAAAAGCACATTCCTTTATCTTATACCTTAGCCATTCATGCATGATAATTTGATGTTGAGAGGAGAGATCACCATGATAAAAACCTTCCACAAACTCTATTAAGGCTTCCATCAACTCATCTTCAAGGAAAATTTTTGGATCCTTGAAGTGGTAATAGGGGTTTAATAGAAAGGCCGCCACATGCAATGAAGAATCTAGTCGATCTTTCATTTTTCCATCAATTATTTCAATGATTGGTTGATAACTACTTTCAATATTGTTCAATGCCTCTTTAATATCTTGCTTAGCCCTTCTTAGTTCTCCATATAACCAAGGCATCGATGGCTTTCGATCCCCATCCACTAGTCCCAACACTTTTATCAAAGGTGCAAAAACTTTTAAACAATTTGTCACACCATTCCAAAACCCGAAACTCATCACAATTGAGTAGGCCGATTTCCCTTTAGCACTTTGTGAGAATTTGCACTTATCCCATTCCTCACTACTAAACATTGACTTTAAAGCATTTTTTTTATCCATCAAACTTTGCAAAGTAAGGAAAGCGGATGCAAATCTAGTCTTTCCCGACCTCATAATGTCCCTCTTCTTTGTAAAGGACCTCATCATTGCCAAAGTCTTATGATGAGCATAAATGAAAATTGTCAACTGTTTTGCTTGGTCAATATACTTCTTGAACTTTGGAAGCTTGCCAATACTTTCGAGCATGAAATTGATGGTGTGAGCAGCACATGAGATCCAGAATATGTTCGGCCTCTTCTCTTTCAAAATCTTGGCAGCGGCCATATTATTACTAGCATTGTCGGTTACTACTTGAACAATATTTTCGGGTCCAACTTGTTCAATACATTCATTCACATACTCGAAAATATGTTCAGCAGGATGTGCCACATCAGAACACTCCTTGGAAGAAAGGAAAGTAGTCCCTATCCTACAATAATCAAACATCAATAAAATATTATTTATTAAATGATCAAATTTATCAATTATCAATGATATAGACAATCTAATGATATATAGTGGATAAATTATATAAAACATAAATACATACCTACAATTCACACACAAATTCATTATGCTCCTTCTTTTCCGATCCGTCCAAGCATCTGTCATAATTGAGCATTCATTTTGAGCCCACTCTTCTTTTTGCCTCTGCAACAACAACTTGATCTCTTCCACCATTTGTGGCAAATATCGCTCTCCGATTTCATAATGAGTTGGAGGTCTATAACCTAGGCCAAATTGACCAATTGCTTCACAAGCTTGTAAGAAACTATCATTATGAATGGCATGCCACGAAATGCCACTTTCAAACATCCAAGTAGTGACCCATTTATGCACTTGATTGGTTCTCTCTTTAAAGAGTGCTTCATTAATATTTTGTTGTCACATTGTCTTCTTTGAACCTTGTGACAAATTCAGATTAATCTCTTTTGTGAATCTATCAATAGGGCCAATGAAATGACTTTCTTTCCTTACCCCTCCAATCACTACTTCTTCAATCTCCTCTTCTTCCTCGATATTTACTTCTTCCCTCTTCAAATTCTCCTCAATCATCTTTTTTTTTTTTTTTTTTCTATTTTTTGTCTCCATAATTGTATTTTTACATTTAGCTATATCCTCCGATAGTGCCTTTGGACATTTGGCTACATTTCCGGATATATGACCCACATGTTCTTTCAACCTATATATCCCTCCGGACATAACCTTCCCACACAATTTGCATTTAATTTTTTCCAAGCTCTGGCCATCGGCCAACGTCCCATACTCCCATCCAATATCATCCGAATTCCGTTTGAGAGATTTGGTGGTGGAAGCTTCCGAAGATTCATTAACATTCGTCATGATTCATGAATCATGAATATCAATCAACCTTAACATTTTGACAAATACTAAAATATAAGCAAGCAAACATTGCACAAGAAACACAACAAATATTACAAAGAATATAATAGATAACTCTTAACAATTTTACATCATCCAAATTCAATTTATAATTCTTAACAAAGAAAAACAAGATAAAAATCACTACTTTAAGTGTCAATGTGTATTAAAAATCACTACTTTAAGTGTCAAAAACTTAAAATCACTACTTTCAACATGTTTCAAGTTTTTTTGGTTGAACACTTGAACTTGAAATCACAACTTTAAGTGTCTATATGTCCTAAAAAATCTCGACTTTAAGAGTCAATTTTACCCTAAAAATCAATATATAAGTGTTAAAAATCACTACTTTCAAGTTTCAACAACATGTTTCAAGTTTATTTTGTTGAAATCATTACTTTAAATGCTAAAAAAATCACTACATTAAACTTAAACTCCATTGTTATGAACTTATGAAAAGAATAAACAAAAAACTTAGAAGCAAAAATGAAAAAAAAAAAAAACTCACGACAGACTGGCGACGATGACAGAGACGGCGACGGCAGACTGGCGAGGAGACCTTTGATGACAGACGCCGGAGGAGACCGGTAACTTCTCCAAGAAGCTTGATGAAGAAAACCTTGAGAGTGCAGCGAATGGGAGTCGAAAGCTTCTGGAGGAAGCTTTCTGATTTTGATCTATTCTGCACCCAAAACGGCGTCATTTTGGAGTACCCAAAACGACGCCGTTTTAGATGAATCAAAAAAAATAAGTTAACCTAAAACAGCGTCGTTTTGGGCCAGCAGTTTAAAAAAAAAAAATGGGTCACGCGTGAATTGGGGCCGACTCGACCGAGTTGGGCCGAGTCGCCCGATTACTCAACAGACTCGGCCACGAAATCGCCACTACTGACTTGGCCTCCAATTTGGCCGTAATCGGACCGGCGGCATGCCGGTTACCGATTTATCGCTGGAAAATCGCCGATTTTCGACGATTTTTGAAACATTGAATCTACCTAAATCCATTGAAAGAAATTAAGGGAACTTATAATCCCTAGCCAAGTCTCTCTATTGATTGAGCTCTTAGGTTGCAAAGTAGTTTTTAGAATCTAATTTGTTTAGTTTAGATAACAGTTAGTTAATTAACCATCCCCGTATCAATTTTCCTAACAATTATACATTTTAGTTATAATCAGTACTTAGCTACTCAACTAATCCTTATGGAGATGATATTCTACTCATTACTCAACCAATCACTTGCTTGTAGCATGCTGATAACTAGTCACTCAAATAATTATTTTTCTACATTAATACAGAAATAGGCTATCTCATGATTAGTGGGCCTATGTAGCAAGTCCAACAGCTTTCTTTAATAATGAATTTCCTTCTTTTAACACAATTGGGCTTGTCTTTAAATAGGCTCATCTAGCAAGTCATGAGAACTCACTTAGTTTGTCCACTAAAAACAATTGGGCTAAACTTATCCATAGGCTTAAAACAAAATTTTCTAACTATTAAGCCCTAACTCTTAAATAATAAAACTTATCCCAATAACAATTTAATTGAGCCAAATTCATAGACTTTCTAAATAAATGAATTTAGATCTTATATTAATTTATATTCTAATGAGTCTAACCGGTTCCAGGGTCATTACACACACACATATATATTCAATAATTTTCTCCACAATGCGTACTGATATAATAATTTCAATCTCTAGTTATCAAACATTAGATTTACATATTCTTATTTATTTTGATTTAGTAAACATCCATCTATGTGTAATCAATGACCCATAATATCATACACTAACATGATCAGTGACTAACTATGTTAGAATAGGTATAGTTAACATTGTACTTGCAACATCAATTTAACATGCAATATTTAGGTTTATATGGTAATTAATTACATTAGAATGTGTATATTCAACTTTTAACTTGCAATGGTTACAGTTATATGGCAACTAACTAAGTTAGAATGAGTATAGTCAACATTGTACTTACAACATAACTTTAACTTACAACGTTTAGGTTTATATTATAACTAACTATGTTGGAATGCATGTATTCTATGTTTGACTTGCAACTTCACTTTAACACGCGATATAACCTTAACTTGTAACATTTATGTTTATATGTAACTAATTACTTTAGAAGAGATATAGTCAATCTTTTACTTGCAATGTAACATTAATTTGTAACATTTATGTTTATATGGTAACTGATTACATTAAAATGTATATATTCAACGTTTTACTTGTAACATCATTTCAACATGTAACATGACATTAACTTATAATAGTTACGTTTATATGGTAACTAAGTTACAATGAGTATATTCAATCTTTTACTTGCAATATTATTTTTACATGTAATATAATGTTAACTTGAAACGTTTACGTGTTTTTGGTAACCAACTAATTAGTATATTTAACGCATTAATTTCAATAAAATGAAATTAACATATAAATATTATAAACTATTATAAATTGTTTATACATATTATAAACTACTTTTATTAGTTCTTTAAATTCTAAACCATAAGTACTTTTTATTTTTATTTTCTTTTACTTGAACATTTTTAATAAACCATCTTATTAATTATTGTATTAGAAGTGTTTTAACTTTATTATTTTGAGCACTTTTATTATAAACTATTTTTTTTATCATTTATTAATTTTTAAACCATTAAATATTTAACTTGATTACTTTATTGGATGCTAACAAATTATAATCTATTG
This sequence comes from Nephelium lappaceum, assembly GCA_021234005.1. Taxonomy (NCBI): domain Eukaryota; kingdom Viridiplantae; phylum Streptophyta; class Magnoliopsida; order Sapindales; family Sapindaceae; genus Nephelium; species Nephelium lappaceum. The sequence goes on from JAIZFV010000027.1 coordinate 76,483, forward strand.
TAACGTGTTACCATCTCTTAATAACTAACGTTTGGCTATCACATGGCAACTAAATCAATAATGATTCTCAAATTGAGATTTGGATAAGCTTAGTGGAAATAAAATCTCAGTAAATTAGTGAAACCCGTTCATGAAGATATTATAATATCTCTTAACTTACCGTCATAGCAAGGTAGACAATCGTGGTTGGAGAATCTAGATGCCCATCGTATGCGCATGTTTTCCAATTCACTCATGAGCTTGGTAACAAATCTGACGGGCAAACCATTGAATGGCTCCTCCAACAAATGGAGCCTTCTATTATTCCCACCACCAGTACCAACACCACACTTGCTAGTTTCTCCATCTGTGATGGAGTTTATTCCACTTCCTTATCCTCTTCTACTTCTTCCACACATTCTACTTCAGGAGAGAAAGGGAGAGATGGGTTTGTGACAATGGTGATGGATGGTGTGTTGAGTGGTGATGGATTAGGTTTTGGTGGATTAGCTGTCATCAATGTTGATGGTTTTGCTTTAATTTTTTTAATTTGTTAATTTTTGTTTTGTTTTGGTTGCCAGCCTAAGACGAATGCAGAAGATGTTAGGTTGGTTAGATATGTGTGTGTGTGTTTCTTTTGCATTTTTTTTTTTCAATGTTTTGTTTTGTTTTTTTTGCTTTTGATTTGTTGAAGATTTGGGCAATTTAAAAGTTTATATATCTATATATATATATATATATATATATATATGGGGCAGGATCGGGGGACATAAATTTTGACATAAATTTTGACACGATTTGTTGACCATTAGATGATGAGAATTTTAATGGCTTAGATTTATTCACACCGCTACATACAACTTCATTTTACACTCTACATAAATTTTTTCTTTCATCTCTCACTTCATTATTACATTATCTCTCCTTTCTCCCATTAATATTAAAATCCCAATATTTAAATTATTTTTTTCTCACCCAATCCAATTATATTTAAAAACTCATCAAGAAAATTTTTTTAAAAAAAAGCTGCAATTGTTTTTTTTTTTTTTAACTTGATAAATTTATTATTGAAATGATAATTTATTTTTTAAAATGGTTTAAACCAAACAATCTTTAGTAAAAAAATTTTCACTACCACTAAAAAAAAAAAAATCTTATTTCAAAAACAATTTCTAATCAAAATAAGTAAAATAGATTTTATTCCAAAAACACAAAACACTTGACAAAAAAAAAAAAAAAAAAGAGACCGTCATCGAATCATTTCTCAAATAAACTTGAAACACAAAACCACACTTGCCAGTTGTTGCCACCATTGACACCCAACAATCAATAGAGTCTCTTCATGTAAAAGTTGTAAGTTTTAAACTTTTTGGTTAAGTGTTTTGTGTTTTTGAAAAATAAAATCTATTTTACTTATTTTGGTTAGAAATTGTTTTTGAAATAAGATTTTTATTTTTAGTGGTAGTAAAAATTTTTTTACTAAAAATTGCTTGGTTTAAACTATTTTAAAAAATAAATCATCATTTAAATAATAAATTTATCAAGTTAAAAAAAAAAAAATTGTTGCTTTTTTTTTTTTTAAATTTTCTTGATGAGTTTTTTAAATATAATTGAATTGGATGAGAAAAAAATAATGTAAATATTGGAATTTTAATATTAATGGGAGAGATGAGAGATAGTGTAATAATGAAGAGAGATGAGAGAGATAGTGTAATAATGAAGAGAGAGGAGAGAAATAGTGTAATAATGAAGAAAGATGAGAGAGATAGTGTAATAATGAAGAGAGAGATGAGAGAAAACATTTATGTAGAGTGTAAAATGAAGTTGTATGTAATGGTGTGAGTAAATCTAAACCATTAAAATCATCTTCATCCAATGGTCAATAAAATCGTGTCAAAATTTGTGTCAAAACTTGTGTCCCCCGATCCTGCCCCTATATATATATTTGATTTGTTGAAGATCTGGGTTCTAGGTTCAACCCAGATCTTCAATTCTTTTTGTTTTTTTGATTTGTTATCAACCTAGATCTTCAACCGTTGTTGAAGATCTAGGTTGATCTTCAATTATTTTTAAAAAGAAATTTGTTGCTTTTTTTTTTTAATTTATTGAACAATTTTTTTTTTTCAAATTTTTTTCTTTATTTAATGAAGATTAGATACTTTAGATCTGGGTTGACCCAGATTTTCTTTTTTGGTTTTAATTAAAATTTTTTAAAATTTTAATTATTAAATACTATATAATTGTATTCAATTATAATTTTTTAATTTTTAATTTTTGAATTTTCAATTTAGTAAGAGCATTTTTATCTTCTCATGGTTTTGTCATAAAGTCACTAAAAATTTGGATGAAAACCACTTTTGATTGACGACAAGAGGTTTTTTTACTAATATTTTAAAAGATAGGATAAATTAGGATTATTTACCATTTTAGAGAATTTTTAGATTTTTCCCTTTTTAAAATTTTGAAAAAGGGCATATTGGCTATTAAATGGTATTTTCTTACAAATTATTATATTTTAAAAGCAATTTTATGGGTGGATATAAAAAAGGGGTGCATATAAGCAGTTTTTTCAGGGTGCAAGTATCAGTACTCTAAGATGATATAAGAAGCTTTGGGCTTTTGTTAGATTGGTGGATTATTAGACTTGTTCAAGTCTTATACTTATCTTAAAATATAACGTATTGATGGTTTAAGGACCAGCTATTCCTGACAGTTTTCATTAAGCGTTGAAAACAATGCTTGTCGGATCTTGTACGCTGGAAAGTTATGAAAATTGATAAGATGATTAATAAATGAGGCAGGAGAGGGAATTGAACGGTAGATGGAAAATTATGCTTTTTTTTTTTTTTTTTGGCCTTAAGCATTTATCAATGGAGCTAGAAGAACTAGGCAAAACAATGGCAACAAAGGAAGAAAAAGTAGTGGTTTTTTCAAATTATTACTCAGAGTACTGGACATGAAAGGACTACAGCAACACCCGCCGAGAAAGTAGGAAAAACATGATAATTGATAACCAACACAATTTGTGATAATAGATACACATGTACCTTTTAGGCTACTACCATTTTTTTGGCCTTAAGTATTTATCAATGGAGCTAGAAGAACTAAGCAAAACAATGGCAACAAAGGAAGACAAAGTAGTTGTTTTCAGTTCTTTCAAATTACTGCTCAGAGTACTGGACATGAAAGGACTACAGCAACACCCGCCGAGAAAGTAGGAAAAACATGATAATTGATAACCAACACAATTTGTGATACTAGAGACACATGTACCTACTAGGCTACTACCACTCTTTCTTGGTTGCTCTGGCTGCTATCAACAAGAACCCATTGATTAAAATTAGAGTATAAAAAAACTGCCTATGTAAAATTATAAGCAATACTTGAAAGTCGTCTGACCATCAATAATAATTTTTGAATTGATTATAAAGTTGGTTATCCTATCCAAAGATTGTTATTAATGGATAATCTTATTTAACTAGTAAGGTAATCAAATCCATATTTGAATTAAAAGTTTGTTGTACAACACTAAGAAACCTTACCAATTACACTAGTTATTACACCCCAACTAAGAAACTGTAAGTTGAGAAAAGTAGGCATTTCCCTCCTGCACCTTAAACCCTCTTGTACCCTACCCACTTCCAAGCAGTCATGATGACGTGAATTAGAATACAATTATTTGGATCGGATTGTTGTGAGTTCAAACCAGAGAGATGGACCACAGAAGTCCTTTGCTTTCAGTGTATGGCCTATAATGAAGGCCATTGCAGCATGCACATGTATCATCTGTAACGACGATGTTCAAAATAGTGAAAGCTTACCCTGTGATTCGTAATCTTAGGATCATTTTACGTGTGAAACATGGAGTGACGGTTAAAGTTGACGCTTTTCATGCCTGCATCTCCTATTTCACGGTCTATTTCGATGGAAAGTTTTTTCTTTATTGGACATTGAACAATCATATCATGTGTTAATTCCATAAGGACCACAACAAGATAATTGATAAGCATCCGTGCAAACATTTATGACAACATTTCTTTATTATTATTATTGTTATGGGGCAGGATCAGGACCAGCAGACCAAAAAGATAACAAAATTAATTTTTTGACACAATCTTGTGACCCCATTAGATTTCAGAGAATTGAATGGTGCGAGTTTAATGTCGTACTATTCTTCCTCTGATCTTCTCTCTCCTCGTTGTCTCTCACCTCTCTCTTCACTCTTTCAATGAATACTTTTGTTCTCATCTCTCCTGTCTGCTCTATTCTGAATTCAAAATCTCCCTTCTGAACGAATTATAAAATGAATTTGTTATTTCATTTTCAGGTTCCAATCCATCTTCCATAGTCTCAATTGATATTTCAATTGAGAGTATCGAAGATGCGGGCATATTGTTATTAATTTGAATTACAAGATTTTATCACTTTAACTGAAATTTAATTTAATGATATTCATTATACATATTATTAAGAGATAATCTTATTTTCTTTCCGGTAGTTTAACGTAGTAGTCAAAATCCATCACTAATTTGATAAATCATTGAGAACCCCCTACTATTTGATTAAATAGATAAAATACCCTTATAGTTTAAGTAAATATCTAAAAAATTCCCTTGTAGTTTAAAAAAAATCCAAAAAAAAACCTTGGTCTTTTTCATCATTTTAAACGTTAAGGGGTAAAATCAGATTTCAATAAATTACGGAGGTAATTAGCGATTATGTCAAACAACACAGGAAAAACTAAGAACTATTATTAATTAATGATTCAATAATAATGATGTAGCAAATAATTTGTTTTTGCATTATTCCTCATATCATGTCATGATTCTATATGGTAATTATTAATCACTTGCCATTTCATTTGGATTAAATTTTTAACAAAATTTTTAGATTGAATAGCAGTTTCTAACATCTAAGATTTTCATTTTATCAAAAAAAAAAAGAAAAGAAAAAACCTAAGATTTTTATTGAATAATATATTTCATTATTGCGACCAACTTACTAAACAATATTACACGTGAGCAAGATGGATTGTACGTGTTCCTTAAACAAAATTTTTCTCATTAATTATGTTTGGTGGTAGAATCCACCATCTTGTATCCGAAAGCAGATTCCCATTCAATCTTGAGTGATTTCAGTCTTCAAATTTTGTCAAATTTCCCTTGTAATTTTTGCTCGATCTTTTCAACCCTGACTTGATTAATATTAAAAACTTTCAATTGATTTAACACTCAATATATATAATTTAAGACTCATTTTTTTGGCACCCTTGAGCTATTCAAGGAGTGCAAATGAACTCGAGCTCTTATTCTAAATATGTTATGCAATTTGGTTTTCATGTACAAATCATTAATATTTGGTGTGAGGTTTTGCTCCCCGCCCTTGAGTAGAACTTGGCATGCTTTGTTATCTGTACTCTACATGCTTTCGTTAGATAAAAGTTTTCTTTGAGTACCATTTTGGAAATCTGTTTTTTTTTAAAAAAAATAAAAAATTAAAAAAAAAAAAGAAAAAAGAAAAAAGTACCGCTTTAGACTTTTGGTTTGTGAGATTGGGAAGATGATAAAAAAGAAACTCCTTTAGTTTCCCTAATTAGTCGTTTTTCCCCCTCTGGTTTTAAAATTGAGCAAGAATTCTCTACTATCTTTTTCTTTTTTAATCTTTTAATAATATAATAATACATCAGTATTTAAAAAAGTGGTTCTCTACCATCATTTCTTTGCTAATATTTTAATAATCTAACGATACATCAGTATTTAAAAAAGTTCATGGTCAAGATTATTAATTTTTTTTCACTCTTATACATCACTCAAATTTAAACTCCTATCATAAAAAGTTTAGTATTAACAAAAGATTAACAAAAGATCCTTACTCTAAATTTTGTCCAATCTCACCTGCTCAACAAACATAGGATTGGACAATAAATTTGTCCAATCCCATCCAATGTTGGCCAACAAATAGACCATAAGAGTTTAAATGGATGACACTTCAATAGTTATCTTAATAGTTGGTTTGGAAACTCATGAACGGTTAGCTGGTGAAGTCAAAATACAGCTTGACCACACACACACGTAGAAATATATATATATATATTGATTTTACCATCGGTACCTCTTAACTTTAAAAAGTTAGGACAAACCAATTAAATGCATCTATTACATTCTTTTTCCTAAAATAAATTCTCTTTCCTATTTAATTCAAATACAAATAGATGAATTTGATTAATTCATTTAAACTTTTAAAGTTAAAAAATATTTATGGTAAAATTAATCACTAGATATATATACATATATACATACATATATATATAATCCTAAAGCTCATATTCTTTAATTTCTGATACATCAAGCTTCAAATCTTTCTATCGGAAAGATACGGATTAAGTTAACTTTTCCTTCAAATTGTTGTACTGCGGTTCAAGACCTTGCTATAGCTATAATCTCTATGCTCACTGTAGAAATTCTCTCTAACACACTGGATTGTATAGTAGAACTTCAAATCTTTTCTACCGACAGGACGGTTGCTTAGTACTGATGAGTTAGCTTCAGTACCATTTTAATTTCCAGTGCTAATATTGTCACCCAAATTTTTATTTTTACACCCTCATTAGACTAATATCTTTTTTTAACAAAAAGAGCCTAGACAAACATGGCTAATGAGGACCAAAAAAAAAGTGATTCAGTAAATTAAAATTCTTTATTTCTACACCTTCAAACTACATTCACCTTATCTTAAACCTTAATTTTATTGTAAGATCGTAATGATTACTGTTTTGATTACTGTTGTGACCTTGTGACCCCAAAAATTAAAAAAGCTTCATTAAATTCCCAATAAAAAAAATCTCTTAAAAAAAAGCCTTAAAATAGAAAATAATATAATTGAAACTCATTTTTGAACATAAAAAGGAGTGATTTTATATTATTTTCATTTTCAAGTTGTTTTTTTATTATTACGTGTCAACTTCAAGTTTTAAATATTATAGTAGGGTTATTTCCTATTAACTTAAAATTTTAAGTTTGATGGTAACTAACATGGTATCAAAGCTTACAGGTCTATAGTTCAAATCATTTCTCTCTTTATCTAGAAAATATTCTTCTCATTACACATGTCCTAAGGTATGAAACATTTAGCATGTGTCTATCATTTGTTATTTGTCCACGTTATACGTGAGAGAGAATGTCGCATGTCACATGTCAACCTCAAGTCTTAAATATTATAGTTGGGTCATTTCCTACTAGTTTAAACTTTTGGGTCTGCTGGTAACTAACATGATATTAGAACTTGAAAGTCTCTGATTCAAACCGTCTTTCTTCCTTTTATTTGAAAATATTATTCTCATCACACATGTTTTATGATAAGGGGCATTGAGTATATGTCCCTCATCTATTATCTATTCACGTTACACATGAGGAGGCGTGTCACGTATCAACTTTAAGTTTTAAATACTATAATTGAACTCTTACCTATTATCTGTCCGCGTTACACGTGAGGGAACATGTCACATCTCAACCTCAAATCTTAAATGCTATAGTTGAGTCATTTCCTATTAGCTTAAATGTTATAGCTGAGTCATTTCCTATCAACTCAAAACCCAACATAATCCAAGTAATCCAAATTCACACTTATGAAAATCAATCACCATTCACAAAAACCCAACTTAATATGGTGAAAGAGAAGGGTTTACTTACCTTGAATATCAAAAGTCACAAGTCGATAACCATCGCCGTCTCGTCACTATCCGTTTGTCTTCTCTCTTCAATTGTAGTCATGCACTCCAAAGACTTTTGGTTTATATTGTTTTTGTTGTTTTGGTGTGAGTGTGGTGGGTATGAGAGAGTTGTTGTTTTTGGTGTATGTTTTGCTGGGTAATGATTGTTGATTGCTTGAATTCATACTCTTTATTATTTTGATTGAATTCTTCCTCTTTAATGTTTCAGTTTCAATTTGATTCAGTTTTAAACTTTTTAAAGCTGATCGGTTTATGTTTATTTATTTATCTTTTTATTTTAAAATTATATAAATCAGTTTTAAGAATATTTTTGTAATTAAAAAAATTGAACAGTAATTTAACCTGATACCATTAAAACTCACTTAAGTTTTTCTATACTAATGAAACATAGTGTTATTTATTTAGTGCCATTTACAAAAAAAGGTCTGGCAGGAAATGATAACATTTATGAGATTTCCTACTACTACCGTGAAGTTCGATAAAAAATAAAGACAAAAAGGAAAGAAAATGTTCACATTCATAAGCTTTCACATGGGCAAGCAATTATTGGTGGGTGATGATCGAATGCTACAACAAAAGCCACGTCCTGATCCTATAAAATCATTGTTCTGTTGGAAACTCTATCAAAACAGAATCTTACATTTTCAATGCTTACAAACATGATGCTACCATCAACTTTTCTTCCATATTGCATAATCTTCACAATTATTCTCATTCTCTTCCTCTGTACTTGCACAAAACGCAACCAAGTCATATGGAACTTACCTCTTCTTGGAGTTTTACCACTTATTCTTCTCAACATCCATCGGTTTCATGACATTCTTACTGAATTTCTGCATGCAAGAAAAGGTACAATTCTTGTTAAAGGAGCCTGGTTTTCACCGATAGATATCATACTCACTTGTGATCCCGCAAACATCCACTCAATAACGACCGCAAACTTCTCAAAATATGTCAAAGGCCCTGAGTGGAGGAAGCGATTAGCTATTTTTGGAGAACATAACGTCATCAATACTGATTTTGACGAATGGAAGCTCCACAGAAACACTTATCGTGCTTTCCTTACACACCAGCAATTCCATCAACTCGTAGCAAAAATCATTCCAGATATTATAGAGAAAGGATTGATCCCAGTTCTAGATCATGTCTCTAAGCGCGAAGTGGCTGTAGACTTGCAAGAGTTGCTAAGTAGGTATACATTTGATTTCGCTAACATGATTGCTATCGGTTCAAACCCCAATTCACTCCACATTGGGTTCCCTGAATGTCCATTTGCGAATGCTATGGACGATGCATTGGATGCAATATTTGTCCGGCATTTTGTGCCGGAGAGCTTCTGGAAATTGCTTAGGTGGTTGAGAATTGGGAAGGAGAGCAAACTGAGTGCAGGAAGGAAAGTGTTTGATCAATATTGTGTTGAGCATATATCAATGAAGCGAGAAGAACTGGCAACAAGGAAGAAGAAGCAAGTTTTAGTCTTTTAAAATGTTACTTAACTGGACATCCAGTCACTGGACCGACCCCCAGCGAGAAAGTTATGAGAGACATCATAACTAATACAATTTTGGCCACCAGAGACACATGCAGCACGACTCTTTCTTGGTTCTTCTGGTTGCTTTCAAAGAACCCATCAATTGAAATAAAAATCAGGGAAGAACTAAGAAGAACTTTTTCACCACAGGAACAGCATGTCAAACAGTTTGATTTGGTCCACTTGAACAATTTGGTCTATCTCCATGCAGCATTATGTGAAACGTTCAGGCTTTATCCAGCTGCACCTTATCAATCCAGGACTCCAACTGAAACCCAAACCCTTCCAAGTGGTCACCGTGTCAACCAGAACACAAACGTTTTTATATCGACGTATGCAATGGCAAGAATGGTTTCCGTCTGGGGAGAAGATTGTTGTGAGTTCAAGCCAGAGAGGTGGATCACAGAAAGTGGAGAAGTGAAATATGAGCCACCTCACAAATTCTTTGCATTCCATGCTGGGCCCAGGATTTGTCTGGGCAAGGATGTTGCTTTTATTGTACTTAAGGCCGTTACAGCAACAATCATCCACAATTATGACGTTCAGGTGGTTCAAAACCACCCAGTGAGCCCTAAACTTAGCATCATGTTTCGCATGAAGCACGGATTGCTGGCAAGGGTTAAGAGCAGATGGGCTTGAGCAGTGCTATTCTGATTTAATTCGTTCGTCGGTATCATTTATTGTATTGGATTGGTTTCAAGCAATAGTATAAGCTTAGTATTTGTTTCTCCGAATAATCATCAGTGTCATGTATTCCAAGGCTGCTTATATGCAGTTCTTTTTCTTCTTTTTGGCTTTCTACATGTATTGTAACTGGAGTGCAATTAATAAACTTGAGTTGTTATTTTATGATTTCTAGGTTTAGCTTTTTGGTGTTTCATGTTCTCTTGGGTGGATTTGTTTTCCCTTCCCTTAAAACTCTCTTTGTTATTTTGGTTTCGATTTAATGATTATTAGAAATAGAAATTGTTTAGCACAAACTTTTACAAGCAAGCTAGTTTTAGATCTCTTATGTTAAAGATTGTCTAGCTCTACTCCAGATAAAAAATTAAAATAAATAAATAAATAAAAATAATTTAAAAGAGATGAAAGCATGAGTTTGGTAACTTGCTTTGAGGGGTTCCAAATGAAAGGAAAATGTGTTATGCAAAATATATATAGGGTTATTATCATTTTACCCATGGATTGAAAATAATGTCAAATCACCACTAGTTTTAAAAATATTAATTAAAATAACTCAACCGTCAATTGAAATAGTAAATCGATCTATAAAGTAATAGATGCATGAACTTTGAGGGTATAATAATCAATTTCCTTACATTTCTCAGCTAGAGATAATTGGATTTAATTAAAAATATTAAATAAAATTTAAAAAATTAAAAAAATAATAAAGCAAAAGTTTTCAAGTTCATCACCATCACCATATATCACCATTACTCTCTCTCTCTCTCTCTCTCTCTCTCTCTCTCTCTCTCTCTCTCATCTCACCTAACAACCACCACCATTTAGCTTCATCACCAACCGCCCACCATCAAAACCTTGCCCTATCACCACTCAACACACCATCTTAACTCATCACCCTCTTCACCATATCAACTAATACTATCGTTGTCACCGTCCTCTTACGTCGCCACAGAGCTTCATTGCCCCTACCCTTTCACTGTTGTTGACACCTAATTGAGCTCCGACACCAGAAGCTCACCTTTAGCGAACCCAGAAGCTTTGACACCAACTCATCACTATTGCCAACTTATCGCCGACACCAAATGTTATCGTTAGCGAACCTAATAATCACCCTTCACTGCTTGAGCTTCTTAAGTCCGTTGTTCAACACAATCATAGTTACTCGAAATGGTAGGCTTGGTGGTTCATGTTGTTGGGTTTCAACTTCAATCCTGAAGTTGAAGACCCCCTAGATGAAATTGGAGGCTTTAGTAGAAGTTTTTGTTCTATGTTTTTGGTTTCTGGGGTTGGTTTTTTTAATGTAAAAATGTTGGGTTCGTTATCAAATCATGGTGTTTATGGCTGGTATGTATGGTGTTTATGCTTGGGCTCAAATATGGGTTTGAATGTAAAAGTGTTGTTGATTTTTTGTTAATAGATCTCTATCTCCGTCATTGAAATCTGGGTTTGTTTTGCCTCGAAAAAAAAAATCTGGGTTTGTGTTTTATATATATATTTTTTAATTTGTCAAATATTTTTATTTTTAATTTTTTGGATTTTGATTGTGGATGATGATTTTGGTTTACTGGATTATTTTTTAATTTGTTTCAAGTTAATGATGGGAATTTGTTTTTATTTAGTTTATTTAATTTATTTTCTTTTTTCAAATTAATCTCTTTTATCCATCTTATGATGGATGGTAGAGATCTAATGAAATTTTTTATTTAATTTATTTAATTTTTATTTAATTTTTTATTTTTTCAAATTAATCTCCATTGCCCATCTTCAGATGGACGTTGGAGATCTAATGAAAATTTTTTTTATTCTTTTTTTTTTAATTTTTTAAATTAATTTCCACTATCCACCGGTGTAGATTTGATGGTAATTTTTTAAATTTAATTTTTATTAAATTGCAAATTCTAAAAATTTTTATTTTTTATTTTTATTTTTTGGGTAGAAAAGGGTAGTTTGGTAATTGACTAATTTGTTTTGTTTTTTATTTTTTTATTTTTTTCAATATAGTAAGGGTATTTTGGTCTTTTAATATTTTTATCGCAAAATGACTAAAAATTTAGACCGAAATCGTGTTTGGCTTATGGTAGGGGGTTTTTTAGCTAACATTTTGAAAAGTTAGGGCAAACTGAGGTTATTTATCATTTTAGGTGTTTTTGTTTTTTTATATATTTCCCTTTCTCTTATACATCAGTATCTCCTTTTCATGAATTTTGAAAAAGTTTCAAAAGATATATCGATAAAGTCTAAATACACATAAAACTTACAAAATTTAGAACATACAAAATAAATAAAATTGATGTACAACATATATAAAATTAAAGCATACTAAAATCACGTTAAAATATAAGTAATTTGATGGTATAATTATTTCACAAAGTTAGTTAGCATTTAATTACATAGAAGTACATAGTGTGAACATTGACACCTGGAATTTTCATGAAATTTGATATGTAATTTATCAACTTAATATAAAATTAACTTAAATCAACAAAAATTCTATGAACTTTAAATTAATTGTGAGACTTGAGTAACATGCATTTTAACAAAAAGTAATGTTAGGCTTCCCTTTTTTTTAAAAGAAAAAGAAAATTCATACTTAAATAATACAACATATGAATTATCAACATTCAATTAATTATTACATCATATCATGATTTATAAGATGTTTATAACTTATATGTCAAATCATTAATTTGGACATAAAATTAGATAAAATATTTGAAAAATCTAGCATTACTTTTAAAATATGAAGATTCACGCTTGATCATTGTTATTTAACCATATGACTACATTTGGAACATAAGATTTAACTTAGGTTTAGGATTCAAAATATCTTAAACTCTCAAATCTCATGTTTAGAAAGTAATTAAGGAGCAATAGATTTGAGATTCAAACTCTCTCATTTCCCAATCTCTTGGGAATCTTTATTTCTAATCAAGATGGTGGGTTTTGGTAGAAATGAGATTTCTCATTTTCCATCTTCTTTCTCTCATACCTCCATCTATCTCTCTTTCTCCCACCTTCTCTTATTCTCTCAGCACGCATCCATAGAACCAACAACACTCTTTACCCTCTTTCCTTTTATTTTTTATTTTTTATTTTATTTTTATTTTTTTATTGGGTATCTGGTTTTAGGAACGACGGTTTTGGGTTCAATAAACCTAGAACCATCTAGGTTCATTGTCAAACACAATGAACCCAGAACCCGATGGTTCGAGGTTCAATAATGAACCTAGAACCATCTAGTTCTGAGTTCATCAAACCCATACCACAATCCCTTATTCTTATTTTATTTTATTTTTTTGAAGTTAATGTTTTAATGTTTTGATATTATTGATGGATTTCGTTGGTGTTAGTGATATTGATGATGTTGTTGTAAGAGATGATGATGTTGATGAACTGTGGGTAGATGATGTTGAAGACAATGGGTTGAAGATGAACTGTGGGTTGTTTTTCATTTTTTTTCAGATTTTTTATAAATTAATTTTGTTTAATAACAAATTTTAATTAATTTTATTCTAATCCAATCCTAACATATACAAAACATAATATAATAAAATTTTAATTCAATTCCAAGTTCCATCAAACATGATACAGTAATTTTTCAATCAAATCCATTATATTCCAATTCAGTTTAATCCAATCTAATCCATTCTATTCCAATATAATTCAATCCATTACATTCCAATATCATGCCAAACGTAGTCATATATGGTATAATTTCAATACAATCCCAAGTTCCACCAAATATGGGACAGTGTTTTCAAACCAATCAAATCCAATCCAATCCATTCTATTCCAATCCAATCTATTTCATTCCAATCCTATGTGCCAAACGTAGCCTATAACAAAACAACACCATCCAATTTCATTATAAAATCTTCAAGTCCACTGGTAATTAAGCAAATTCTATCAAAATCATAAACATACACTACTCTTTTATGACCATGATTGGGTTCGTTGAAATCTTCTTGGTCCTCTTTTTCCTTCTTTTTCTCTATCAAAAATTCACCAAAAACATCACTAGGGTGCTATGGAACCTGCCTCTTGTCGGAATGTTGCCAGAACTGATTCTCAACTTCCACAAGTACCATGACAAAGTAGCTGATCTTCTCATAAAAAAAAAGGGTACGTTCCAACTTAAACGTGGTTGGCTCAGCCGAAAGAAGACGTTGTTCACAAGTGATCCGGCGAATGTCTGCCATATACTGAGCACAAACTTTTCAAGCTATATCAAAGGGTCAGAATGGAGAAAGCGATTTGATATTTTCGGAGAACAAAGTCTTTTCAATGCTGATTCCGATGAATGGAAGCAACAAAGAAAAATTGTTCGTGCATTTCTAAGTCACCAAGAGTTCCAGCAACTTGTAGCTAAGAGCATTCCGGATATTATAGAGAAAGAGCTCATCCCAGTCCTCGACCATGTCTCTGAGCAACACTCCGCGGTGGACATGCAAGACATGTTTACAAGGTATGCATTCGACTTCGCTAGTTTGATTGCTTTCGGCTCTAACCCCAATTCTTTGATGTCCATTGGACTCGCTGAAATTCCATTTCTGAAAGCCATAGATCATGGGTGTGAGGCAATACTTGCACGGCATATTATCCCTGAAATCTTTTGGAAGATACAAAGGTGGATAGGCCTTGGGAAGGAACGAAAAATTAAAAATAGTTGGAAAATCATGGATCAATTTTTTGCAAAGCATATGTTAATCAAGCGAGAACAACTTAGGTGCAACCCAATGGAAAGCAACCAAGATCAAGAGGGGTTTAATGCATTAACCAATTACTTGATTGGACATGACATATGTGGACCGACACCAACTCCAAACGTTATGAGAGATAACATAACAAGTCTAGTCTTCGCCACTGAAGACACCACTAGTACAGCTCTCTCTTGGTTCTTTTGGCTACTCTCAAAGAATCCGTTTGCTGAAATTAAAATCAGAGAAGAACTTGGGAAACATTTTCCACAAGAAGGAGTCAAAAAATGGCGACCATGCAACTTAGACCAATTGAACAAGCTTGTTTATCTCCATGCAGCTATATGCGAAACATTGAGATTGTTCCCACCAGTGCCTTTTGAAACGAGGACCCCTCTTCGACCAGACGCCCTTCCAAGTGGTCACCAAGTTGATCAAAACACAAACATTGTGATGTGTTCGTATGCAATGGGAAGAATGGCATCGGTTTGGGGAGAAGACTGTTGCGAATTCAAGCCAGAAAGGTGGATCACAAAGGACGGAGGGATTAAACATGAACCATCACACAAATTTTTTGCATTCCTTGCAGGACCCAGGATTTGTCCTGGAAAAGAACTTGGTATTACTCTAATGAAGGCCGTTATCGCAACGATTATCCATAACTACGAGGTTCAAGTGGTTGAAAGTCATCCTGTTATTCCCAGTCTTAGTATCGTGTTCCGCATGGAGCATGGATTAATGGCAAGAATTAAGAACAGACGGGCTTGATCCGGGCATTTTATTTGTCAACAAGATTTGCATTTATTATATGTTCTTCAATGGTTGTGAAATAGAGAAAATGTCTCATTATAAGATGTTTATATGAAGGCTAGCTTCATACATCGAATAAAGTTACATGTTTATTCATCCAACAGTTGTCTGCTTGTTCCTTGATTAGTTTTTCTATTTTCGCTTAAACTCTTCCTTCTAACCAGCCATTAATGTAGAGAAAAGCTCTTCTTGATTGTCATCTTGCCTTTCTAAATATTGTCAAAATCAACCATGTATCGATTTTTTAAAGCTTGGTTTGATTGGAAGAAAAAACAGATTTTTTCTTTTCTCCTTTAAATCCCGATAAACGTAATCCAATGCAACACTCTAAAGTTGATGGAAGGACATAAAAGATTGTTAAAAAATAATAAAAAATAAAAATAAAAATTACTTTGTCAGCCCCACTACCTATACACTCACATACTTAGTTTTAATTTTTTTTTTTTTTTTTGTGGTTTCATATTTTGACAATATCGACAAATAAAGGGAGAAAGGAGATACTTCATGATTCACTAAATCAGTGACTATAGATTGTTAATTTATTAAAATATGAGTTAATTGATTGCTTGAGATTATGTATAAGAGAACACATATATATTGATAATTAATGGAAAATACAATATATATATTCTCCTAAGAAAGATGGGATTCATTATACAACTTCTAAAATGACAGAACATGATAAATAGTGGAGGCCATACAAGGTCAAAGACTGCAAAATAGGTATCTATATACATGTTAACTGATTTTTTTTGTTCTTTAAAAACCAAGATTCGATTCATTGGACATAATAATCATTGAACATTACCTAACGTAGGTACTAAGAGCATCTTTAATACTATTATGGATTATATTTTGAAAAAAAAAAATGTTATGTCATCAATGTCAAGACATTTGCTTCCTACATGGCATAGGTATCATTTGATAGACAATCATTATGAAAAATTGTTCTCTAATACTTCTATGTATTTCTATTTAATGTCTCAATATATTTATATTTAATACTTCTATATTTTCCTTTTAATACTTCTATTTTTTTTTTAATTTTAAATTAGATTTGAAAATTAGAATTAATTAATTATTGATTTGTTGACTGGTCGTCTAATACACCCTCTACAAATAGATAGTTATGTTAATAATGTCTCTATATATATATATATATATTTTTTTTTTTTTTGTGCCACCCTAATTTGACATTGATGAGTGATAATTGCATTTGAACGATTTATTTTAACTCAATATCTATTCATCATATGTGACATATAATTTTTTCACATTCCATTAGAGCATCTCCGATGCTCTAATATATATGGAGTACAGAAAACTTCTAAGTTATTACTTTCTATGTTTAATACCATGATAATTAATATTATTAGCCTACCTTCACTACCTGATCTTGTCAATTATTTTCTTTTACCTTCTATATAGGGGTGGGCATTTTCAAGTTTGGATTGGGTTGGGTTGGGTTGAGTTGAGTTAGAAATCTTCCAACCACCCAACCCAATAACAGATTAGGTTGGGTTGGATTGATCAGGTTTGCCCTTAATTGAAAAATCAAAAAGTCCTAATAATTACAATAATATTTCTAATATTGTATTATCACATATAAATTAAACATTATAAATAACGATTAGAAATAAAGTTTAATTCATAAAACGAGTACAAATAAAGAGTCATTAATCATTACAAACAAAAGTTTAACCATCACTTATTAAAAACAAAAGTTTAATCCACCACGAAGACGCAAAAAATATATATATAACACATGATTCAATAGTTACAAACAAAAGTTTAACCATATATTACATATTAAAAACACAAGTAATGCCATAAAGGAAAAAAAAAAAAAAAAAAAAACAACAACAACAGTTTTAGACATCCTTGATCCTCATCCAAGCAAATGATTTAAACTCGTTAACATTTCAGATTTTAGAAATAGACAAACATTACATGATTCAAACTTATTAACACGCATAAATGAAGTAACATCACATGTTTATATAAAAAATGAAGAGTGAAAGTCAAAGATTTTCGATTAATACAATTGAAATCATCAGACATCAAATTATGAAAATAATAATATACAAAAACAATTCAAAAATGTTAATCATAACAAATCAACAGCCATCACCACCAACACCACCTCAATTAATATTGAATATAAATATAGCAATACATCTATAATATTTTAGGAATCAAAAGCAACATTATACAACCTAAAATAAAACTAAATGACAACCTATGATCCAAAACCATTAAAAAATAATAATAAAAAAACAAAACAAAACCTTATGATCCATAACACAAATAATAATAATAATAACCACAATAAAAAATTTTGGAGTGTTAGCTTGGGTAATCATAAAAATATAGTTTTTAAAATGGCAATAACATAGTCTTCAAAAAGGCAACAATAGAGTCTTCAACAAACTGGAGAACACGAGCAGCTGGAAAAGCGAAAAAGCAAAGAGAAATAGGTGAGGATACCAGCGTGGAAGATTAGAGAAAGAGTCTTCAAATAGGTGTATTTCTAGCGTGCAACTCGAAGATTACAAATTGGAAAACATGATAAACTAGAAAATATCACAAACTGGAAAACATAAAAAGCAGATGAAACTGGAGAGAAGAGATACCGTACAAAAAATAAATTAATAAATAATATAGACAGTAGCTTTGTAAATCAAAATGGAATTGATGCTCTTTTAAATCTCGAAAATCATTTATAATTGAATTTATATTAAATTTCTTTGCAATTTTCCTTTCAATATAAATGATCAAAGAGTTTGTAAGAAAATCATCTTTCATTTTGTTACAAAGTCTAGTCTTAACGATACCCACAGTTAAAAACAATCTTTCAGAAGTAGCGGTTGGTGCCACAAGAGTAAGCACAAACATAATTTTTCTGTAAATAAGTAGCTACATTATTGATCTCCTTATCTTTTCTAACCATTGTGACACAATTTTGAAAGGGTTGATAAATTTTTCAATTTAGCAAATTATCATTAACATAATTATAAAAATTTCAGTAAAGAATTAATACATATATATATATATATTATAAAGAAAAATGAAACAGGACACCGATTCAAAAAGTTAAAAAATATGGAAGGTGAAATATTTGAACAAGGTAAAAATAAGAAATTGTGATCTATTTTAACAAACTAAAATAGTGCACATTTAGGAAACAATTAACAAAGTAAGAATAGAAAACAAATAATATATGAACCAAAAAGAGAGACACGTTCAATAAAATAAAATAAAGAGAATAGAAGGAGAAAGTGAGAAGCAGTTTAAAAACAAAAACAAAAAATAAAAATAAAAGCATATTAATTATAATACACAATCAAATAAAAAGCTTAGAGAATTTTCAAAAAAAATAAAAATAAAAAACTTAGAGAGAGACTCATTACTATACATTACATATGACAAATAAGACTGTATGAATGCAAGTTCATCTCTCATGTTGGGAAGGGGGTATGGGCCTCACATCTCCGCTGGTTTTTATGGTAATTAGTTGCATAAATGATAAACCATCATACTTTGAACATGCCAAATTAAAGAAATTTGATTAGAATGCTTCATATATATATATATATATATATATTTAACTGGATCAACCCATTATTAAACATGGGGGCTTACGTTCAATCCTATTAGCATTATAAATCCTTTATAGGTTAAGGGAAGTGTATTCAATTTAAATTTATTAGAGTTTGATGATTTTTTTTTTTAAATGATAGATTTTGATGAAGTTATTGCAGATTCTATAGATTTTTATTAAATTATTTATAAAGTCTAGTGAAATCTGAGGAAGAAAAGTAAGACTTGTTGCAGACTTTTGTCTTCATAAATTTCACTTTAAATCCATTAAAACCATGACTTAGGTAAAATATGTGAAAGCAATGATTTTTTTAACACATTTAAATGTCATTGGATTCTATATAAGTATAAATCGAATACACCTAGCTTTACTAAATTTTAATGGATTTCATATAAATCTATGTTGAATATATCTATATTTTAATTAATAGAATTCATATATATCTTGATTGAATACACCCATCAATAGAATCCACATACATCTGGATTGAATATACCCATTTTCTTAAGATTCAACAACATTATTAATAGGAGATCCCTCCTCTCACTAACGAAGGTTATGAAAAACTTCTACCGCCTTACTAGATGATATGTTAATTGAGTGAGCAGAGAGTAGAAGATTCTCCAATTGTTAACTTCTTGTTCATTATTTCATACTAAATATATAATTATGGCAACATGTGCGCTCCAAGTATATGCTTAATCATCCTTATGTATTCAACCAAATAAATCTTTTAGTATATACAGATGGGCGTTGTTTGCCGTAATTACCATGGTAGCGGTCATGTTTTGGCATACTTTGTAAATGGTTTAATTCTCTTACGCATTTTTTGGTGCATGAGATTGGATAGAATGAGATAGAATTAAATAAAATAAAATTTGATAAGATTGGATGGGATTAAATTATTAGTATACCATGCTTGTTGTAATTGGGATTAAATGAAATTGGATTTGATTAAATTAATTTGATATTTGATTAAAATGATTTTTTAATAAAATATATTAAATTAATCTTTAAATATATTTAATATAAATATGAAATAAAAATAAAAAATTAATTAAATCAAAATTCATTTTTGATAAATATTAATATTATAAATCATAGAATTATTTTAAATAAATTTATTATTATAAGATATATTTAATATTATAGTAAATAGATAACAAATAAAATATATATAGTTGTTTGTGCATTTGCCGCAGTGACGACGCATGGCCCGAGACCACTCCTTATCCTAGGCTCGACACCCAACGCCACAAAAATGTGGCTGCCTCTCCCCATCTATGTGTAGGCCATGTGGGCCTCTCTCATCTCTCATGTGGGTTATTCTTCCACCTATATATGGGTTGTTCCCTCCCTTATAAGAGTCGCTCCCCAAGCTACGCGCAATCAATGTTTAATCCCGTTGTCTCAGTTATTCCTTAAGACAGTTTCGGTAATCAATATATATATATATATATATATGTGTGTGTGTGTGTGTTTAATCAAAATTCAAAAAGTAGGTGGATTTTCAAATCTCATTCGTTTGGAATTTTGAAATGCATTTGCTTGTGTTCTATTGGGAAGATTTCCCTGACTTTCCTTGGCCCAAATTCTGGTAATTGGTGCTGGTGAGTAGGGAAATTTATTTCCCATCCCACAAAAATGCTTGTGTCCCAAACACGCCGTTAATATTAATAATGACTTTCATTGACTTTATGGGGAAAAACAACAGAAATAATTATTTTAGACCTTCCCAAAGTAGTTTAATGTATATAGCTCTTCTTATAAAGTTGAAAGATTTGTAATTTAACATAGATAATGTATTTTTAAAACAAAGATTTCTCTATTATTAGAGCATGCAATGCTACTATGTCTTGAGGTCACTTGGAAGTCGAATTTCAACTCATTTGAAAAGCTATAATGTGGTCACATACTCACATTAGAGGTAGGTTAACATATGTATGTTCCAACTAATATTACAAATGAATGATTAATGGAATTATACAAATTCCAAAATTTTGAGAGAAAATGAAAATTTTGTTGTCATTTGATCTCTGATGTTACCTTAAATGAAAACTCTTTCATTCCATAAAAGTAAGAGTTCTTTTTATTAAAACTCTTTGATCACAAGTATTAAATGTAGTCAAACAAAGTTATAAATTGTTGGAGGATCTAAATTCATGAGTCTGATTGGAATATATTTTAGACCAGCAATAAGTTTATTGTACACACCAACGAGTACATGTTTGGCCGGTGATCATGTGATGTTTTCATCTATAGTTGTCTGATAGAAATGATTTATTTGTTGTCAAATATAATGTTGTGATTCCTCAAAACTAGGGCCAACAAGAAGTGAGTGAGAAACTTGTGCCATGAATTGGGAGGCACCTAATGTGTGTCCTAACGAAAAATAACCACTTGTTAACATATTTCATGAATGAAGAACAAGAAAGAATCGCATGTTCATTATAGAGAAAAGAGTCTAATAAGTAATATCTTCTTATCTAGGTAAAGTGTGATAAGACGTAGTCCAGTGATCAACTCCCAAAAATTAGGACAGAGCAAACCACATACGTAGAAAAAATTATTCACATGAAGTGGGATTTATGAGTTGAACTCACGACCGTTTTAGAAAAAGGCAAGTACTTAAGCTCCCTTTCTAAAAAGGTCAATTTTGGATATTTCACCTGATTGAATGTTGACAGTCAAACTTTTAATCAAAAAGATTTGATTTAGTTTATATATATATATATATATATATATATATATAGTTTAGAGACTCAATAAATTAAGGATGATAAAATGATGTTTGTTAAAAGGGTAAGAACCACCAAGTTTCCCTAAAATTCAACATAAAGTAAAATGTGCAACTTCTGAACTGAATATAAAATTAAATCAACTAAAATTCTGTGAAATTTAAGGTGAGATTTAACAAAATATGATTCTCCATGTATGATAATTTTACGCAACTGCCCAACAGTATTATCTCCATTTCCACTATAAAGTCTTCATGTCCACAGGGTTTTTTTATGATTCAGTCAAGAGCATCAACAATTACTACTCTTTCATGGCCTTCATTGGATTATTTGAAATCTTCTTGGCACTCATTTTCCTTCTCTTTCTCTACCACCTCACCAGAAATAGTAACGAGCTGTGGAAAGTCCTTCTTGCCGGAATCTTACCTGAAGAACTGAGTTGCAAGTTCCACGACAAAGTAGCTAAAGTTCTCCAAAAAAGAAAGGGTACATTTTTAATTAAAGGTGCCTGGCTCGGCCAGAATAATATGTTGTTCACAACTGATCCGGTGAATATCCACTACATAATGAGTACCAACTTTTCAAACTACGTCAAAGGGTCGGAATGGAGAAAGCGATTTGATATTTTCGGAGAACATAGTATTTTCAATGCTGATTTCGATGAATGGAAGCACCAAAGAAAAATTGTTCGTGCTTTTCTAAGTCACCAAGAGCTCCAGCAACATGTAGCTAAGATCATTCCGGATATTATAGAGAAAGAACTCATTCCAGTTCTCGAGCATGTCTCTGAGCAAGACTCCACTGTGGACATGCAAGATTTGTTTACAAGGTATACATTTGACTTTGCTAGTTTGATTGCTTTTGGCTCTAACCCCAATACTTTGAAGTGCATTGGACACGCAGAAATTCCATTCCTGAAAGCCCTAGATTTTGCCTGTGAGGCAATATTTGTACGACATTTTTTCCCGGCAACTTTTTGGAAGATACAACAGTGGATAGGCATTGGGAAAGAGAGACGTCTTAGAGCCTGTTCGAAAATCTTTGATCAGTTCTGTGCAAATCATATTTCAATCAAGCAAGAACAACTTGCGCGCAATTTAATGACAACCAATGAAGATCAAGAGGGGTTTAATGCATTAACCTGTTACTTGACCGGACATGAGATCTGTGGACCGACACCAACTCCAAACTTTATGAGAGACAATTTAACAAGTCTAATTTTCGCCGCTGAAGATACCACTAGTACAGCTCTCTCTTGGTTCTTTTGGCTACTCTCGAAGAATCCATTTTCTGAAATTAAAATAAGAGAAGAACTTGGAAAACATTTGCCACAAGGAGTCAAAAGATGGCAACCATGCAACTTGGACCAATTGAACAAGCTTGTTTATCTCCATGCAGCTATATGCGAAACATTGAGATTGATCCCACCAGTGCCTTATGAATCGAGGTTCCCTCTTCGACACGATACCCTTCCAAGTGGCCATCAAGTTGATCAAAATACAAACATTGTGATGTGTCCATATGCAATGGGAAGAATGGCATCAATATGGGGAGAAGACTGTCGCGAATTCAAGCCGGAAAGGTGGATCACAAAGGATGGAGGGATTAAACATGAGCCATCACACAAATTTTTTTCATTCATTGCAGGACCAAGGATTTGTCCTGGCAAGGAAATTGGTTTTACTCTAATGAAGGCCATTATTGCAACTATCATTCATAACTACGATGTTCAGATAGTTGAAGGTCATCTTGTGACCCCCAATCTTAGTATTGTGTTGCGTATGGAGCATGGATTAATGGCAAGAATTAAGAAGAGGTGGGCATGATTAGTGTGCTCTTTATCTTCAAGATCTACATATATTTTATATTCTTCAATTGTTGTGATAGGTTTCACATAAATGATTAAGAAAATACCTTTTTACGGAAGTTAATTTGTACAACTTTTTTTGGTTTGTTTGTGGTGTAATGGCCTCCTTTGATCAATTACATAAGTGGGTATAATGGGTCTTCAATTGTACTTTTGCTTGTTTATCGTGAATGGCCAACACCAACATTATTGTTAGGAGTTTGAATGAAAACTCTCCCATATGCTGCTACTTGGAATGCTATGAATGATTGCGATAAGACGGTCACAAAAACTGGTTTCACAAAACAAGTGAGCACCGCTAAGATTTTCTTGCCAAAATAGTGTCTGGTGAGACCTGGTGCGCAAACTGAGGTAACAAAAAAAAGTCAGTATACAGCACGACCTGATGGCACAACCATAGGTTGTGGGGGAGGTGGCGGTAGCCACTATTTTTGGAAACTCGAAGTTGAATTTGAACTGAAGAGTTACACCTCTTCAAGCATTGATTCAAGTTGGATGATACCTATTTTACAAACCATAAGTGTTGTTTCAATTAGAGTCTTTAGATTAATTATAAAAATGATTATTGATATCAATCCAAAAACTTCAATTAAGAAATAATATTAATAATTGAGTAAAGTAACTAAATCCTACTTTACATTGTATTTTGTTATATTAAATGACTTGATATAGCTAAGGATAATTATTTGATTCCTTAATCAGTTCAAAAGTAATTTTCTTAAAAAATATATATATGTATTGTTACAAAAACCCAAATTACCAGTAATTGAGTGAAAGGAATAGCAGAGAGGTGAAGATGAGTGCTATTTCCTCACATTTTTATTTTATTATTGTATTATTCTTATTTTATGTCTTGTTTACAGTGGATATCACACATTTTGAATTGTCCTACAGAGTAGTAAATCAGCGGGGGATCCAAATTCAAGAGTCTGATTGGGGATATTTTAAACCAACACTAAGCTTTTTGTACACATCGAGCAGTTGCATTAGACTTGTCTTTGCACACATCTAACAAAAAATAGTTATTTATTGTCAAACACGATCTTAGTCTTCTCAAAATTAGTGCCAACAAAGAAGTGAGAGCAGAGAAGTTGTGCCCGTGAATTGGGAAGCAGCTAATGTGTGCTTTTGAAAACAGATTTTACAAATAATGAACATGAATTTTCTCCTATTTATTATTATTATTATTTTTTTTTTTTTGAAAAGAACCTATTTATTATTAATAACATGTTAATCGTATACGCAATAGTTTCTTGAAAAAATTATAAAAATAACCCTTTTTTTATGCTTAAGTTGAAAAATAACCCCTTTTTCAAATTCTTTATTTTTATCAAATATATTTTTATTCAAAAACAATTTTTTTGTATGATTTTAAAAAAAAATGGTTAGTGTTCAATTTGGATCTAAAAAAATAATTTATTAAAAAAAAAAAAAAAACCCTATTTTCGTATCTAAGGTATGGACATAATTCCTTTTATCCATCACTACATTTTTTCCTTAAAGTTTGAAAAAGTTTTAACAGGTTTGTAAATTTATGTTGTGACAACAAATGCACAAAATTAAAGCAAACATATATAAAACTTGCATTCAAGTATTCAAACTTCACTTGAAAACTACAAATAATTTTACATTATTAACTCTCAAAATTAGCATTCAGATGCATACAACTATTAGCATTCAACCGGATAGAACTACATAATGTGAGCATTCAACCTAAAATTTAGGGAAAACATCATTTTAATTTGTAACTTTTAATTTCCACGAACACATTTTTTTACTAAATTTTTAATTCTTTGTTTATTGGACTATGAGTTACTAAAAATATCTTAATTAGGTCCCCCTTAATAAAATTTGTCAGAACTGTTAAAAACTGACAAAATAAAATAATGTTGTAATTGAACTTTAATTAAACCAACAAAATTAAAGTTTTACATTCAAAATACACTAAAAAATAAAATAAAATACTTTAAAATATAATAAATATAAAACTAATTAAAAATATTTTATTCAATGAAAAGTAGAGAAAAAAGTTAAGAAAGTAGAGCACCTGTCATATATATTTTTAGCTTTAATATGACATGTGTGATTATTATTTTTTATTAAATAAAATAACTATTTATTTTTTAATATATTAAATTTTTTTATGATTTAAAATTATAAAACCTGTGATATTTTTTTAAATTTTTTTGGTTGTTGTTCAATAAAATAATTTATTATTATTATTTTTAATTTTTTTTAGTTCAAATCACTTTTATAGTTTTTACTTATCTTATTTTTATGTATTTTTGTTGGTTTAATTAAATTTTAAGGTAAAATTATATTTTGGCAAATGGTTGACTGTCTAACATTAGATCAAAGGATCTAAT
The DNA here is from genome assembly GCA_021234005.1 of Nephelium lappaceum. Classification (NCBI taxonomy): domain Eukaryota; kingdom Viridiplantae; phylum Streptophyta; class Magnoliopsida; order Sapindales; family Sapindaceae; genus Nephelium; species Nephelium lappaceum. The sequence goes on from JAIZFV010000027.1 coordinate 102,485, forward strand.
TTAGTCAATTTTTATAATTTAGAGATCAATGAATTAAGAATTAATGGCTAATTTAGGGGCAAAAAATGATATTTCTATGTCCATCAGGACTAAATTGAAGTTTTTCTTAAAATCTAGCATAAAATTTAATAATTGAAATGAACATTCTATGAAATTTAACATGAGATTTCAGTAGCCAACATTTTAACAATTTCTTTTTTATATAACGTTGTTGGTCAAAGTCAACGTATTATTAAAAAAAGAAAAAACATACAAAAAATGATAAGACAAAAAGCCAAAATAAGACAAAGAACAAATTTTAAAATAATACAACCGGACCGGGGAATGGAAAAGATAACAAAAGATTTAGTTGAAACCAAATATTTACAAATCAAACCCTATAGTAGGCATCATTAAAACCCTTACCGAAAAGCCTAATAAGAAAAACCTGATAAGAAAAAAGGGAGTATCTAACCCCTAAAGCCAAAACTATCCAAACTGATAATGGTTTTTACCAAGAAAATCATCAGAAATAAAGGGACCCAAAAAATTCAGAACCGTCCACCACCAAGTGGAGCAAACAAAAGAAGAATAACAAGAAGTTAAAGTATCTATAACAAAATTTCCTTCATGATAAATATGAGTTACTATGAAATCTAAATTTTACAAATAAAAAAGATATAGACATCTCTCTCAAGTTTGACACCAATGCTAGAGAACCTTAGAAAAGCCGATAGCATTTTAACGTAATATAATTGTCCACTCTCTTACCCGACTGTACAGCAGCATCACTCCAAATTCACTATAAATTACTCTTCATGTCCACCGGTCCCTTAGAAATTTTATCAAGAGCATCAACAAATACTACTCTTTCATGGCTTTTATTTGGTTGTTTGAAATCTTCTTGGCACTCATCATTTTCCCCCTATTTCTCTACCATTTCACCAAAAACAGTAGAGTGCTATGGAACGTGCCTCTTGTTGGAATGTTACCAGAGCTGATTCTCAACTTCCCCACGTTCCATGACAAAGATGCTGAAGTTCCCAAAGAAGGAAAGGGTACATATCTACTTAAAGGTGTCTGGCTCGGCCAAATGAATTTCTTGGGGACAAGTGATCCGGCAGATGTCCACTATATAATGAGTACAAACTTTCAAACTTCGTCAAAGGGTCAGAATGGAGAAAACGATTTAATATTTTCGGACAAAGTCTTTTCAATCCTGATTCGGATGCATGAAAGCACCAAAGAAAAATTGCTCGTGGGTTTCTAAGTCACCAAGAGCTCCAGCAGCATGTAGCTAAGATCATTCCGAGTATTATAGAGAAAGATCTCATCCCAGTGCTCGACCATTCTCTGAGCAAGACTCCACGGTGGACATGCAAGACTTGTTTACAATGTATACATTTGACTTCGCTAGTTTGATTGCCTTTGGCTCTAACCCCAACTCTTTGATGTGCATTGGACACGCAGAAATTCCATTTCTGAAAGCCCTAGATTTTGCTTGTGAGGGAATATTTATACGGTTTATTATCCCAGTAATTTTTTGGAAGATACAACAGTGGATAGGTATTGGGAAAGAGAGACATCTTAGAACCTGTTCGAAAATCTTTGATCAGTTCTGTGCAAATCATATTTCAATCAAGCAAGAACAACTTGCGCGCAAATTAATGACAACCAAGGAAGATCAAGAGGGATTTAACTTATTAACCTTCAATTTACTAGACTAGACATGAGATCTGTGGACCGACACCAACTCCAAACTTTATGAGAGACAACATGACAAGTCTAATTTTTGCCACTGAAGACACCATTAGTACAGCTCTCCCTTGGTTCTTTTGGCTACTCTCGAAGATTCCATCTTGTGAAATTAAATTTAAGAGAAGAACTTGGAAAACATTTTCCACAAAAAGGAGTCAAAAAGATGGCTACCATGCGACTTGGACCAATTGAACAAGCTTGTTTATCTCCATGCAGCTATATGCAAGCACTGAGATTGTTCCCCCCAGTCCCTTATGAATTGAAGACCCCTCTTAGACACGACACCCTTCCAAGTGGCCATCAAGTTAATCAAAATACAAACATTGTGATGTGTCCATATGCAGGGAAGAATGGCATCAATACGGGGAGAAGACTGTTGCAAATTCAAGCCAGAAAGGTGGATCACAAAGAATGGAGGGATTAAACATGAGCCATCACACAAATTTTTTGCGTTCATTGCAGGACCCAGGATTTGTCTTGGCAAGGAAATTGGTTTTACTCTAATGAAGGCCATTATTACAATTATCATCTGTGACTATGATGTTCAAGTAGTTGGAAATCGTCCTGTCATCCCCAATCTTAGTATCGTGTTGGGCATGAAGCATGGATTAATGGCTAGAGTTAAGAACAGATGTTCTTGACCAGTGCATCATATGTTGTCAAGATCTATCATATATTACATGTTTAAGTGTTGTGATAGGTTTCACATAAATAATAGAGAAATTATCTCTTTTAAGTGTGTGATGTTTGTACAATTTATTATTCGCCGTGTAATGGGTTCCTTATGAAGAATGACATTACCGTGGATGCCTTTAACCATATATAAAGGCTGGTTAAAGGCTGGCTTCGTGAATCTAATACAGTTACAGGCTTTTCTTTTTCTTCCTTGACTATTTTTACTTAAATTTTCCTGTGACTCACACTCTTAAATTACCACAGTAGAGGCAAGTTCCTGAGTATTATTAGCATTTCTATATACAAATTATCAAAACGAGATGAGTCCATATGATATCTTTTAAAGGTTGGCTTGATTGAAGGGAACATTAATTGCCGCATTAATTCTTCTTTATTATTATTATTTTTTTTTTTCTATCTATAAACCATAATACAAAATCAACGTCGTAGCTCTTAAGTGGAGTAGTGTAGTGCCACCACTCCCACCTGTCTTTGCAAAGTGACAGGTTCGAGCAACCACTGCTGTTATAGTGTTTAAAATCACACCACTGTTTGTGGGTAGTTTTTCCACTATATGTGGGTCACCCCTCTCTCTTATTAGGACCTCTGTTCCAGGCTATACTTTATAGTATACTTCAAGAGGTCCCTTATACTTGTAATAGGTAAGGAAAAAAAAAAAAAATCAATGCCTTGAAACCCTCATACAAAAATCAAATGTTGTAAAGTTGATGGAGGAGGCACCTCAACCTAAGGCTTATAAAATTGTAAACAACCTTGTCACATACATTGACTATCTCCCACATCATCATTATAATTTAAAAATCAGTAATATCCCCTATATTTCTGCTAATATTTTTGTATTTTGAGAGTAACAATATCGATAAGAGATATAATATTCCTTTTACATAAATTATTTCAAAATTTTTCAAAAATATCTTCAATAATTCCACAAAATATCAATATAAGTAAAGATGTAGTGCAATTATACATAATGTTCATGGAATTTTCTGTGACATGTTGAAAAAATTTATGTGCAATGTGTGCTATATTAATTTCCATCAATGTAAAGTAAGAAATTGATGATATTTCTTAATTTTTTTTCCTACTTTTTCGTTTATCTTTTTAATTAGAAAAATCGTGTATGCTAATGTTCAGTAGCAAACCCAAACATTTATTTTAGGGGTGACACCTTAGTAAAATTAAAATTAAATTAAAGATAAAAATAAAAATAATTATAGTTCATATGAGTATGAGTTTTTTATTTACGAATTTTATCACATAAAATAGTTTATACAAAAGAAAAATAATTCACAGAGCATTTTTTATCATCTTTGTTCATGGTTCGAAACCATGCATGGTGTATTAAAAGAGAAAGAGCGAATTGTGTTACGGTGTCACGTGTTTGGAAAAAAGTATATATATATTAAAAAAAAAAAAAAAACTATATACTATGGTGGGGGATACCAATACACAGTGCTTTTTTTGGGAGGAGAGGGCGGGCGGGCGGCGGGGGCCGTAGGGGTGAAAGGGGGGGGGGGGGGGGGGAGGGGGGGGGCGGGGGGGCGCGAGGGGGATGGGGGGGGCGGGGGGGCGCGAGGGGGATGGGGGGTGGGGGGGGGGGGGGGGGGGGGGTGGGTGTGCTTGCTGGGGCGAGTTGTGGTAGGGGTGTGAGAGAGGGAGGGAAAAGAGAAAAACCTATGTGTTATGAAGGCCTTTTTTTGAGAAAAAGAGAGAAAAAAAAAATTGTGTTATGTTGGGGGTTAAAATGTTCACGATATATATTTTTTTGGAAAAAAATAAATGAGATAAAGTGTTATGGTGGGAGATCAAATCAACGTGACTAAATTGTATTTAAAATAATGTCAAAACAATTGAATAAATGTTAACTAAATTGTACTTAAAAAAATGTCAAAACAATTTTAACATCGGTTCCCTAACTCATAGTTTAATTTAGTTACACATCAAATCAAGAACATAAACAACAAATAAGTAAAGAGTGATTAAACCAACAGATGCCATGGAACTCAAGAACTCCTCTTTGATCAGCTACTAAATCTGAGATTGAGGTTGAGTTTCTTAAAACTATGGGAATTGATGGATGTTTCTTGAGAAAATTTTTGAGAAAGGTAGGGTTGTAAAGGTTGTCAAAAGCTCTCTCAATGACGGCCTCAAAGTACGAATTTATAGGGCTCAAACCTTAAGTTTGGATGTGACAATATGGCCCCTAAAATTTCACATGCAATGAATTTCGGGAACCATGTGACCATGTCTCATAGCTTAGGTCGTCACATGGCCTACAATGTGTCATATGACTATCTCTTGTAGCCTAGATCGTAGCATGAGATCGTAGCATTGTCTAGTGGTGTGTAATATGACCAAGTGATATAGTCATCTATGCTATATGAACATGGATACATTGAAATCTTTCAAAACTCATCTAGACTTAACCATATTGTATCTAAATTATCACACTTTACTCCAAAATATCTCGAAACACAGAATTTTCTGAAAATACTCCACAAAATCCATTAAACCCACAAAAACAATCGAAAAATATAATAAAAGCATAGGATTAAAGGGCTTAAAATATGCTCATGTATAAATGTGTTCATCATGGTTGTGTTAGTGAATTGGGTAGGCTATGAGGGTTGGTGATCATTTAGAAAAGGAATGATGATGATAAATAGGCTGTTATGGGATGGTAGGTAATGAACAATGACAATGGATAGGTAGGGAAGGATAGATTAGTGTTCTTTCATTTTTGATGTGAGAGAGATGAATGAAGAGAGAAAAGTCAGTTGAATCGGTTGTTATTGAAAAACTTATGAAACCATATATACATGTGACTTTGTTTTTCTCTTTCCTATGCCAAATTTATAGTTACTATTTTCAAATCATCACGGTAATATCCAGTACTTAAATTTGTAGATTTGCCTTTAACTTCTCTCAATGTCTAATTCTTCAAATTTTTGTTATTTTACTCTTTCTAATCAATAATCTGTTTTTATTTATTATTTGGGGGCTGGGGGGGCGGGGAAGGGGGAAGAGGTGTGATCAAGATTGCAAAAATCGCTACTTGCTAATCGACCGGTAAGGCAACGGTTAGCGATTTATCAGTTACTCAATAAATAATTGGAGATCAATCGATGAGTACTGTTTTAGATAAAAATTATTAGTTTTTAAAATTTAAAGATATAAACTGATATTTTTCAAAACATAAGGGGCCAAAATTTAGTGTTGATATAATTTTATCAAACCTGAGGGTGGTTTGTGTAATTTTTTCTAATATATATATATATATACATATACACACACAAAAACCTCTCACCTATAGTCGTTGCACACTTCTCTTTTCTCTTTCTTTTCTTCTTCTTCTTCTTCTTCTTCTTCTTCTTCCAATCAACCTTCTTCTTATTCTTCTGCAAATCTCGTGCGTTGGTGACGACAACCTTATCCATCAGATTAGTAGTGGGGGTGATAGCGATAAACAGTAGAGAAGACGACCCTGACCTCCTCCATCCATGCGGTGACCACAACCAAATCTCTCTCTCCTTTTCTGATCTCTCTCGCTCTTAATGAACAATTCCTTCAACAGTTCAATGACGACAACCATGATTCACTAGTCCTTTGCTTGGTTTTGTAAATCAAATCAGCAAATGTTAGTTTTTGATTTAACAATCTAATTTCCTGTTTGGATCTTAATGGCTTTAATTTTTGGTTAATTTTTGGTGGTTTTTAGGTTTTTTTCAACCAGTTTTGTGTTGAGTTGGCCGAGATGGACCGATTACTTGGCAACTCAGCTAATTACTCACATCCGACGATCAGGACCCCTGATATAGGGGTTATCTGACTAGCTAGGTGTCGATCAGCAAATAACCAACAAAAAATTACCGATAATCGGTGATTTTTACAACATTAGGTGTGATTATCAACTAGTCTATAAAGCTAATCAATACTGTTAAGTACCTCATATTTTGTATCCCACTTGTATTCAAACTAATTATGTGACAAATATTGGTGAATCTAAACATATTATTAAGAATTTATTTTACTTGTAAAGTGTATTGATTTACCAATCACCATATTATTGGTTGTGATGTAGATGGAATACAAAGTATGGGATATCAAGCATTACTATACTCTAATATTTCTTAATTGTAACAGTTTGCTAAAGTTCTTTAATATTTTAAGTCATCACTTGTTGGTCGAGAATATATATACATATATATATAACATTTTACCAAACATTTTTTATATTATCTAATCCAGATTTTATATCAAATGGATCCTAAAACTATAATCTTTCTAGGGAGATTTGAAATTGGTAGATCACCTATATACATTGTATTTGTACATATTACATAGACATAAATTGTACTAATAATTATTACACAGATATGACTTATACTTTTTAATCATTACATAGACTTTTATTTTCAAAAAAACAAAATTGATTACATAGACATAAATTACACACACATAATATTGTCTAATAATGTGTACCCCTATTATTTAATGTTCCCATCTTTTGAACACCCTTACCTTCAAACCATTCTTCATCTGAAGAATGATGGACACGTTGGGCCCATTTGTAACGTCATCTTGCACGGCTAGAACATCGTAGTTATGGATTATAGTGGCAGCCACAACTTTAATTTGCTTGAAAGCTACTTGCTTTCCTATACAAGTCCTTGGTCCTGCATTGAAAGCCAAGAACTTGTAGGATGGCTCGCGTTTGATCCCTCCTTTCTCCGAAATCCATCTCTCAGGCTTGAACTCCAAGCAATCCTCTCCCCATATTGACTTCATTCTTCCTAATGCATACAAAGAAAACATGATTCTTAGGCTCGGAACCACACGGTGGCCACTAGGAAGTATATCCGGTTTTACAGGAGACTTGTGCTGGAAAGGGACTGGTGGGTACAGCCTTAATGCTTCACAAATTGCACCATGTAGATAAACCAATTTATTCAGCTCTTTGATGTCAAATTTCGACCATTTTCCGGATTCTCCATCTGGGATTACGGATTCAAGCTCATCTCTGATCCGGGATTCAACTTTGGGATTCTTTGAAACAAGATAGAAGAACCAAGTGAGAGCAGAACCAGTTGTGTCTCGCCCGGCAATCATGAAATTCAAAATTGTATCCCTTAAGAACTTGTCGTCGAATCTCAATCCCGTAGCTTTGTCTTCATTCATGTATGAAGTTAACAAATCCACACCCTCCACTTCTTTGTTCAGTACAATTCCTCCGCTGATGTCCTCTCTTTTTCTTTGTATATATTCATCTATTATCTGATCTAAAATCTTCTTAGCTCGTTTCATCTTCTTTTCTTCTCCAATCCCGAGCAATCTCTGTAGCTTCCACCAGCGTTGAGGCATGACATGCCGGTAAAAAATGGATTCCTCAGCATCTTCCAAGGCCCTGGAGAACCAAACTTCTGGGAATTCAACGGACAAACATCCTGGATCATAGCCTGTTACTAGTATACATGTAGAATCAAATGTAAATCTCTGGAACAAGTCTTGCAAGTCCACAGATATGCCTTGTTCGGACACATATTCAAGGATTGGAATCACCCCATTATCCACCTTATTTTCGCTTGTCTTCAGCAAAAACTGGTGGAAACTCTGGTGATTGATCAAGCCTAAAGCAACTTTTCTCTGGTTCTTCCAGGAATCGGAATCCGAATTGAAAATGCCATCTCCCAAAACATCAAATATTTGATTGAATTCATGGCCTTTCGGAAAGTTGTAGAAGTTTGAGCTCATGATGTAGTGGATATTGGCCGGATCGGTGGTGATCAAAACGTCTTTAGCAAACCAAGGTCCCTCGAATAAAAACGTGCATTGGCTTCTCTCTAAACTTTGTGTTAACCAATCGTGAACCCGGTGAACGTTTAGGAGTAGTTCCGGCATCATACCTACAAGCGGAAAACTCTTTGGGAGGCCGTTGTTGTTGTTGTTGTTGGTTAAGAAATGAAGAACGAAGAAGCAAATCACTGCCAAGAGCACTTCAAACAAACCAATAAAGGCCATGAGAGAATACGAAGTATTTGTCTTGGCATTCGTTTGTGCTGCTTATGGATTTTATAAGGACGTTTCGGGAGGGTAAGAAACTTAGTACTAAATTTAGGATGTATACTTACCTTTTAAAACTAGTCTTTTCTTCTTTCTTAAACTTAAGAACTAGTTTCTTTGGTTGCTTAGGTCAGGTTTCTTCTTTTAGAAAAAATCTTAATTAATTGTGAAAAGGTTTTCTAACTTACTAATTTGAGTTTATCCAAACCAATTTATTTGATTGATTATAAATATGGTTATTAAAAAATCTCATAATCAATCTAAAAGATTCTTTTTGGATAATCTTACTTAAACTAGTAATCTAGTCCAACCCGATTAAAGAACTAGGAATAAGTTTAATAACATCTCTAAATTCAAATGGTGTACACTTTTTCTTTTATTAAGTGGTGTGCACTTTTTCTTTCATTGTGAGAGATTTGAGTCTGATTATATACATTTTCATCTATAAATATATGAGAGGAGTTTTCTTTGTAGTATCATCCGAATAGTAGATTTCTACTTAGAAGGATTGAGTCCTATAATATATATTTTATTATTTTTTTTAAGCATATATATAGAGCTTTTGACTTGATGTTGTGAGGATAAATGTTCAGGTGGTGAATGTAATATTTGATTTTAAATTTTTAATAGGTCATATAAATTTCAATTTATATACTGTAATAAAATTTTTAATCAAATTATCTAGTAATAAAATTTTAGTTGTCGTTTAGATCAATTTCTTTGTTGAGGATTTGATAGTTGGTCTTCGCTTGTTCCACAGAATAAAATAAACCCGCAGCATCATTGATAATTAATATAAACAAACGTGAAATAATATATACAAAAATTGAATTGTTAATTGTTTACATTTCTTTTGGGCAATTATGGTATAAGAAACTTAACACTTATTAAAATTAGATATATGAAATTATATTGTTTATTTTTTAAATGGTCAAATAACCTAATAAATTGTAAGAAATCTTAATTTTTCACTTAAATTTTAAAATATTTTCTTTTAAATATATCTTCTTAAAGATAACAAATTTCCAATTTTATTGTAATACTATACTGACAAATTATTTATTATAATTTAATGCTTATAATAAACAAAACCCCAGCCACTTCTTTTTATAGAAAATAATTTAAAAATTACGATGAGCCATTAACATTTCAACACCTTTATTGAATGTTTATTTTATTTTTTAAATCTTTTTTACATCATTTGTTATTATTATACATTTAAATTACAATTAAAATTTTGTCAATGTTTATATAAAAATGATTTATGGTTTGTTAAATTATTTATTTTTAGTTATTGTGTCTCATATCAAATAAAATACGTAATAGTAAAAATTGATATAAATATTAAATTGTTTGTGTTTAGACAACTTTACCTAAAAAAAAAAAAAGTGGACAGTATATTTAAAGGTAGAAGAAAAGTAAACATATCATTTGAATTCAATCCCTATTCAGTCTTGATTAAAATACAAGACAAGAACAAATGACTTCTTTTAACATGATTCCAACAATTTTCGGTCATTTTTTCTCTTTTAAGCAAAATGGTGTCTAGCTTTTTCTTCCTTTTAATGCTACCAAATTAATGATCTTTACATTTCTGAAAATAACTTTTAAAAAGGGAAAATTAACTTTTAAATCTGTTTAAAAAAAAATAAATCAAAGACCTTTAAAAACAAAAAAAAACCTTTAAATCAAACAATCATTTAAAAAAAAAAACGATAACTAAAACAAAAAAAATATTAAAAGAAGAAAATGGTGGAAGAGGACCACTTTCTCCCTTTTAACATATATATCTATATATTTATATATATGTGTGCGTTATTTTTTAATATTTTTAATTATTTTACGACCTTTAATATTTTTATTCTATTTCTGTTCATATTTTATATTACTTTATTATTTTTACTATGAATGTTATCTCGAATTTCATTTTTATTATAATTTAAATCATTTTCTACGTTTTTCAATTTCTTTATATTATTTATACTCAACTTTAGTTAGGCTTTTTTATAACATGAAACATAAATAAAAGTTTGATCTCATGTAATAATTAATTTTGTATTTAAAAAGTATGAAGTTGTTATGGATAAAACTAAAAAGTTGTAAAAATTTTGAATATGAAGATTTATGTCATTATTTCGTTTTTTGAATTACTTTTAAATGTACTTTTTTTTTATTTTGGAAATCACTTTTAAATGTACTTTTAATAGAGAAAGATACTACTAACAGAATAAAATATTAAATCAGGATAGGGATTGTGAAAAGATAGTCTACCCAAATCGTTTTGCTTAATCAGTTGCAAAGGTGATTCTTTGTCTTGGTACGAATTTTTGGTGCTGCCAGTCTTCAAGCTAGATATTTTCATACAATCAAAATTATTCTATTTATTAGAAAATTTCTGACATGTTGAAAAACATCTATCAATGGTGAACATCTTGGGTGGGAAAGAAGTGATGGCGTGTAATGTGTTGCTGTATTTATATTATGGTCAGTATATGATTTTGGATCATTGTATGAGTAATTATTCACATCTTGTATAATGCGATGTGATGTGAGTGAAATGAGAGAATTGCGTGAGAAATGCATATGATATGAACGTTAAATACAGAGTAGTGAAAGTGAGTTTGAGAGAAAAAGATATTGATGTTAGAACTACACAGGGACGGATCCTTGTTTGGACTGCATTGGGTCGCAGCCCAGGTAAGGAATTTGAAAAAAATAAATAATTAATTAAAGTATTACGAAAACGTCCATCAATTTACGCTTTAACTCTTATCCTTACAATTACTAGTTGATTACAAAACTGTCATTATATTTATACTTATATTTCTAACATATTTTTACTCCACACTCTCTCACTAGTCACTACTGACCTGGTCACCATAGCCCATTTCTCCTCCATTTTAATTTCTACCATCTTAGTTCTAACTCCTTTCCTTCCTATTCTCTCCATATCTCTTTATTTCTCTCATACTATCTCCAATTTTTCTCCGATCTCTCTTTCAAGATAACTTTCTTTTTTTTTTTTTCAGATTATCTATTTAATGTATAAATTAGGGTTTTGGATTATTATTTCTAATTGCATTTCTCTCATACTAGCTCGATTGGCTCATTATTCTCAAGGAATCAAGCTTGTAAGTCTAATTGCTTTCTCCAATCTCTCTTTCGAGGAATTTTTTGTTTTTATGTTCAAGTTATTTGTTTATTGCAAAAGTTAGGGTTTTAGATTATTATTTCTAGTTTTAGATAATAATTTTGTTACTCTTAATTTATATATTTTATGTTTAAATTTATTACAATAGGGAAACTTTGTTGTCTATCAATGTATAGAACGAAACTTGAGATTTAAACTTTTGAGTAGCTTTAAGCCTTAACAATGTGTTGTTTGTTTTATTGACATATTTTATTTGTTTAAATCAATTATATGTGATGTTAATTTAATTTATTAGGATATTATACAATGTTTGTTCTTTTTTCTTGACATGTTATACATATTGCATTAGGAAATTAAATTACGTGTTTATCTCATGCATGTTAATTTTATTTTCAAATTGTTTAACTAAGAGATTTAACAATATTATGTTGTTTACAATTTCAAACAATCATTCATCTAAGCCACAAAAAACTCTTCTTTCATACAGGAAAAATTAGATCACCAATCGAGTGAGTTATCATTATAGCAAAACAACTCAACCATATCAGGCAATATCCGGTATGGTTAATTATCCATACCGAGTGGAGCATCCAGTATGGATACTATCAGTATAGTGGATGACAATATCTATACCGGACGGGTGCCCAGTATGGACATGGATACCCATACCGGGCGATACGCGATATGGATACACATATCAAAACTGGATCGACCAGTGGGTCAACCTATGGATATGCTTATCCATACCGGTCAACTGCTCAACATGGTTAACCGTATCCACACTGGACATGTGCTCGGTATGGATATTTGTATCCATACTAAGCTTGTGCCCGATATGAATAAACATTTTCGTATTAAAAATGTATATATATAGAAAAAAAATTTTGAGAAGAAATATATAATTTTTTAATTAAAAGAAGAATAATATTACATCACACATCAAAAATTCATTTATATATAATCACTGGAAAATGTTATTAATAACATAAATATAATCACTTGAAAACCCTTCTCGTTCTTTTCTTTTTACTACCCGATCCACTTGAAGACGAACCGCTAGGTGTACCTTCAACCGAAATCATCTAAATATGTTATGAAAATAATATATAGTAGTAGCAAACACATGGTTAACAAACTCAGTATATAAAACAATACATATAAACTCTAACTACTTCTTTAGTCAACAATTTTGGCAATAAAAGAAAATTAACCTTCAAGAAACTAACATAAATAAAAGAGCAAATTATAATTTAGCTACCCAGACGAAACTCTAATTTAAGTGGAGCAACTATTTCGATATTATTGCAATTTACACCCCCCCCCCTTCCGTTATCAACTTTCGGTTACCGTGAACTGATTCAGGAGTAAAGTTGTCATTTTGATGGGCAGTGGTCTATTAAATGAATTTAAAAAAAAAAATTTAAAAATTAAAAAAGTAAATGAATTTAAAAAAAAAAATCAAAAATTAAAAAAGTAAATGAATTTAAAAAAAAAAAATCTTAGATGTAGCATCCGTCTGAGATGCCTCCATCTCAAATCAACCCATCTCCATCCATTTAAGATGGAGCCTTGTCGTGGTGGTATTTTGAGAGCTTAGTGGTGGATAGAAAATGAAAACAGATGGAAGAAGGTGAATGAAGATGAAAGAGGTGAAGGGATGAACGCCAAAGGAAGAAGGTGAGGGCAGATGGAAGAAGATGAAGTGGGTTTGTGGATATTCGATCCTCAAAAACTGGGTTTGATCGAACTGGGTTTGTAAAGAAGATGAAGATCGAACTCACTACAGAGAAAGACAGCTGAGACTGATTGATAGAGACTTTCGATTTGTAGTTGTGGCAAAGATGTAATCCACTGGGTTTTCGATCTCTGCGTTATGGTTGCGATGGAATGGGTCTCTCCACATCTGTTCGCTTTAGACCTGCGGTTTTATCATTTTATGCTTGTAGATCGAACCGCCTTCTCTGGTGGTTCAAAATTTTCTTTTAATCTTTGTTTTTGGTATGGTTGTGGTGGCTGTGTTTAGCACCGGTTTGTGGCCTTGGTGGCCGGTGAAGGTTTGGTGGTAGGTTTTTGGCAGTGTTGGTAAAGGCTTAGTGGCCGGTTTGTGGAGAGGATTTGGGTTTAAACCCAGTTCATAAGACGACCTCTTCACACTCTGCATCTCCTGATTCTCCTTCTTCTTTGTCGTCAATCTCTATTCACTCTCTTTCTTCTCACTGGGTAAATTCCAACTGGGTCAACTTCAGTCAACTGCAACTTCATATTTATGTTTTTTTTAGATTTTTCAATTTTTTATTCAGTCAATTACATCAACTTCAGCAATCAAGGGCATTTTCATCTTTTTACTTTTTTTCACTGTTCACAAGCAATTGTAACCGAAAGTTGATAACAGGAGAGGGGTAAATTGCAATAATATCGAAACAGTTGCTCTGCTTGAATTAAAGTTTCGTCTGGGTAGCTAAATTGTAATTTGCTCTAAATAAAATGTACAACAAAAGCATGAATAAAACTTAAAGAAAAAACTCCTCAAAAAAAAACTTAAATAAAGAAAGTCACGGCCACTAACACACATCAGCCATGCCTAACCCGCGTTTAGCTACACAGAAACCAAAATTGATTTGACAATCACAACACCAAACCCATGCTTCTTCTAAATTCAATGACCGATGATAACAGATTATTAGAAACACATAATTAAGCAGAAACCAAAACCGAACCGCTGAAAATAATTGAAATTTAAACCCCATAAATTTCAAGCGGTGCAGAACCTCCTCATAAGAGTTTGAGAGCTTTCAATTTTATTTAATGGAATAAAAAGAGCTTTTACTTAAGATTGATGACCTAATTCAAAGAAAAAGACTTCAGCCTAGGTATGAAAGTTACAAAAATACAAAATAAAAAACTAGCCAAGCATTTGCGAGAGCGTAGTTCAAAGCCATTCAAATAGAGAAATCGACAGTTATTATTGGCATTTGGCAACCATGTAGCATCTAATAACTAGATATGGCCTTTAATTTCTGATATGGCTGGCCCGTTTTCTTGTAGTGTGGCGAACGACAAGGTGATCGACAGGCGAAAGGGGGAGGGGGCTGACTAGTGTTTGGAAGAGAGATATGTGAGAGAAAAGATACTAAGAGAAAGAAAATGGACAAATGGTGGGTGTGGCCACTCCACACCCATATTCAAAACTTCTCTATACTGGGTCATTAAGTATCCAGTATAGAAAATAAATTCATACCGTGTCTAGTATGGATACTTAAATTTATTTTTTTTAGATAAAATAATATTATTCACACCGGGCCATTCATGTCATACATGAATAAATTTATTTTTTTTAAATAAAAAACATTATCCATACCGGGTTATTAATGCGCGGTATGGATACTTAAATTTATTTTTTTTTTTAAATAATGTTATACATACCGGACATTAATGACCCGATATGAATACTTTATTTTTTTTCAATATAAAAATATTATTCATATTAGGTCATGAATGTTCGGTATGGATATTGAAATTTTTTTTTTTTTAAATATAAAAAATATATTACTTATACAAGGCCATTAATGTCCTGTTTGGATCCTTATATTTATTTTTTTTTTAAATATACATACATATATATATATATTGTCCATACCGGGCCATTAATGGCCCAGTATGGATACTTCAATTTAATTTTTTTTTATAATAAAAAAATTGTATCCATACCAAACTTTTAATGTTTAGTATGAATATGCCAATATAATTAACATGTTTTATTGTAGTGCATGTTCCCCAAATACTGCTAGTGGTTGCCTTCTTCATCCCAAATATTTGACTTTGAGACTGATGACACTCCAATAGATATTAATAATCCTTATTATAAACGTGATCTTGGATTAGTCTCCCAGGAGGAGTTTATCCCATTGGCAAGCATGATGATATTCGAAAAGCATATATCAAGACGAGACCTTTTCAACCTATATATGATGGATAAATATCCACCTATTTTGGATTGTAACCAAACTCGATGGTTTCAATATTCATTGTTTGAACGATTTGAGTGGCTTGAATATTCAATATCGATGAATTTTCCTCATACCATCAATATTCAATATCAATGTATACAGTAAAATATACATTAATCCTTCATAATTAACTTGATATTAGAGCTCGGAGATTTCTGATTCAAACCCTCTTCTTTATCTGAAAATCTTCTCATTACACATGTTATGTGGTAGGGAGTATTTAACATGTGTCTGTCATCTATCATCTATTCACGTTATACGTGAGAGGATATGTCATGTGTCAACCTCAAATTTTAAATACTATAATTGGATCATTTCCTATCTGTTTAAACTTTTGGGTCTTATGATAACCAACAAAAAATTTTTGTTGCCTTTATTTTAGCCCACCCTAACAAAAATATGCTGGCTACACCCTTAGAACTATGTATTTAATCAATCTGATACACAAGTATTTCAATGTGTTAAGATGTGTTTTCACATAACATGATGAAATTTTATTTTATTTTTTTTTTTTTTTGAAACAAACATGATGAATTTATATTGACTAAAAATTAAATTGTTTTTAATCATCTTATTGTTCAAGACATCCAAGAATTTAGAAAAATAAATGTCTTTTTTGTTCTTTGTTGAATGACTGGATTTTCCGAGACATCAAGTAGTACTCCCAAATCCTAAGCATTAAATTAAATATTTGTAAGTTTTTCATTAACAATATTAACACCCGAATAAAAAGGTTTTACCCAAAAACACAATGAAATGTGACAGCACAAAAAACATTTTCAATAATGAACATGGATATGTTGTACTTCTATTTATGTGGACTAAAACTGTCTAGATTGGGATTCATATTTGGTCAAGGTTAGTTATTCTGGAACATATATGTCAATATATTTATTTGATGTATGATCAATTGCACCATTTTATTGTACCCATATCTAGTTGTATGAGTTTGTATTAGTGCGACCCTTATGTAATTTATGTTTGGACTCATAATAAGATATGTTAATGTTTTGACTAACATGAGAACAGAGGTTATCTGTTAATATCTTTTGGTTATCTTAATCTTTTCATTAGAGAAATTTAAATTTGAATGATGTATGAAAGAGAAAAAATTAAACAATCTTAATCATTCACTAATTTTTATATTGACGTATTAGTATATTATTAAAAGATTAACAAAAAAAAAATATGATAGAGAATCCTTACTCTTAATATAGAAAGTTCTCTATCCTCACTCCATGTGTATAGGAGTTGGCCCATTTTTTTCCCTTTGCTGGACCTTTTAAATAGAGCGGTAGCAGACCAACTACCTAATTCACCACCACCTTCACCACTTCTGGCAGCACCTTTTGCAAGCAGCACTTCCATCACACTTAATGTAGTCGGCGATGATTCTGGCCCGCTTCCATATTAGTTTATTTGGTTTTCAACCATATTTTATCAACTCCCAAGGGTTCTCGGGATTTTTTGTCTTGAGATATGCAATCATGATCTTCTTTGTCACTAGTAACAAAAAGTTGGAGGCAAATCCTTGACCCAATTTGACCATCAAAAAGTCAAAATTGCCCCTAAAATATATTATGTTGAATTGTTTCATTGTAACCTCATAAAAATGTAAAATTACACATTCGATATACATAAAATTATTTCCGGTGAAAGATTTTAAATCATTGGCATCTTACCTTTTTAAAAAAATGAGTATTAAGTTAAATAGTGGAATAATTAATTTTTATTTTAAAAAAAAATTAATTATAAATTAATTATCTGATTAAAAACTATTTGTATGCGGAGTAAACTTTATGAGTTTAGTATAATTTAGCTACTCATTATTAATCTAAATTAGTCAACTCAAATAGCTCTAAGGGTATTTTTATCTTTTAACCTTATTTTTATTTTAGCTCTGAGGTATTTTTATCTTTTAGCCTTATTTTTATTTTTTCTTTTGAAATAAATTTTAAAAACTAAGATATAAAATATAAAAAAATCATTTTTGAATTTTTTTTTTTTTTTTTTTTTGAAGTAAGATATTCAACCGTCCATCAACATCAACTTTAAAAAACCGAAAAAGAAGAAAAAAAATCAAGAAAATGTGGGATTTAATCTTTATATTGGATCTCCATATTCATCAATATGATGGACGGTGAGAATCTAATCTAAAAATTGGATCTCCACTAATCCCATGGAGATGAAACTCCATCCCCATGGATGCAAATGGAAATTGATCTCACCATCTCTCAATCCTTCATTCCCTTTCTTCCGTAATTGATCTCATCATCATTCTCACCGTCTCTCAATCCTTCATTCCCTTTCTTCCGTAATTGAATGGCCAACAAAGATTCATTAAATGTTTCGTAATTGAACATGGACTAGAGACATGACATTTGTCTAATAGTGATTTTGACCCAACCATGTCCTTCATCCCCTTTTTTCTCTAGTCCCACCCAATCTCCTAGCCAAAATGTTGTTCTCATCTCCTACAATAGATGGTGTTTTGTTGGCAAGCATTCATCCTTTTCAAATGTTTAAGGTATTACTTAGAATTGAATAATGGTAGACATCTAACGCTTTTGTCCAACTTTTTCATACAATCTTATATAGTAGTTGATATGTAATTAAATATTTGAGTTTGAGGTTAACCAGATAGTTAACATATAAATAATATATTAGCTATCATATAAGATTGGATGAAAATGTTGAACAACTTTATTAGATGTCTATCATTATCCTTTACAATTAGATCCCTCCTCCAGTCATTTCACTTTAGCTTTTGTGGAGATTTTGACATTTGGCACAACCAAATATCAATGATCAAGATTTATAAAGTATTATATAATGTCCACATTACCCTCCTTAATATATTGAAGGACAATAATACCCGCATATGTATTAATATTATCAAAATGGAAATAGTTTGGATAACCATTTACTTTGTCTCCTTCCCTGGCTTACTGAAACCAACTATCATGTCTTAAACAAAGAAAATTATTCTGCCATCAAGTAATAACCTTTCTTTTTGCTGGTAATAAGAGGCAGTTAACATATGCAAAAATAAATCATTTTTTTTTTGTTAAAAATAAATCAATTTTGAAAAAAAAAAAAAAATTGAAGACCTATTCATTCTTCTTTAAAAAATTGAGGCGACAATCTTTGCAAACTTCGTTCATTGTTTTTCGGTGCACAGATTGATAGAGTTTGTGATTGGGTTTTGGTGACCGTTCACTGGCGAAACGAAACTGACTCGATTGGTGGTGATGATTGGAAGTGTGTTTTTTTATTATATTTGTTTATTTATTTTGGAAAGTAATTTTTTATTTGTTAATTTGATTATATTAATAGATATCAAGACATTTTTGTCTTTAAATATAAATATTGAGGGTACTATGGACATTACACATCACTGTATAAATCTTGGGTGGGCATTGACTATCGGTTGTTTTTCGTGTGACTGTGTTGTAACTTATCTGTGAATGTGCCACAATCGGTTAACAAAAGATCTTTTTTTTTTTTATTTTTTAAGTAGATCCAAGTTGCCAGTTGTAACCACTAAAAGTCACTCAAAGACAAAACATCACCACAAGTAATCAATGCAAAAATTGTAAATGGCTGTCCCTTTCAGTGGCACGCAGTCGTTCGGAGTCTAGCTCATTTAAATTAGATATTTATGATTCGTTTCGTATTTAAAATCTTTAAATTAAAGGTAATTTTTTTATATGATATGAATTTTTTATTTTATCTTTTAAAATATTAATTTTAAATCACACTTTATACAACTTAATTAAGAGTGCCTGAAAAATTATATTTTATGTAATATTTTTAAAAAATTAATACAAATATTCACTGGACAATACCCCTTGGCTTGCCTAAATTAATCCCAATAATTAAAAAAATGGAAAAGAAATTAGATGAGCTGTATCTAGATACAATCATACAAAAATATCGAAGTTGCCAACCGCAGCCACTAAAAGTCACTCTAATAGCATTAACATTGTTTTTATGAATGGTTAAAAAGTTATATATTATATAAAATAAATAGATATTAAATTAAAATAATTTTTTTAATATAATTATCATTTATTATTATCAAATTGAGGTGGTATTAAAAATAAATATTATTAATATAATTATTTATTGATAAAAAGTGAATGACAAGATCAATATTAATAAATTAATAATTAATTAATTTTAATTTTTAATTAAAATAAAAATATTAAAATATTAAATAAAAAATACAAATATATTAAAAAATAATTTTTAATTTAATTATCTATTAATTTATATTTATATTAATTTATGCTGTATAGAAAACAAATATCTTAATTTCTATGATAAGAGTGGTTTTTTTAAAATAAATATCGATGTCAAAATTCAGTAGACAATATGACGTGGCTTCTCCACGTCCGGAGATTTCTATACGTAATATTTTGTGATACTGCATTGGTAGCTAATAAAAAGAACAAATACGTAAAACCTTATTTTACTATAAAATCCCCATGAACAGCACAAATGCAAGCATAGCCACATGCCTGTATTCTCTCATGGCGTTGATTGGTTTGTTTGAAGTCTTCTTGGCAGTCATCTTCTTCTTCATTCTTCACTACTTAGCCAACAACATCAACAATAATGGCCTCCCAAAGAATTTCCCGTTTGTTGGAATGCTGCCGGAACTTCTTCGTAATGTTCACCGGATCCATGATTGGTGCACTGAAGTTCTAGAGAGATGTCAGTGCACTTACCTGTTCCAAGGCCCTTGGTTTGCTAGCATGGAGATTTTGATCACCACCGACCCAGCCAACATCCACTACATCATGAGCTCAAACTTCTCCAACTTCCCTAAAGGCCATGAATTCAATCAAATATTTGATGTTTTGGGAGATGGCATTTTTAATTCGGATTCGGATTCCTGGAAGAACCAGAGAAAAGTTGCTTTAGCCTTGATTAATCACCAGAGTTTCCACCAGTTTCTGCTGAAGACAAGCAAAAATAAGGTGGATAAGGGGGTGATTCCAATCCTTGAATATGTGTCCAAGCAAGGTATCTCTGTGGACTTGCAAGACCTGTTCCAGAGATTTACATTTGATTCTACATGTATACTAGTAACAGGCTTTGATCCAGGATGTTTGTCCGTTGAATTCCCAGAAGTTGTGTTCTCCAGGGCCTTGGAAGATGCTGAGGAATCCATTTTTTACCGGCATGTCGTGCCTCAATTCTTGTGGAAGCTACAGAGACTGCTTGGGATTGGAGAAGAAAAGAAAATGAAAAGAGCGAAGAAGATTTTAGATCAGATAATAGTTGAATATATACAGAGAAAAAGAGAGGTACTGAGCCAAGGAATTGTTTTGAACAAAGAAGTGGAGGGTTTGGATTTGTTAACTTCATACATGAATGAAGGCAAAGCTACGGGATTGAGATCTGATAACAAGTTCCTGAGAGATACAATTTTGAATTTCATGCTTGCCGGGCGAGACACAACTGGCTCTGCTCTCACTTGGTTCTTCTATCTTGTTTCAAAGAATCCAAAAGTTGAATCCCGGATCAGAGAAGAGCTTGAATCCATAATCCCAGATGGGAAATCCGGAAAATGGTTCAAATTTGACATCAAAGAGCTGAATAAATTGGTTTATCTACATGGTGCGATTTGTGAAGCATTAAGGCTCTACCCACCAGTCCCTTTCCAGCACAAGTCTCCTATAAAGCCAGATACACTTCCAAGTGGCCACCGTGTGGTTCCAAGCACAAAAATCTTGTTTTCTTCGTATGCATTAGGAAGAATGAAGTCAATATGGGGAGAGGATTGCTTGGAGTTCAAGCCTGAGAGATGGATTTCGGAGAAAGGAGGGATCAAACACGAGCCGTCCTACAAGTTCTTTGCTTTCAATGCAGGACCAAGGACTTGTATAGGAAAGGAAGTAGCTTTCACGCAAATTAAGATTGTGGCAGCCGCAATAATCCATAACTACAATGTTCAAGTGGTGGAAGATGACGCTACAAATGGCCCCAATGTGTCCATCATTCTTCAGATGAAGAATGGTTTGAAGGTAAAGGTGTTCAAAAGATGGGAAAATTAAATAAAAGAGGTACACATAATTGGATAACATTTTGTAAAAGTGTAATTCACATCTATGTAATCATTTTTATTTTGTTGAAGATAACAGTCTTTGTAATGATTAAAAAGTACAAGTCATGTCTATGTGACAATTATTAAGTACAATTTATGTCTGGGTTTTTCCATAATTGATGAGGACACTCTTGAAGGAATTCAATGTGGTTTTTTGCACACGAGGCTTCAACAATGGTGAACTGTATTTTGGAGAAGTCCGGTTGGGAAATGGGAAAAAGCTTTGGGTAAGTGGTCCATGGTTTGAATGAAAGCTTGTGTTTTATGCCTTCAGGAATGATTCTAAGTTTTGAGAGTCTTGAGTAAACATCAAAACCTAAAATCATGTGTTTTGTGTATACATTACGTACCAATGTCAACTCTCCCAGTAAAGAATATAGTTTTAGGATCCATTCGTATTGCTTTTGTAAATTTAAAATTTGGATTACATCCATATACTATATATGAAAAATGGAAAGAGAAGCACGTATGAATAGTGTAGAATTCAACACTCCCAACATTTGTTTGAAAAGTAATTTACAATTTATCCTCACATAATAATTTATTTGTGAGTTATCTTCTCAATTAAATGATCATGTTTCAACTTTCTCTCTTTTTTATGTTTTTTTCTTACATTACACTGTTTATAAATTTTAACATCAGTTACAGACATAGACATAGTATTGTGGGGGCTAGGGTAAGCTCAATCTTAATTTTCTATTGACCTATCGATTCATCATCTTCGCTTCATCAACTAATCTCACACATTACATTTATAAATATTAGCTTATAATTAACAAAGTGGAAAGACTTGTTTAAAAATTTGCATAGCATGTGTTAGTGGGAGAAAGGCTACTTTTGACAAAAGAAATATTGTACTTTTATTAGATATATGGGAAGCGCTTAAGGCTGCTGCTGAAGCCGAATTGTCCTTCGCAAATGGAAACCCATGATTGTGTTTAGATAAAACTAAAATTTGATCTCAGAGGACTTGCAGATCAAGGAGACTAGTAAAAGTAGAGAACATATAATATAGAAAACAAACCTGTTGCTGAGACTTGTTAATGTCACAAAGGCTTTGGTGGTGAATACCCCGGTAGAATGTGCATATATATATATAGACCAAGTGATATGTGGACAGCTTTCAAATGTGTAAGTTATGGAGAGAAATCCGTCAAGGACATTCAAGAGTGGAATCGCATGGTTTTGCCTCCCAACTTTATTATAGATTAAGATCATTTTCTTAGTGTAGTCTATTTGTTTTTGTTCATCAGTCATAGTCTAAGCTTGACCGCAAAAATTAGATGCGCCACTTGAATTTTGGTGTCCACAGATTGCCTGCTGATTAACGCAACTGGGGCAATCAATTTTGGCAGTCAGTTTTATCAAAATGATTGATTTATATTATAGAAAACACACAAGTTATCACCCAATGCGATGATGTTTCTTAGGTACATATGGAGAAGAATCAGTGGCAATAATGGCTTGAGTTGAGACTGATTCGGTGTGGCATGCTTCAAGCCAACATCACGGTGGCTTGTCTAGAAGTTGATAAAACATATTAATTAACTTCAAATCAATGATTTTCCAGCTACGCATAATCGAACTCCCTTTTATTTGTTAAATTATTTGGTGATTTTCTTAATACAATCAATCAGCTTCTACTGACACCTAACATAACAAGGTGTTTACTTATTCAAACACTCTTCATGATTCACAAAGGGTGCGAAAGTGTTTACAATGTGCCTAAGCAAAATAAATAGGCATCTACCCACACATGTTGGTGGGCTTTTTCAGAAACTTATGACTCGGTTTAGAAATAATATATGGTATTATAGCTCTTAATCAAAATTAAATGTTGTTTTAATGTTACAAGGTAGGAGCACTCTTTGTATGTGGAGGGATATCATTTATATGATAATAATTTAAGGAAAATGATATTCTTAATCCAATAATTAAATCTAAACATTCACTTAGTATAAATTATAAATAATCATATTTAATTTATAATTTGTTTTATCTTAAACTTATTTTATAAGTAAAATAAATATAAATTTAAGCACGTGCAGTCAAAACCAATAATAAAAAAAGATGTTCGGTAAAGCATTATGTATATATTATTTTATTTATTTATTTTTTGTGTGTGTATTCTAGACCAATGATGATTGAAAAAGAAAAGAACTTTAGCAAACAACTATAACAATTGATGAGATTGAGAAATATTAGAGTATGGTAATGCTTAATATCTCTTACTTTGCATTTCATTTACGTCACAACCAATAATATGGTGATTGGTAAATCAATACATTACAAGTAAAATAAATTTTTAATAATATTTGTAGATCCATCAATTGTCACATCATTAATTTGAATACACCTGAGATATAAACTATGAGATATCTAACCGTATTGATTAGCCTCGTAGACTAGTTGATAATCACACCTCTTAGCAATATTGAGATTTTCAGTTCAAATACATTGTCTTCAGTTGGGCAAAAAAAAAAAAAAAACATTACTGATTAGAAAGAGTACATTAACAACAATTGAAGAATTGGACATTGAGGGAGGGAAACATACAACTTTAAGTACTAAATATTGCAGGAAAGATTTGAAAATAATAACTATAAATTTGGTATTGGAAGGAGAAAAACAAAGCTGCACATATACGTGGTTTCACAAGTTTTCGAGTACAAAATATTACAAATAATAATACTAGATATCTCGTTTTTTTTATATCCCAAATTGATCTCGACTCATAGTATATAAATTGACGAATGAATATATTTTTTTTATTAAAATAAATAGTTATTAATAAATATCCTTTCATCAATTAGGATATTATGATTTTAGAATAAAGTTGAATATATTATCGATCTTATAGCATTATTTTATTACGATGAGCAGTCCTCAATCGTCTCCCTGTTGGAAAAGATAGCCACGGGATGGGGGAGATGGCCCCTCAATTTTTCCTTACTGTTTTTTAAAATTATTTTAATTTTTATAGTTTTTATATAATAATATTTCACTTTTTATTGAAATTATTTTTTAAAATTTTTAAAAGGTACTTTTGTACATTTACTTGAATGCCCATTCAAACTAAGAATCGACTTCACGTGAATTAATGGTAAAATGCATTTTGTTTTCATTTTAATCTAGCACTAAATTGGTATTCGCTTAACATTAAGAACTAATTTAATTAATTTCTTTAAAAAATACGAACTATTTAAATTTATAAAATAAATAAATTTAATAATAAAAGTGGTCCTTTTTATATGATTATATTCTTTCATGAACAGTACTTCACTAGCTTGGACCTTTAATTTGGTCTAAAGTTGGCGGTGGTCAAACCGAGAAAATAAATAACAATTTCCTATTAGAGTGATAATATGGATTATCTTGTTTTAATTAGAATCCAAATATGGTCCATTAAATTTTAATTCAGTCAAAATATATTCTATCAAACTTATCATGTCATTAGTTTACATCCAAACACGATCTATTTAATTAACGGTTGTTTACGTGATGGAATACAAATTCATCCATGTATTTAGTTATGTAAAATTTTGAATTAATGTAAACTTTTTAAATTTAATTACATAATTCAATCAATTAATCCCACCTAACAAACAAAAGTAAACCAAGACAATGGATTCAAAATAAAATTAAAAATAATAATCTTCATATTAAATCCTATTAAATAGTTTAATAACTTAAAAGTAGTACAATCCATAGATGGATTTGTACCTCAATGATAAAAGTGCACAGTCCACCCACATGTATCACGGGTTCTACATATAACAGCGCTCTCCTACTTATATATGTGAATCTTCCCTACCTTTATATGAGTTGTTCTTCCATCCATATATGAGTTACTTCATCTTGTATAAGAGCTAATTTTTAAATCGTACTTCAGAATTATATTACGTCTGATCATCAATTAACTCTTATGTTTGTATCAATCATAAAAAAAAATAAAAGAGAAAACATAATTCATTATTTTAACAAATTTAACATATTGTTAGTAGCTCCCACTTCTCATTTTTTTAAAAAATATATTTAAATATTAATAAAATTATCAAAATTATTAAAATTATTTAAAAATATAATTTTAATGTGTAAATTATTAACGTCTTAAAAGTGAAATAATGAAGTGTGTGAAATGGGAAAGCAATTATTACAATTCAATAACTCAAACTGTGTCTCTCCCGAATCTGTAGAAACCCTAACCAGCCCCACCTCTTGAGCATGTCCGGAGAAGAAGAAGAAAACGCGGCCGAGCTTAAAATCGGAGATGGTAATAGTTTCTCTTTCTGGGTATTTTTTGGTTTTATCAATCTATGCAATTAACAACTGCAATTGTTTTCAGAGTTTTTGAAGGCTAGGTGTTTGATGAATTGCGAAGTTGCTTTGATTCTCGAACACAAGTATGAGCAGCTTCAACAGACGTCTGAGGATCCCATGAATCAAGTTTCGCAG
Organism: Nephelium lappaceum; assembly: GCA_021234005.1. Taxonomy (NCBI): domain Eukaryota; kingdom Viridiplantae; phylum Streptophyta; class Magnoliopsida; order Sapindales; family Sapindaceae; genus Nephelium; species Nephelium lappaceum. The sequence goes on from JAIZFV010000027.1 coordinate 128,706, forward strand.
TCAGTATCACACACCCTTTTACGCTCGCTCTCGCTTTCTTTAGAGCTTAATTGATCATTGGGCATATGAATTCGTATAGGCTATTTGAGACGTTTCGAATTTGAATGGAAAAAAAAGAAATTACATGTTGTCTCTTGAGGAAATAAAAGTTTCGGTTTTTATTTGAATTTGAATTTGAATGTTGCAAATTCGCCATGACCTGTAACCTAATTTATAGTTATAAGGGTCGAAGATTGAAGTTCGTGTTTCCGTGCTGTGAAGGAGCCCATGAAAAGTAGGAAGCTGATCCTGAACTGGAAGAAAGGCCCTCTTTTTTATGTGATTTGGGAAGTTGTTTAATTGTTAGATATAAGTTGGTGATTTGAAGTGACTGAGGTGGAATGTGTTGTGTTAATTGAAGAAAAAAGTCCGTTGATCTAGAAGAAGACCCTCCTTCTTTTGTGTTTTAGAGCATAGTTTAATTGTTATATATAAAGTAATGGTTGTCTCCTGGTTTATGAGAGTAAAGTATAATAAAATTGCTCCTGTGTAGGCTTATGAAAGAATGTGTAACTAAAATCTGTTCATATATTTTTTATTCAAAAAGAAGAATGATTGTTAGTTTAGGGCGGTCCGGTTGAGGCCCTTTCGTGGGTGTTAAAGGTGGGTGCTGCTGATCAGCAGTTGCTTGCCTTCACTGTTCTAAGGCATCCTTCCAGTGCTGAACCTAGGCTAGTTTATAGTGTTTTAGCGATGATAGAAGGGATTTATTCATCTGAAGTTGTTCTATTCAAATGTGGTAATTATCTGTTGTCTTAGTTTTTCAGGGTATTTGAAAAGTCACTGCAGTATGTGAAGCGATTTAGTCGCTATAAAAATCCTGATGCTGTTAGACAAGTTCGAGAGTATCCTTTAAACAGACTATAGTATTATACATCTAATGTACTGGTTTTGCATCCTTTAAACAGACTATAGTATTATATATCTAATGTACTGGTTTTGCACACCTATTCATGCAGACAAGTTGGGCACTATTATGTGCTCCCCAATTTTTATCGCTTGTGATTTTGGGAATTTTCTTCTAGTTAAGTACCTGCAATGAAGACACATGAAACCTTCTTGTTTCTTTTAATCTTGGATAAGCAATGTTCTTGGGTAATATATGAGTCATTGTACTAATTCATCTAGCCTATTGTTTTGGTCAGAGTAATATGACAAAATTACTTGGTCGTCCTTTTCATTTGTAAGATGCTTATGAATTATATATTGAGCATGTTACCAAATCTACATGTAACTTCTTCAGATCACTAGTATCAAAATGTTGAATTCTGTCACACAGGATACCATGTTTAAAGGTATTATTTTTCTTTCTTTTGATCTTCTACATGATTTATCTGACTGGATTGACATGAGTGCCCAATTCTGGAGTCAATGGCAGGAATCCTTTCTAAATTGCAGAGATCATTTACCAATTTGTTACTTTGTTTTATTTGGTTTACTGTGACTTTTGAATCCTAAGTGATGCTGACTACAGTTGCTTTATCTTTGAAAATGATTTCTGCCAGTTGGGTAATAAAAGTTTTCTTTGTAGTATCATCCGAATAGTAGATTTCTAGTTAAAAGGATTGAGTACTATAATATATATTTTATTATTTTTTTTAAGCATTTATATGGAGCTTTTGACTTGATGTTGTGAGGATAAATGTTCAGGTGGTGAATGTAATATTTGATTTTAAATTTTTAATAGGTCATATAAATTTCAATTTATATACTGTAATAAAATTTTTAATCAATTATCTATTAATAAAATTTTAGTTGTCGTTTAGATCAATTTCTTCGTTGAGGATTTGATAGTTGGTCTTCGCTTGTTCCACAGAATAAAATAAACACGCAGCATCATTGATGATTAATATAAACAAACGTGAAATAATATGTACAAAAATTGAATTGTTAAGTGTTTACATTTCTTTTGGGCAATTATGGTATAAGAAACTTAACGCTTATCAAAATTAGATATATGAAATTATATTGTTTATTTTTTAAATGGTCAAATAACCTAATAAATTGTAAGAAATCTTAATTTTTCACTTAAATTTTAAAATATTTTCTTTTAAATATATCTTCTTAAAGATAACAAATTTCCAATTTTATTGTAATACTATACTGACAAATTATTTATTATAATTTAATATTATAATAAACAAAACCCCAGCCACTTCTTTTTATAGAAAATAATCTAAAATTACGATGAGCCATTAGCATTTAAACACCATTATTGAATGTTCATTTTATTTTTTAAATCTTTTTTACATCATTTGTTATTATTATATATTTAAATTACAATTAAAATTTTGTCAATGTTTATATAAAACTGATTTATGATTTGTTAAATTATTTATTTTTAGTTATTGTGTATCATATTAAATAAAATACGTAATAGTAAAAATTGATATAAATATTAAATTGTTTGTTTCTAGACAACTTTACCTAAAAAAAAAAAAAAGAGGTGGACAGTATACTTAAAGGTAAAAGAAAAGTAAGCATATCATTTGAATTCAATCCCTATCTATTCAGTCTTTATTAAAATACAAGACAAAAACAAATGACTCCTTTTAACATGATTCCAACAATTTTCGGTCAGTTTTTCTCTTTTAAGTAAAATGGTGCCTGGCTTTTTTTTTCCTTTTAATGCTACCAAATTAATGATCTTTACAGTTCTGAAAATAACTTTTAAAACGGGAAAATTAACTTTTAAATCTGTTTAAAAAAATTAAATCAAAGACCTTTAAAAATAAACCTTTAAATCAAATAATTATTTAAACGAAACGATAACTAAAATAAGAAATATTAAAAGAAGAAAATGGTGGAAGAGGACCACTTTCTCCTTTTTAGCATATATATATATATATATATATACACACACACATACGTGTGTGTTATTTTTTAGTATTTTTAATTACTTTATGAAGTTTAATATTTTTATTCTATTTCTGTTCATATTTTATGTTAATTTATTATTTTTACTATAAATGTTATTTTGAATTTCATTTTTATTATAATTTAAATCATTTTCTACTTTTTCCAATTTCTTTATATTATTTTATACTCAACTTTAGTTAAGCTTTTTTATAACATGAAACATAAAGAAAAGTTTGATCTCATTTAATAATTAATTTTGTATTTAAAAAGTATGAAGTTGTTATGGATAAAACTAAAAAGTTGTAAAAATTTTGAATATGAAGATTTAGGTCGTTATTTCGTTTTTTGAATTACTTTTAAATGTACTTTTTTTTTTTTTTTTGGAAATCACTTTTAAATGTACTTTTAATGGAGAAAGATACTACTAACAGTATAAATATTAAATCAGGATAGGGATTGTGAAAAGATAGTCTACCCAAATCGTTTTGCTTAATCAGTTGCAAAGGTGAATCTTTGTCTTGGTACGAATTTTTGGTGCTGCCAGTCTTCAAGCTAGATATTTTCATACAATCAAAATTATTCTATTTATTAGAAAATTTCTGACATGTTGAAAAACATCTATCAGTGGTGAACTTCTGGGTGGGAAAGAAGTGATGGCGTGTAATGTGTTGCTGTATTTATATTATGGTCAGTGTATGATTTTGGATCACTGTATAAGTAATTATTCACATCTTGTATAATGCGATGTAATGTGAGTGAAATGAGAGAATTGCGTGAGAGATGCAGATGATTCATTTATGGATTCGATCAATTCGACATGAATTCGATTCGATTGAGTTGAATTCGAATCATTTTAATTGTAATTTATTGATATGAACGTTAAAGACAATGGTTAAAGTGAGTATGAGAGAAAAAGATATTGATGTTAGAACTACACAGGGACGGATCCTTGTTTGGACTGCATTGGGTCGCCGCCCAGGAAAGGAATTTGAAAAAAAATATAATTAATTAATTAAAGGATTACGAAAACGCCCATCAATTTACGCTTTAACTCTTATCCTTACAGTTACTAGTTGATTACAAAACTGTCATTATATTTATACTTATATTTCCAACATATTTTTACTCCACACTGTCTCACTAGTCACTACTGACCTGGTCACCATAGCCCATTTCTCCTCCATTTTAATTTCTACCATCTTAGTTCTAACTCCTTTCCTTCCTATTCTCTCCATATCTCTTTATTTCTCTCATACTATCTCCAATTTTTCTCCGATCTCTCTTTCAAGATAACTTTCTTTTTTTTTTTTCAGATTATATATTTAATGTATAAATTAGGGTTTTGGATTATTATTTCTAATTGTATTTCTCTCATACTAGCTCGATTGGCTCATTACTCTCAAGAAATCAAGCTTACAAGTCTAATTGCTTTCTCCAATCTCTCTTTCAAGGAAGTTTTTGTTTTTATGTTCAAGTTATTTGTTTATTGCATAAGTTAGGGTTTTAGATTATTATTTCTAGTTTTAGATAATAATTTTGTTACTCTTAATTTATATATTTTATGTTTAAATTTATTACAATATGGAAACTTTATTGTCTATCAATGTATAGAATGAAATTTGAGATTTAAACTTTTGAGTATCTTTAAGCCTTAACAATGTGTTGTTTGTTTTATTGACATATTTTATTTGTTTAAATCAATTATATGTGATGTTAATTTAATTTATTAGGATATTATACAATGTTTGTTCTTTTTTGTTGACATGTTATACATATTGCATTAGGAAATTAAATTACGTGTTTATCTCATGCATGTTAATTTTACTTTCAAATTGTTTAACTAAGAGATTTAACAATATTATGTTGTTTACAATTTCAAACAATCATTCATCCAAGCCACAAAAAACTCTTCTTTCATACTTAAGAAAAAATTAGATCACCAATCGAGTGAGTTATCACTATAGCAAAACAACTCAACTATATCAAGCAATGCCCGGTATAGTTGATTATCCATACCGAGTGGAGCGTCCGGTATGGATACTATCGATATAGTGGATGGCAATATCTGTACTGGACGGGTGCCCGGTATGGATATGGATACCCATATCGAGTGATACGCGATATGGATACATATATCAAAACTGGATCGACCAATGGGTCAACCTATGGATATGCTTATCCATACCGGGCAATTGCTTAACATGGTTAACCGTATCCATACTGGGCATGTGCTCGGTATGGATATTTGTATCTATACTGAGCTTATGCCCAATATGGAAAACCATTTTCGTTTTAAAATATATATATAGAAAAAAAATTTTGAGAAGAAATATATAATTTTTTAATTAAAACAAGAATAATATTACATCACACATCAAAAATTCATTTATATATAATCACTTGAAAATGTTATTAATAACATAAATATAATCACTTGAAAACCCTTCTCGTTCTTTTCTTCTTACTACCCGATCCACTTGAAGACGAACCGCTAGGTGTACCTTTAACCGACATCATCTAAATATGTTATGAAAATAATATATAGTAGTAGCAAACACATGGATAACAAACTCAGTATATAAAACAATACATATAAACTCTAACTACTTCTTTTGTCAACAATTTTGGTAACAAAAGAAAATTAAGCTTCAAGAAACTAACATAAATAAAATGTACAACAAAGGCATGAGTAAAACTTAAATAAAAAAAAACTCAAAAAAAAAACTTAAATAAAGAAAGTCACAGCCACTAACACACATCAGCCATGCCTAACCTGCGTTTAGCTACACAGAAACCAAAATCGTTTTGACAATCACAACACCAAACCCACGCTTCTTCTAAATTCAATGACCGATGATAACAGATTATTAGAAACACATAATTAAGCAAAAACCAAAACCGAACCGCTGAAAATAATTGAAATTTAAACCCCATAAATTTCAAGCGGTGCAAAACCTCCCCATAAGAGTTTGAGAGCTTTCAATTTTATTTAATGGAATAAAAAGAGCTTTTACTTAAGATTGATGACCTAATTCAAAGAAAAAGACTTCAGCCTAGGTATGAAAGTTACAAAAATACAAAATAAAAAACTAGCCAAGCATTTGCGAGAGCGTAGTTCAAAGCCATTCAAATAGAGAAATTGACGGTTGTTATTGGCATTTGGCAACCATGTAGCATCTAATAACTAGATATGGCCTTTAATGTCCGATTGGTTGGCCCGTTTTCTTGTAGTGTGGCGAACGACAAGGTGATCGACAAGCGAAAGTGGGAGGGGGGCGACGACTAGTGTTTGGAAGAGAGATATGTGAGAGAAAGGATACTAAGAGAAAGAAAATGGACAAATGGTGGGACAAATGGTGGGTGTGGCCACTCCACACCCATATTCAAAACTTCTCTATACTGGGTCATTAAGTATCCAGTATAGAAAATAAATTCATATCGTGCCTAGTATGAATACTTAAATTTAATTTTTTTAGATAAAATAATATTATCCACACCAGACCATTCATGCCATACATGAATACATAAATTTATTTTTTAAAAATAAAAAAAAAAATATTATCCATACCGGGTTATTAATGCGCGGTATGGATACTTAAATTTATCTTTTTAAAAAATAATGTTATCCATACCGGACATTAATGATCCGATATGAATACTTAATTTTTTTTCAATATAAAAATATTATTCATATTAGGTCATGAATGTTCGGTAAGGATATTGAAATTTATTTTTTTTTTTTAAATATAAAAAATATATTACTTATACAAGGCCATTAATGTCCTGTTTGGATCCTTATATTTATTTTTTAATATATATATATATTGTCCATACCGAGCCATTAATGGCCAAATATAGATACTTCAATTTAATTTTTTTTTTATAATAAAAAATTTGTATCCATACCAAACTTTTAATGTTCAGTATGAATATGCCAATATAATTAACATGTTTTGTTGTAGTGCATGTTCCCCAAATACTGTTAGTGGTTGCCTTCTTCATCCCAAATATTTGACTTTGAGACTGATGACACTCCAATAGATATTAATAATCCTTATTATAAACGTGATCTTGGATTAGTCTCCTAGTAGGAGTTTATCCCACTGACAAGCGTGATGATATTTGAAAAGCATATATCAAGACGAGACATTTTCAACCTATACATGATGGATAAATATCCATCCATTTTGGATTGTAACCAAACTCGATTTGAGTGGCTTGAATATTCAATATCAATGAATTTTCCTCGTACCATCAATATTCAATATCAATGTATACAGTAAATGTAAACCCTCGATTCTTTATTTATGGTCTTCCTAATGATAGTACCTAGGTAATGAATTGAGACCCTAAAATGTTAATAAAAGTCCCTAAGGTTGTAAAGAAACTTTAGAGATTTATTAAAATTCAATTGGAGAATAAATGGAAGGGTAGAATGGTAAACGGAATCGAGTAATTATTTAATGTGACAAGTGACTAAATTGAAAATGAGATTTGATTTTTGTGGTTACACTAAAATATAGCTAAAATCTAAGGTATGAGAATGAAATTTTTAAGGGACGAAATTGGTATTATAGGATTTGTTTAGGGAGGAAATTAGAAGCCATAAAAAATGAGTTGACTCACCAAAATAAAAGAAAGAAAACAGTGAGCTGAAATCAAAACCAGAAGACAGTCGAGCAGATTGTGCTATTATTTTTGAAATATATAAATTTTTTTTATATGTAAATAAAGATATGCATGACTTATGAATTCAGTTTAATATATTTTTCTAAACCGTATGTATGTTTGTGGTTATTTGTGGATTGATAAAAATGAGAGCCTGAGGCTCCGTAGTTCGGGAAAATTATTTTGCGATATTTTAGAAGTGCTGAATTTTATAATTTACAGGGTGTCAAAGGCCGAAAAACAAACGGGATACTGCCCAAATTTTTATAAAATGTTTTATAAAAGTTTGAAATAAAAATGTTATTTAGAATTGAATAATGGTAGACATCTAATACTCTTGTCCAATTTTTTCATCAAACCTTATATGGTAGTTGATATGTGATTAAATATTTGAGTTTGAGGTTAACCGGATGGTTAACATACAAATAATATATTAGTTACCACATAAGATTGGATGAAAATATTGAACAACTTTATTAGATATCTACCATTATCCTTTACAATTAGATCCCTCCTCAAGTCATTTCACTTTAGCTTTTGTGGAGATTTTGACATTTAGCACAACCAAATATCAATGATCAAGATTTATGAAGTATTATATAATGTCCATATTACCCTCCTTAATATATTGAAGGACAATAATACCCGCATATGTGTTAATATTATCAAATGGAGAATAGTTTGGATAACCATTTACTCTCTCTTCTTCCTTGGCTTACTGAAACCAACTATCATGTCTTAAACAAAGAAAATTATTCTGCCATCAAGTAACAAACTTTCTTTTTGCTAGTAATAATAGGCGGTTAACATATGCAAAAATAAATCATTTTTTTAAAGTTAAAAATAAATCAATTTTGAAAAAGAAAAAAATCGAAGACCAATTCCAACGTCACATTCATTCTTATTTAATTAAAAAATTGAGGCGACAATCGTTGCAAACTTCGTTCATTGTTTTTCGATGCACAGATTGATTGAGTTTGTGATTGGGTTTTGGTGACCGTTGACTGGCGAAACGAAACTGACTCGATGGGTGGTGATGATTGGAAGTGTGTTTTTTTATTATATTTGTTTATTTATTTTGGAAAGTAATTTTTTATTTGTTAATTTGATGATATTAATAGATATCAAGACATTTTGGTCTTTTTAAATATAAATATTGAGGGTACTATAGACATTACACATCACTGTATAAATCCTTGGGTGGGCATTGACTATCGCTTCTTTTTCGTGTGACTGTGTTGTAACTTATCTGTGAATGTGCCACAATCAATTAACAAAAGATCTTTTTTTTTCTTTTAAGTAGATCCAAGTTGCCAGTTGTAACCACTAAAAGTCACTCAAAGACAAAACATCACCACAAGTAATCAATGCAAAAATTGTAAATGGCTGTCCCTGTCAGTGGCAGGTAGCCGTTCAGAGTCTAGCTCATTTAAATTAGATATTTATGATTCGTTCCGTATTTAAAATCTTTAAATTAAAGGTAATATTTTTATATAATATGAATTTTTTATTTCATCTTTTAAAATTTTAATTATTTTTTTTTTTTGAAAAGTTAAAATTTTAATTTTAAATCACATTTTATACAACTTAATCAAGAGTACCTGAAAAATTATATTTTATATAATATATTTAAAAAATTAATACAAATATTCACCGGACAATACCCCGTGGCTTGCCTAAATTAATCCCAATGAAAAAAAAAAAAATAGAAAAGAAATTAGATGAGCTGTATCTAGATACAAAAATATCAAAGTTGCTTGATCGCTGGTTGGGCGGAGTCGGCGCTTAGGGAGTTTCACTCCAGCTCTGTGGCCTTCTCCTCTTCTCCTGTTTTGCCTGTGTTTCGGCCTGCTCCTATCTGGTGCCCTTCCCCTTTGGGACACTTGAAGCTGAATACTGATGTAGCGGTGATCCCTGGTAAGTTATCTTTTGGTGTTGGAGTGGCCCTTCGTAATCATGAGGGCTTTGTGGTGTTCGCGTCGTCCAGGGTGCTGCAAGGTTGTGTCTCTCCTGCACTCGGAGAGCTGCTGGCTCTGCGTTCAGGTCTGTTTTTGGTCAAAAGTCTTGGTCTGCAGATTCATTCGGCTGAGGTGGACGCGTCCAATGTTATCTCGGATTGTCCGCCACCTGTGAGCAGTGGGGTGATGGTGGTTTTATTATTTCGGATATTAAGGTCTTATGTAGTGAGGTGGGTGTTGTGGAATGCCAGGCCGTTCCCAGATCCGGGAACCATCTTGCACATTCTCTTGTCTTCTTAGCCTTGTCCTCGTCGGAGGACCGCTGGTGGCAAGATGTAACTGTCGATTGTATTCTTTCTCTTGTTGTTTAATATACTTCTTTTTTAAAAAAAAAAAAAAAAAAAAAATCAAAGTTGCCAACTGCAACCACTAAAAGTCACTCCAACTAATAGCATTAATGTTGTTTTTATGAGTTGTAAAAAGTCATATTTCATATAAAATAAATACATATTTAATTAAAATAATTTTTTTTAATAAAATCATCATTCATAACTATCAAATTTAGGTGGTATAAAAAACAAATATTATTAATATAATTATCTATGGATAAAAAGTGAACTACGTGGTCAACATCAATAAATTAATAATTAATTAATTTTAATTTTTAATTAAAAATAAAAAATATAATTATTAAATAAAAAATATAAATATATTAAATAAATTAAAAAAATAATTTTTAATTTAATTATCAATTAAATTATATTTATATTAATTTTTGTTGTATAGAAAACAAATATTTTAATTTATATGATAAGATTGTTTTTTTTAAAACAAATATCGATGCCAAAATTCAGTACACTCTTATGACGTGGCTTCTCCACGTCCGGAGATTTCTATACGTAATATTTTATAATACTGCATCGGTAGCTAATAAAAAAGAACAAATACGTAAAACCTTATTTTACTATAAAATCCCCATGAACAGCACAAATGCAAGCATAGCCACATGCCTGTATTCTCTCATGGCGTTGATTGGTTTGTTTGAAGTCTTCTTGGCAGTCATCTTCTTCTTCATTCTTCACTACTTAGCCAACAACATCAACAATAATGGCCTCCCAAAGAATTTCCCGTTTGTTGGAATGCTGCCGGAACTTCTTCTTAATGTTCACCGGATCCACGATTGGTGCACTGAAGTTCTAGAGAGATGCCAGTGCACTTTCAGGTTCCAAGGCCCGTGGTTTGCTAGAATGGACATTTTGTTCACCACCGACCCAGCCAACATCCACTACATCATGAGCTCAAACTTCTCCAACTTCCCTAAAGGCCATGAATTCAATCAAATATTTGATGTTTTGGGAGATGGCATTTTTAATTCGGATTCGGATTCCTGGAAGAACCAGAGAAAAGTTGCTTTAGCCTTGATTAATCACCAGAGTTTCCACCAGTTTCTGCTGAAGACAAGCAAAAATAAGGTGGATAGTGGGGTGATTCCAATCCTTGAATATGTGTCCAAGCAAGGTATCTTTGTGGACTTGCAAGACTTGTTCCAGAGATTTACATTTGATTCTACATGTATACTAGTAACAGGCTATGATCCAGGATGTTTGTCCGTTGAATTCCCAGAAGTTGTGTTCTCCAGGGCCTTGGAAGATGCTGAGGAATCCATTTTTTACCGGCATGTCGTGCCTCAATTCTTGTGGAAGCTACAGAGACTGCTTGGGATAGGAGAAGAAAAGAAAATGAAAAGAGCGAAGAAGATTTTAGATCAGATAATAGTTGAATATATACAGAGAAAAAGAGAGGTACTGAGCCAAGGAATTGTTTTAAACAAAGAAGTGGAGGGTTTGGATTTGTTAACTTCATACATGAATGAAGGCAAAGTAACGGGGTTGAGATCTGATAACAAGTTCCTGAGAGATACAATTTTGAATTTCATGCTTGCCGGGCGAGACACAACTGGCTCTGCTCTCACTTGGTTCTTCTATCTTGTTTCAAAGAATCCAAAAGTTGAATCCCGGATCAGAGAAGAGCTTGAATCCATAATCCCAGATGGGAAATCCGGAAAATGGTTCAAATTTGACATCAAAGAGCTGAATAAATTGGTTTATCTACATGGTGCGATTTGTGAAGCATTAAGGCTCTACCCACCAGTCCCTTTCCAGCACAAGTCTCCTATAAAGCCAGATACACTTCCAAGTGGCCACCGTGTGGTTCCAAGCACAAAAATCTTGTTCTCTTCGTATGCATTAGGAAGAATGAAGTCAATATGGGGAGAGGATTGCTTGGAGTTCAAGCCTGAGAGATGGATTTCGGAGAAAGGAGGGATCAAACGCGAGCCGTCCTTCAAGTTCTTTGCTTTCAATGCAGGACCAAGGACTTGTATAGGAAAGGAAGTAGCTTTCACGCAAATTAAGATTGTGGCAGCCGCAATAATCCATAACTACAATGTTCAAGTGGTGGAAGATGACGCTACAAATGGCCCCAATGTGTCCATCATTCTTCAGATGAAGAATGGTTTGAAGGTAAAGGTGTTCAAAAGATGGGAAGATTAAATAAAATAGGTACACATAATTGGATAACATTTTGTAAAAGTGTAATTCACATCTATGTAATCATTTTTATTTTGTTGAAGATAGCAGTCTTTGTAATTATTAAAAAGTACAAGTCATGTCTATGTAACAATTATTAAGTACAATTTAAGTCTGGGTTTTTTCATAATTGATGAGGACACTTTTGAAGGAATTCAATGTGGTTTTTTGCACACGAGGCTTCAACAATGGTGAACTGTATTTTGGAGAAGTCTGGTTGGGAAATGGGAAAAAGCTTTGGGTAAGTGGTCCATGGTTTGAATGAAAGCTTGTGTTTTATGCCTTCAGGAATGATTCTAAGTTTTGAGAGTCTTGAGTAAACATCAAAACCTAAAATCATGTTTTTTGTGTATACATTACGTACCAATGTCAACTCTCCCAGGAAAGAATATAGTTTTAGGATCCATTCGTATTGCTTTTGTAAATTTAAAATTTGGATTACATCCATATATCTATTAACTATATATAAAAATGGGAAGAGAGGCGTGAACAGTAAAAATTTCATTCCTCTGATTTTGTTTGAAACTGAAGTTACAATTTTACCCTTAACGATAGAATATAAAAAAAATTTAAAAAAGCAACAATCTCTCCTCTGAAGCGGAAGAACAACAACAAACCAAAACACCCTAACACCTACGCCAGTCAGATCAACAGACAACAAGGCACAACAACAACACACTGATTTCATCAATTACATCAAACCCAGATTTCAGATGCCCGCAGATCCACCTCCAAACCGCCGCGCCGCTCCACGACGACGGCAGACAGCTCGTCGTTCCTCACTGTCTGCCGCGCCGCTCCACGAACCGCATCGGGACAGCGTCCACACGATCTGATCCATCTCCGCACCGCCGCACCTCTCGACGTCACAGCACACAGCCCGCCGTTCCTCACCGTCTTCTCCATGATCTCTGCCGCGACGTCGTTTCTCCTCCAACCGATCTCCTTCCGCTTCCATCATCGACTGGTTACCGACGGCGTAAGAAAAGAAAGATAACCAGTTGAGATTGAGTGATAGAGAGAGAGAAAGAGAGAGGGTGAGCGACCGAGATAGAGAAAGAGACTGAGATGGAGTAACAGAGAGAGAGGGGAATGACAGAAAAAGAGAGAGGGTGAGCGGAAGAGAGAAAGACTGAGATTGAATGATAGAGAGAGAGAGACGGCGGGGGTGAATGACAGAAAGAGAGAGGGTGAGAGAGGTTTTTTTTTTTTTTTAATTTATTTTCAATTGTTTTTTTAATTTATTCTTTATTTAATTACAAAATTATATATTATAGGGTAAATCCCAAAAAATCCCCTAAAAACGAAAATAACATCAGTTTACCCCTCTTTTCGAAAATATTAGCCAAAAAACCCCTTACCGTATGTCAAAAGCGGTTTCCATCAATATTTTTAGTGAATTTGTGACAAAAGTATTAAAAGACCAAAATATCCTTACTATATTAAAAAATAAAATAAATATAAATATAGAAAAATTAAACATGATAAAAATGACAAAAATTACAAAATAAATAAAAAATAAAAATGAATAATGACTATATCAAATAAATATAATAAATTTAAAATTAATTAATAATAAAGACAATTAAAATTTGAAAAAAAAAATAGATATAGATGGCAATAGTGATCTCCACCGTCCATCAAGGTAGATGAATGGTGGAGATCCTATCTTCACTTTTTTAAAAAAAATTAATTTGGTGAATAATTAAGAAAAAAAAAACTAAAAACAGAGTTTTTTTTTTTTTTTAAATGAAGATCTAATATCCAGATTGGATCTCCACCGTCCATCTCATCAGATGGACGGTGGAGATCCAATCTGGATATTAGATCTCCATCTACCCAGAAAATTCGAAGAAAACAAAGAAAATGAAAAAAAAAAAAAAAAAAAAAAACCTTCATCAACATCTTCATCTCAACTCACCTGAAAACCTTAAAAATAGCCCTAACCATTATCTGTCATCATCAATCAATCTCCCAAATCAACCTAGATGAACCCTGAACACATGAACTTCGCATTTCAGAAATGAACCTCAATAGCTCCAACAATGACATCAAATAACAATCAATACAAAACCACAATCCATTCCACAACACAACAAAGAAATTCACAATTCATCATAAACCCAATGAATAACTAAATAAAAAATCAATTAATAACTAAATAAAAATGAAACCCTGAATCAAACCCCGAATCAACAACACCCGAATCAAACCTTGAACATCACCAGACGACCCCTGGAATCAAACCCCAAATCAACGACACCCGTAGATCCATCACCGCATCGCCGCGTTGCTCCACGACAACAGCACACAGCCCACCGCTCCTCACTATCCTCTCTATCTTCTCCACGAACCGCGTCGAAAACAGCATCCGCACGATCTGATCCATTTCCACATCGTCGCACCGCTCGACACAACAGCACACAGTCTATCGCATCGCTTCAACGACGGCGGCGACTTTCCAAAACTGCTTCAACGGTGGCACAATTTGATGATGGTTTGAGAGATTGAAGAATAAGAATAATAAGAGAAAGAAGGGAGAGAGATAGTGATAGAAGAAGAAGAGAGAAGGAGAGAGATAGTGATAGAAGAAGAAGAGAGAGAAGGAGAGAGAGAGTGTGTCTGACAGAAGGAGAAGAAGCGAGAGAGGAAGGGAGAGAAAGAGAAAGCGTGACGTTTTTTTTTTTTAATTTAGTTTTTTAATTTTTTAATTTTATTTAACTTTTTAATTCAATCCAACTGTCTTAACAAAGACAATGACGATTATACCCTCAGTATTAACAGATCCATCACTTTCTTAACTTTTATACTGTTCCAATTAACGATGAGACCTTTTTGGTTAATATTTTAAAAACTAATGGTGGTTTGACATTATTTTCATTTTTAGGGGGTAAATTGATAATAACCCTATATTATATTATATGCCAATTGTATCCCATTATTAATGAGAATGTCCAATTACGTTTTTACCCTTAATATTAACGGATCCGTTATTTTTCTAACCGTTTCACTGTTTCAATTGACAATCGGATCATTTTGGCTAATATTTTCAAAACCAGTGGTAGTTTGATATTATTTTGATTTTTAGGGGGCAAATTGATAATAACCCAAAAAAAATGATGAAATAAGAGAGATAAGATTTTCTGGTGGTTAGATAGAGAAAATTAAATGACATTTAATTAGTTATGAGGGAAAGAAGAAAGAAAATAGGAAAAAAAAAAAGGAAAAAGAAATAAGAGAGAGAGGGGGTTAGCAATAGTCGATTTAGTTGGAGAGCATTTAATGCTCTGATGTGTTTAAAAGAATGGACACTTGCACAAATTTCCTTTGAGTTTATGTATAATTATACAGAAGGATCTAAGAATGACATTAACAACACAAACATCCCTTAGATATGTTGACCGCTTTTTGGCTAACATTCTTTCAATGGTTATAGAGAATTGACCACAATACCCTTATGGGAGACAACGTAAGATCTGACTAGATGAGAGAACTCATAATATTTTTTTTTTTTTTACTTTTTAAATTGTTTTTATGTATATATATACACGATCTGACTTGATGAGATAATTCATAAAAAATTTTTTTTTTTACCTTTTTAAATTAATATAATGTTATCACTGGTAGTTTATATTTCATAATAGAAGAAATTTAAAAAAAATCTAATAATAAAAAAAAAAAAAACAGTTTGATAACTCTTTAAATAAACATTAACAATTTAAAATTTTTACTCATGTATTGTAATACTTGAACTGTTTTGTTTTATATTGCCACTAAAAAGTAATGGTAAAATATCATGGCTATTTAAAACAGTTGATGGCTAATAATTTGGTATTTGTAGCTAAGATTTCATTAGACAATTTCTTTTTTTTTTTTTTTTTTTTTCATTTTTCAGGTAACTTACAATTTTTTATTTTCTATTTTTTCCATTTCAAAACTTCTTGGAATCAATTGTCAAAAAATAAAATTAAAAACTTATGGAAATCAAGTGGAACTTTAAAGAAAAATAGAATGTGGATGAGTTAGGAATGAATGGCATCAAAGAATTGGGAGCAAAAATCAAGCGAAACTTTTTATGTCAAAGAATTAATTATTATCACACTGATATTGCTGAAATAACAAGGGAATTAACAATTTTTTTTACATCAATTATTATTATAAGGTTTAACTGTAACTACAATATGTTTAATTTAATTATGAGACAAAAATGAAGATTCAATACATTTTTATTCTATAGATTAATCAAATTTAATGATCATAAGAATTACATCAAACATTTCATACTTAAAAATGAATAATCAAATAAATAATCATAATAAAAAGAAACCTTATTTTCAGTTAAACTTGTAATTATTTTTATAATATTATATATATGATAATAATTTAAGTAAAAAAATATTATTAATCCAATAATTAAATATAAATATCCATTTTATATAAATTATAAATAATAATATTTAATTCTTTTAATCTTTAAACTTATTAAATAAATAAAATGAATATAAATTTAAGCACGTGCCTTGCACGTGCGGCCAAACCTAGTTATAGAGAGAAAAGAGATGAGAGAGGAGATGCGAGAGAGAGGAGGAGAGAGAGAGAATATGAGGGTTTTGAGTGTTAATCGGGTGGTCATATGTTTTATATATGGCGACGATAATTTGGTAATAGTCTTTGATGTTGAAAAAAATTTTAGTTTAAGTTTTCAAATCTCAAAAATTATAATTTTCCCTTCAAACAGTGCTTTCTGAGTACTCATTGATTACTCGCTACTTGTTGGGTCACTGATCAAGTAGCGAGTAACATTTTGAAACATTGCTATTTATCACCCTATCATTTACATTTGGTTTTTTGAGATGTTTTCTATATGTCAAGTACACTAATATTGGCTTCTTCTTCAAAAAAAAAAAAAAAAATGTACACTAATATTGGCCATATTTTTGGATTAAATTACTTCTAATAAATCAGTCAATAATACCACTGGATCATGAGCATAATAAGGTACCTTTTCTTCTCCTTAAAATATGGATCATAGGCATAACAAGTTATCTAAGTATGGTCTTAAAGTTACCTACCTAATAAGTTCAAGAGCAACACACATTGTTGAATTATAAAATTTTGTAACTTTTCTTTTCCTTGAAACAATTTGTTTAGTTATTTGACAAACTATTTTTGTCACAATAATCACTAAAATAATTTGTGTCTCACTTAATGCAATTTTTAGAGACCGAAAAAAGTGTTCAACATAAAATATGAAAACCTTATATACATATATATATATATATAAGTGCTTTTATAAACAGTATTTTCTAACTTTAAAAAGTTAGTACGAAACAATCAAATTCATTTATTGCATTTGAATTAAATTGGGGAGAAAATTTATTTTAGGAGAGATAATACAATAGATGAATTTGATTGATTCATCATAAATTTTCAAAATTAGGAGGTATTGATTATAAAAACACTTATATATATATATATATATATCTTGAAAACAATTATAGTAGTACGAAATTTATCAAAACAATAAAAATTAAACCGAAAATGTACCTGCTTTGCACAACGAAAAATTCATCTGGATTCCGGATTGTTCAACTGGTTGGATTTCAATCACAAAGACGGAAAGGAACTTCAAATCATAGTGTGAGTTGCCTTGCCAAAGCACTGTTTTCTCACTATTTCTATGTGTTTACTCTGTATATGTTTTGAACGTATGAAAATATGATCTTTCATCAGTCTTTCTCCTGTAAAACTAACTCATTTATATAAATATGAGTTAGTAACTGTAGTGGGTAAAATCTACAGTAATTAATACAATTATTAGTTTAATAAGAAACACTATCAACTTGCTAAAGAATCTAGAATTTGAGAAGATGAAGATGAAAAGGAGATTTTCATAAATCAATAGTGAAAAACGAATGCTGTAGAGTTTCAATATGTCTGTCTTGTGTTATTCTTAGTGAAGACATTTTGCTTTTTATAGGTGACTCGGTCACCTTTATTGTTTTGCAAGTCTTCCTCTTTGATCGCTGCACTTTCTACTTCATCACTTGTTATGCACGTATGTTGAGGTTGCATGTTTCACTACTTTTATGTTAATCATGGTGGCTGTGTTGCGATTGCTTCCAACTATCACACGGATCGGGTCGACCTATGGCTAACCATTCCCTTGTTTTCTGGATGTGGACTTTGTATGGTTCATATTCCTTATGGGTTTCTTCCACTTTGGGCTCATGAGTTATATTGGGTTTGTCATGTGCAAATTTTTAACCATTACAGTTTGTCCCTCATTTTGTTGGTTGATAATCGTCAATCAACAAAATATACTCACCATTACTTGGTCTTCTGAAGTTGAACTCTGCTCATTCGTTTTTATTGAGATTTATTTCTCTCAAAATATGATATTAATTAAGTCGTATTTATGATGTCATATCAATCGTCGGGAGTTGAAATTATTTTAAAATTGTGTCACTTTACTTACTAACGTTTCAAGTAGTACTATGACATGTGTTACTTCCAAGTGAAATGGCGGTTATAAATTTAAGTTTTTCCCATTTAACCTAGCTTTTCTCCCTTTTTTGTTTTTATAGCCACTTCTTCTCTTCATTTCTAAAATCTGCAATTGCTAGTTTGAAATTTCAACCACTCACTTTTCTTGTCCACATTTCTTGGCATTGGTGCTTAGGTAAGATAATTTTACTTTTATTTCATAATTTCTTTTTTTTTTTGTAATTTTTTTTTTTATTTCTTCTTTCTCTCTGTTTATTTTTTGGTCTCGGATTTCATGATTCTTTGCATCTAAGTTTATCTCGAACTCTTTATTGTTTTTACTTTTGGAGTTCCTTTCTAATCTTTCCATTTTAAACTTGTTTGGTCCTTTTTAAGAACACACAAACATAATAACTTTTGTTAGTGGGATAAGGTTTTTATTTACTTTGTTTGATCTCTGTCATTGCTAACTACAGTTTAGGTAGCAAAATTAGACCACTAACTAGATTTTCGCACGCTCAATAGTTGTTTATGACTTTGAGCATTTTGGAGATTATTGACTTAGAGAACTCAAATTTTACCACTGTGTCGAGCTCGACCTAGTTATATATGAAAAATGGAAAGAGAAGCACGTATGAATAGTGTAGAATTCAACACTCCCAACATTTGTTTGAAAACTAATTTACAATTTATCCTCACATAATAATTTATTTGTGAGTTATCTTTTCAATTAAATGACCATGTTTCAACTTTCTCTCTTTTCTATGTTTTTTTCTTACATTACACTGTTTATAAATTTTAACATCAGTTACAGATATGGACATAGTATTGTGGGGGCTAGGGTAGGCTCAATCTTAATTTTCTATTGACTTATCGATCCATCCTCTTCGCTTCATCAACTAATCTCACATGTTACATTTATAAATATTAGCTTATAATTAACAAAGTGGAAAGACTTGTTTAAAAATTTGCATAGCATGTGTTAGTGGGAGAAAGGCTACTTTTGACAAAAGAAATATTGTACTTTTATTAGATATATGGGAAGCATTTAAGGCTGCTGCTGAAGCGGAATTGTCCTTTGCAAATGGAAACCCATGATCGTGTTTTGATAAAACTAAAATTTGATCTCTGAGGACTTGCAGATCAAGGAGACTTGTAAAAGTAGAGAACATATAATATAGAAAACAAACCTCTTGCTGAGACTTGTTAATGTCACAAAGGCTTTGGTGGTGAATCCTCTGGTAGAATGTGCATGCCACAAAGGCTTTGGTGGTGAATACCCCGGTAGAATGTGCATGTATATATATAGACCAAGTGATATGTGGACAGCTTTCAAATGTGTAAGTTATGGAGAGAAATCCGTCAAGGACATTCAAGAGTGGAATCGCATGGTTTTGCTTCCCAACTTTATTATAGATTGTGATCATTTTCTTAGTGTAGTCTATTTGTTTTTGTTCATCAGTCATAGTCTAAGCTTGACCGCAAAAATTAGATGTGCCACTTGAATTTTGGTGTCCACAGATTGCCTGCTGATTAACGCAACTGGGGCAATCAATTTTGGCAGTCAGTTTTATCAAAATGATTGATTTATATTATAGAAAACACGCAAGTTATCACCCAATGCGATGATGTTTCTTAGGTACAAACGGAGAAGAATCAGTGGCAATAATGGTTTGAGTTGAGACTGATTCAGTGTGGCATGCTTCAAGCCAACATCACGGTGGCTTGTCTAGAAGTTGATAAAACATATTAATTAACTTCAAATCAATGATTTTCCAGCTACGCATAATCGAACTCCCTTTTATTTGTTAAATTATTTGGTGATTTTCTTAATACAATCAATCAGCTTCTACTGACACCTAACATAACAAGGTGTTTACTTATTCAAACACTCTTCATGATTCACAAAGGGTGCGAAAGTGTTTACAATGTGCCTAAGCAAAATAAATAGGCATCTACCCACACATGTTGGTGGGATTTTTCAGAAACTTATGACTCAGTTTAGAAATAATATATGGTATTATAGCTCTTAATCAAAATTAAATGTTGTTTTAATATTACAAGGTAGGAGCACTCTGTGTATGTGGAGGGATATCATATATATGATAATAATTTAAGGAAAATGATATTCTTAATCCGATAATTAAATCTAAACATTCACTTAGTATAAATTATAAATAATCATATTTAATTAATAATTTGTTTTATCTTAAACTTATTTTATAAGTAAAATAAATATAAATTTAAGCACGTGCAGTCAAAATCAATAATGAAAAAAGATGTTTGGTAAAACATTATATATATATTTATTTATTTTTATTTTTATTTTTTTTGTATGTGTATTCTAGACCAATGATGATTGAAAAAGAAAAGAACTTTAGCAAACAACTATAACAATTGATGAGATTGAGAAATATTAGAGTATGGTAATGCTTAATATTTCATACTTTGTATTTCATTTACGTCACGACCAACAATTTGGTGATTGGTAAATCAATACATTACAAGTAACATAAATTTTTAATAATATTTCTAGATCCACCAATTGTCACATCATTAATTTGAATACATCTGAGATATAAAATATGAGATATCTAACCGTATTGATTAGGCTCGTAGACTAGTTGATAATCACACCTCTTAACAATATTGAGATCTTCAGTTCAAATACATTGTCTTAAGTTGGGGAAAAAAAAACACATTACTGATTAGAGAGGGTACATTAACAACAATTGAAGAATTGGACATTGGGAGAGGGAAATATACAAGTTTAAGTACTAAATATTGCAGGGAAGATTTGAAAATAATAACTATAAATTTGGTATTGGAAGGAGAAAAACAAAGTTGCACATATATGTGGTTTCACAAGTTTTTTAATACAAAATATTAAAAATAATAATACTAGATATCTCACTTTTTTTATATCTCAAATCCATCTTAACTCATAGTATATAAATTGACGAATGAATATATTTTTTTTATTAAAATAAATAATTATTAATGAATACTCTTTCATCCATTAGGATATTATGAGTTCGAGAATAAAATTAGATATATTATTGATCTTATAGCATTATTTTATTACGATGAGCAGTCCTGCAATCGTCTCCCTGTTGAAAAAGATAGCCACGGGATGGGGGAGATGGCCCCTCAATTTTTCCTTTCTGTTTTTTCAATTATTTTAATTTTTATAGTTTTCATATAATAATATTTTACTTTTTATTGAAATTATTTTTTAAAATTTTTAAAAGGTACTTTTGAACATTTACTTGAATGCCCATTCAAACTAAGAATCGACTTCACGTGAATTAATGGTAAAATACATTTTGTTTTCATTTTAATCTAGCACTAAATTGGTATTCGCTTAACATTAAGAACTCATTTAATTAATTTCTTTAAAAAATACGAACTTCTTTAAATTTATAAAATCAAAAAAACTAATAATAAAAGTGGTCCTTTTTATCTGATTATATTCTTTCATGAACAGTCTTCATTAGCTTGGACCTTTAATTTGGTCTAAAGTTGGTGGTGGTCAAACCAAGAAAATAAATAACAATTTCCTATTAGAGCGATAATATGGATTATCATGTCGTAATTAGAATCCAAATATGGTCCATTAAATTTTAATTCAGTCAAAATATATTCTATCAAACTTATGATGTCATTAGTTTACATCCAAACACAATCTATTTAATCAACGGTTGTTTACGTGATGGAATACAAATTCATCCATGTATTTAGTTATGTAAAATTTTGAATTAATGTAAACTTTTTAAATTTAATTACATAATTCAATCAATTAATCCCACCTAACAAACAAAAGTAAACCAAGACAATGGATTCAAAATAAAATTAAAAATAATAATCTTGATATTAAATCTCATTAAATAGTTTAATAAATTAAAAATAGTACAATCCGTAGATGGATTTGTACCTCAATGGTAACAGTGCACAGTCCACCCACATATATCACGGGTTCTACATATAACAGTACAGTTCACCCATATGTATCACGGGTTCTACATATAACAGTGCTCTTCTACTTATATATATGGGCTTTCCCTACCTTTATATGAATTGTTTTTCTATCCATATAGAAGTTACTTCATCTTGTATAAAAGCTGTTTTTTAAATTGTATTTCAGAGTTATATTACGTCTGATCATCGATTGACTCTTATGTTTATATCAGTCATAAAAAAAAATAAAAAATAAAACATACTCCATTAATTTAACAAATTTAACATATTGTTAGCAGCTCCCACTCCTAATTTTAAAAAAAAAAAATTATTTAAATATTAATAAAATTATCAAAATTATTAAAATTATTTAAAAATATAATTTTAATGTGTAAATTATTAAACGTCTTATAAATGAAATAATGAAGCGTGTGAAATGGGAAAGCAATTATTACAATTCATTAACTTAAACTGTGTCTCTCTCGAATCTGTAGAAACCCTAACCAGCCCCACCTCTTGAGCATGTCCGGAGAAGAAGAAGAAAACGCGGCCGAGCTTAAAATCGGAGATGGTAATAGTTTCTCTTTCTGGGTATTTTTTTGTTTTATCAGTCTATGCAATTAACAACTGCAATTGTTTTCAGAGTTTTTGAAGGCTAAGTGTTTGATGAATTGCGAAGTTGCTTTGATTCTCGAACACAAGTATGAGCAGCTTCAACAGACGTCTGAGGATCCCATGAATCAAGTTTCCCAGTCAGTATCACACACCCTTTTATGCTCGCTCTCGCTTTCTTTAGAGCTTAATTGATCATTGGATATATGAATTCGTATAGGCTATTTGAGACGTTTCGAATTCGAATGGGAAAAAAAAAAAAAATTACATGTTGTGTCTTGAGGAAATAAAAGTTTCGGTTTTTATTTGAATTTGAATGTTGCAAATTCGCCATGACCTGTAACCTAATTTATAGTTATAAGGGTCGAATATTGAAGTTCGTGTTTCCGTGCTGTGAAGGAGCCCATGAAAAGTAGGAAGCTGATCCTGAACTGGAAGAAAGGCCCTTTTTTTATGTGATTTGGGAAGTTGTTTAATTGTTAGATATAAGTTGGTGATTTGAAGTGACTGAGGTGGAATGTGTTGTGTTAATTGAAGAAAAAAGTCGGTTGATCTAGAAGAAGACCCTCCTTTTTTTGTGTTTTAGAGCATAGTTTAATTGTTATATATAAAGTAATGGTTGTCTCCTGGTTTATGACAGTAAAGTATAATAAAATTGCTCCTGTGTGGGCTTATCAAAGAATGTGTAACTAAAATCTGTTCATATATTTTTTATTCAAAAAGAAGAATGATTGTTAGTTTAGGGCGGTCTGGTTGAGGCCCTTTCGTGGGTGTTAACGGCGGGTGCTGCTGATCGGCGGTTGCTTGCCTTCACTGTTCTAAGGCATCCTTCCAGTGCTGAACCTAGGCTAGTTTATAGTGTTTTAGCAATGATAGAAGGGATTAATTCATCTGAAGTTGTTCTATTCAAATGTGGTAATTATCTGTTGTCTTTGTTTTTCAGGGTATTTGAAAAGTCACTGCAGTATGTGAAGCGATTTAGTCGCTATAAAAATCCTGATGCTGTTAGACAAGTTCGAGAGTATCCTTTAAACAGACTATAGTATTATACATCTAATGTACTGGTTTTGCATCCTTTAAACAGACTATAGTATTATATATCTAATGTACTGGTTTTGCACACCTATTCATGCAGACAAGTTGGGCACTATTATGTGCTCCCCAATTTTTATCGCTTGTGATTTTGGGAATTTTCTTGTAGTTAAGTACCTGCAATGAAGACACATGAAACCATCTTTTTTCTTTTAATCTTGGATAAGCAATGTTCTTGGGTAATATATGAGTCATTGTACTAATTCATCTAGCCTATTGTTTTGGTCAGAGTAAATTGACAAAATTACTTGGTCGTCCTTTTCATTTGTGAGATGCTTATGAATTATATATTGAGCATGTTACCAAATCTACATGTAACCTCTTCAGATCACTAGTATAAAAATGTTGAATTCTGTCACACAGTATACCATGTTTAAAGGCAGTATTTTTCTTTGTTTTGATCTTCTACATGATTTATCTGACTGGATTGACATGAGTGCCCAATTCTGGAGTCAATGACAGGAATCCTTTCTAAATTGCAGAGATCGTTTACCAATTTGTTACTTTGTTTTATTTGGTTTACTGTGACTTTTGAATTCTAAGTGATGCTGACTGCAGTTGATTTATCTTTGAAAATGATTTCTGCCAGTTGGGTAATAAAAGCTTTTGTAAATAATTTCTGTCAGTCAAGTAATGAAAGATTTAGCTTTGTTTCTTCAAATCATGTTTCGATTTGCAATCAACAGTGTTGATCTTAACTAGAATTTAGAGTCCTGAGTAGATACCAGCTGGCTGAATTCGAGGTAAATGCCCCTTAAGTCCTTAACTTGGTAAAGTAAATTCAGATGTTTATTCTCATATAATTTCTAAATGTGGTGTACTGTTTTATTGTGCAGCTTTGTGTGCTTGGCAATCTTTGCCCTGAAACTGCAGAGGAAGCTATGGCCATGGTTCCTTCTATCACGGTAATACTTACTTTACAGCTCTCTACTCTTTCATCATCATGTTTCTTTCTCTTGCTTCTTTGGGAATTGAAGTCAGATGAAAATAGTTGTACATTCACGTATACAAACTTTCTCATGCTTGCATTAAACAATGTGAAAAAGTTTCTATGACCTCTTCTTCTATGCCCACACCTCCTGCCCAGTGCCCACTAACCCAAAAGAGTTGCCCTGTGTTGGGTGATATTATCTCTTTGGGCTTTTAATAAGCGGAAAAATTACATTAATTGCATGAAAAATGGAAAGTTTCACGTGGCTTGCAATCTTTGACAAATGTAAAGAAAAGGAGGCAAGAATGCAATATATTTAACAATGTGAGTTATGAAATAATTTGTTAGACTATGAAGTGGAACCTTAATTTTGCAATCGTATTTGCACTTCTTTATGTGGATGTATATCAGACTTAACTAAATTGTGAACATTTTTGGCTGTCTGAGTAAGCTATTACACCACTTATATCAGATTTTCAAGCTTGGAATTTATAGGCACAAGTTCTAGCTAGCTTTTTGAAAGAGGGCTTTGGTTTTAATAGGCAAACCAAGGCTTCAGTTTTCTACAATTGGGTATTAATTGTTTACATATAAAGAAGTTCAAATAAGGTTGCAGTATTAATATTTAATCTTCAGAGTCAACAAACCATTTCATAGCTCACATTTATTATTAAAAATTTCTACTCTTTTTCGTCCCATTTTCACGTTTGTCAAAGATTTTGAACACGGAAAAATGGCTTAACATTCTTCACTGTCCCGCTTGAAGTCATCTTTCCCAGTCTTTTTATTATTCTTGTCTTGGCGCAAATTCTTGCTGCTTACATTTCCTATCTGCATTGCTTAGTCATTCGATATGCCAAGTTTGAAGATTCGAACATTGAGAGTTCTGCCATGTAAACATTGTGTCTAGTCTTTTTCACTGTTTATTATTTCCATTGTTTTTATCTTTTTCGGTCCTCAATTTCAAATTACACTCTGAGCATATACTCGTTATTTAATTCACAAAACTTATATTGACAAAGCATTTTCTCTATGCAGACCAAGGGACGGTTTCAAGATGATTATGCGATTGACAAAATGCTGAATGACCTCTCAATGATCAAGAAATTTGAGTAGAGTTGTCACTTATGTGTCAAAATTGTCAATGCAGTCAAGAAGTTTTAAGTACAATACTGCAATGAATGTAAACATAACTGGCGGCATACCATACCATTGAAACACAGTATGGTCACTGTAATCTTGCACCAAGAGTATGATGCTATATTGCTATATGCTTTTCAACATTGCAAAGGTTGAATACTTTTGCAGTTTTGGAACCTAATTGTGGCTGTAAAACCATCCTTGAATGAATACATTTTTTTTCTACAGACTTTTCAAGGGATGACTCCTTATACCTGCCTGGATGTCTAGATCAGTTATTTTGAAGATAAACACTGCCCTTATATTGATTCTCACAAATAGAAGTTTTAACATTTGCGTCTTTGAATAAGGTACACTACCAATTTATGACTAATTTATGCCTGTGAGTAGAGCTTTATATTCAAAGGGGAAGAAACACAAGCTACACTAAAGTATGTAATTCTGTCCTTCAAACCTTGTGGGAGTTAATTATCTCATACTTCTATCTAAACTCAAAACGGGGAATATGAACATATATAGAAGAAAATACAAATTTTGTTGTTCATCGTTTGATGGGTAAGATTCGGATAAACTACTGATGTTTTGTGCCTAATTTTTTACAATGATTCTCTGTATCTCATAGCTTTAAAAGAAGTGGTATTTGTTACAAAAGAACTGGATAACTTCTCTGAAGAAACATTTCAAATAGTTGGGTGCCTCCAAGAATCAGGATAAACCTTTCAAATAAATTTAAAAAGAAGAATCATATAATAGATATATGTGTGGTGTTGATGCAACAAGATACCAGCACCAGTATTGCAGACACAAAAATCATTCAGAGAAAACAGGAATGGACAATCCACACTTGCGCTTAATAACTCTGATTTCTTGTTTTCTAAAATGTTGAAGCTCAAGAGAAATAGTTAAGTTGAGCAGATTCATGCAAAGATTTCTCAGATTGTACAATAACAGCCTCCTCTGCCACAATCCAGCCCCCATAGTTGGACTTTTCTTGATCAAATGACTTAGGACAGCTCTGTCATGTAGACATCAGAAGTTAGGCAAACAGGCATAAAAGTATTTTTGCGCTTTTGACAAATAGATATGCGTGGTCCACCTTTAACATAAAACATGGACAAATTTCTACACAATCAATACAACCTAGAAGCTGCCTTAGACTAAGTAGTACTAATGCTTTAAATTCTAAAGTAATCATTAATCTAAATATGGCAGGTGATAGTGGTTAAAATCGGGAAATCATGAGACTTTCAATGAGCAACATTGATGCTTCATTTCTTCGTGCGAAAAAGAAAAGCCAAAGCTTACCTTTGAACAAGTATACACAATGAGTGTCATCCAGTTCCAGTTTTCCAGCGAGCAGTTTTGACAATCGTCAGCAGCTTCTTGCAGAAAGTATATTAATGGGGGCATCAGTTGCATTTCAAAGTGCCTCGAACCACCACAGCATTGACACTTCCCAGGGTCTCCAATCTCTGCTGTTGCCAGAAGGGGCTTTCCACCATATGAATATCTGAGAAAAGACACCAAAAGAAGAATTTAAAATCAAGAGAGAGAATGCATAAGGTTATCCAATAAAAACACAGTCAGCTGTAAATGATACTAAACATGAAAGGAGGGTCATCTATCCATAAAATGAGCCACATTTTTGCATCGGACACCAATTTGTCACAACTGAAAATTAAGTACCATAAAGATGAGTCTCACTAATCAAATAAAGCTATTTCCTAAGCAATAATATTTCTGTCACTAACAGTCCTAGTTGCCAAAGTCTCAATACCTGAAACATTGCTGTGGGTATGCATCCAACTGTTTCTTGAACTTGAGGTAAGTCCTGTCTGCAGTCAAAGCTTTATCATATTCATAACCTTCCTGTTCCCATGTTTCTTCTTGTACATGATCATCACTATCACTTTGTTTCTCCTTAAGGGAAAGTGAAGTGAAATTTGAACTTACTGAAGCAACATCCTTTATGGAGTTGTCTTCCTGAGTATAAATATAAAAGCAAGGCACAACTGCAACAAGGAAACGAAATGAACCAAGAAAACTTTCAACACAACAGCTATGGTTTAAACTTATGTACAAATTCAATGCCAAGTCAAAACGGTTTCAGAAATCCTGTTGATTTCATATTAAGTCAGAAAGAACGAGAATCTATATTTGCACGATTGCTTCAAGCGTGAAATTTACTACCGAAAGCAGCACAACAATGAGGTTTCTTCTGTAAAGCAGTTATACCTGCGGTGTCAACATCTACTACCACTCTTGTTTGTTGGGTCGAAGATGATGGCTTCACAACAGACTTAGAAGTCTGGTTACCATGCGATTTCTTGGAATGAGAAGCCAAGCTTCCAGCTTCATCTAGTGCTTTACACAAGTCCTCCAAATCAACATCATCATCATCTTCGTCATGAAACGAATCCCACAAGCTAGTTTTCGAAACCAAAGCAGGAGATGATACCTTGGAAGGAACCGCTTCTTGAGAACCAACATTGGATTCCTTCACATCCTCCAACTTCTGAACACGAAAAGCTCTCCAACTGCACACCCCACCAACCATAAACATAAATAAGCAAAAACACAGAGTCTTGGCACAAATAAACACATTAAAAGAAAACATTAAAAGACCTAGGAGGATTGCTTCCACATTTTGGCATCACACAACCGAAAACAAAAACAACACGCTCATCAATCTTCAAACTCTCACACGAAATCGGGGCGTAAACCTGAATGAAACATATCAAAATACCCTCTTAACTAAATGCTCTAATAATTTATAGCAATACAACAACTCTCATCAAAACAATAAAATATATATATAAAAATATATATGCTGAACCTGAGCAACAAGACAGAGTCTAGTCTGACATGAACGACACTGAAGCAAAGTGGAGTCCAAAGCCTCCATAGGAAGAGGCAAGTCCTGTCAGTCAACAACAGCAGTTCAAACAAAAGTAAATAAATTTACAAACATGACAAAAGCAAGTGAAGTGAAAAGCAGAAGGGAGTTACAGGGAGTCCACCGATTTTGGAAGTATAATGATCAGACGGCTCACGATTGTCGTTGGCCCAAGGACCCGGCATGCCCAGAATTGCTTTACCCATCACAATAACTGAAAACGGCGGCTCCCACTTCGCTTCTGGGTCGTGTTTGCTTAAACTGATTATTCGTTCAGGCATTTATACGAACACCTTGTACGCACACACCTTTGCTGCCACTTACTACTTTTGTTTCATTTTATTTTTTAAAAAAAATCATTTGAATCCCTAATTTTTTAGGAAATATTATTTTTTTGTTCACTAATACATTTTTAGTTCTCGTTATTATCTCCAACGTTTTAAAAATTTATCAAATTGATCCATTTAATTAAAAAATCAATAGTCAATCGTCACAGAATACATACAAAAATCAAAATACTCTTAATTATTTTTTTATTTTAATTAAAATAATTTTTTATTTTAAATTCCTAAACGACAATCACTTATCGTAGATCCTAGCTACAAGAGGATAAGAATGAAAATGGCCAATAAAGATAGGAAATTAACATTTGAGTCATTCCATGTTGCTTTTAATATTTGAGTTACAAAAACAAGTGATGAGACAAAAATGTTCTATGATAGTTAGTGTTTAACTAATCATGGCAGCTATTGTTGTCATGACTAACAGCGTAATATTATCATGACAAATCATTTGATTTAGCAATAAGTCTTCCAATGATGGTTTCACCAGTCATGACAACTTTTGATGTTATGGTTAATGACACAATACTATCATGACTAGTCACTTGATTTAAAAATAAGATTATCGTGATTAACAACATAATATTGATTAGTAACGACACAATATTGTTATGACTAATCATTTCCAAGAATAAGTTTTTTTAGCAATAGTTTCTCTAGTTATGATAGCTTCTATTGTCATGATTAACAACACAATCCTGACCATTTGGTTCAAAAAACAAGATTGTCATGATAAACAATACATATTGACTAGTCACTTGATTCCAAAACATTTTTTTTTTTGGGTGAGGATTTCACTAATCATGACACCTTTTGTCGCCACCCAATATTATCATTGCTAGTCATTTAATTCAAAAACAAGTTTTTCTAACAAGTGTTTCACATACATTTTTGTCTCATCACATACATTTGTAGTTCAAATATTAAAAATAACAAAGAGTGACTTAAATGTTCACTCACTAATCAAAAGTGCAATCTAATGATATTTTCACCATCAAATAATGAGTTTATTGAAATGAATGATTTGTTGGATTCAACCAAGTTTAAGCATCCTTATAAATTTTCGAAATCTTATAGTTAATGGTCAAGAGTATGTAAATTTTCAGTATTAGATACATGCATTCTTACAAATATCAAAGACAAATCTATCCATAAGTGGTAAAATTTGAAGAGGGAATGTGCCCAGAACATAACTAGTAGACAACCTTTTTTGTCATTTCAATTCAAAGACCCATAAAATGGCAACAAAAAAGATTGAACAGTTCTCAGAACAAGACTTTGTATAATTACACATTCTCAGAACCTTTGACCTCATAAACATGCCAAAGGTCGCAGCTTCTAAAGGCAGAAATTTCCATGAGGTAGCAAGAACAGAAATTTGTAACGCAAGATTTTTCACATTTCTGCCTTCAATTTTCAGCT
The DNA here is from genome assembly GCA_021234005.1 of Nephelium lappaceum. Taxonomy (NCBI): domain Eukaryota; kingdom Viridiplantae; phylum Streptophyta; class Magnoliopsida; order Sapindales; family Sapindaceae; genus Nephelium; species Nephelium lappaceum. The sequence continues at coordinate 159,695 of JAIZFV010000027.1, forward strand.
AAAATCAGCTCGCCTATACATATAATATATACACCATATCAACTATTCAACTCGAATTGGCCATATTTTGTCCTAAGGCTTTGTATGCACGGTCAAATCAGTTTCACAGGCAGATTATCTCTGTTTAATCTACATGATGGGTTACTCAATTCCATCTCTTTGCATTCTTCATCCCTTTCGATTTCTGTTTTGCTGCCTGAAAGGCCTGCATTTTCTGTTTCCTCCTAGCTTCTTTCTCGGCCTGTTGAAGGAAAAATTGAGAAGCTAAGAGACTGGCACTCCATAAAGAAAAAGATGAGCTCTCTTGCTTGTAATGAAACCACAGAGACAAACTCACCTTTGACATCTTGGACTTGGCCTTGACTTTAGGAGCCTTGTCCTCAAGCTCCGCCTCACGTTCAAGCTCCTTTTCCCTAGCATCGAGGTTCTTCTCTAGATAATACTGCACATCAAGAAATTCTAAACAATCAGAAGCCATAAAACCTATACCAAATTCGTGCTGCACTTGCTTCATAAGATTCCATACGGAAATTGAATTCCAGATTCAGTTAAATTTATGTAAAACAAGTGATTTAGCAATGAAGCGGAAGTTTTCATAAGATTTCTACAGAAGGGTAGAGAAAAAGAAACACATACATTGTAATCGCCGGCATAATCCTGTAAACTGCAGTCTTTCACTTCCACTACTCTATTAACTATTTGCTTTATGAAGTATCTGTCGTGAGAAACTGTTATAACTGTGCCTTTGTACTCTGTGATCGCCTCCTGGAACAATAAATTGAGTTGGCAGAATAAATTCCCCATGGCTACAAAGCTATACACTAAGTTGTTGTCTTTAAAATAGAATGTCAAAAGCAGAAAAACAGGATAAAAAAAATAACAAACCTCAAGCATCTCTTTTGAAGGTATATCCAAGTGATTAGTTGGTTCATCTAGAACAAGAAGAGTTGACGGTTTTACCATGAATTTGCAAAATGCAAGACGTGCCTGAATGGAAGGGGAAGACAATATTTAAACAAGAAGTCATATTCAATGGGAAAATATACTACAACTAAGGAGCACGCAAAGAGATGGGATGCGTAGCATCATTCATCTGAAGATAACAGAAAAGCAAACATGATAAACGGCCTAGATTTCAATTTACTGTTTAGCCAACGGTTAATCAGGCTCTACACAATTTCAACCACAATCCACTTGTCATTAACGTAAGTAGTACTAATCTAGAAAGAAGAACCATATGTGAACCAAATGCCTAGCAAACCATAGAAGCAATTCTTCATAAAAGATTAAAAATAGCAATACTTTTAAGGCAACATAATGCAAATTGAAGGATCAATGATATTAACACAAGAGAAAAAAGATCCACAACAAGTACAGCAGTTCAGTTTACCTTCTCACCACCACTCAAAAGGGAAACCTTTCTATCAAGCATATCAGCTTTGAAATTACAACGGCCTAGAAGTCCCTTTATATCATCAATTCTCCAGTCCTCTGCAACTTCTTCTACGATCTCAAGTACTGTTTTATCCAAATCAAGCGCCTCGGCCTAAAATATAAGTTAAACTCAATCAGCACTGCAGTTTATTAGTATAGCAGCAGAGTTTACAAACTAACATGAAGGTTAAAAGCAATCGTTGTATCAAACAATAAAAGCACAATTGGTGAAAGTGACATGCCTGATTCTGCTCAAAATAGTTTGGTAGAACATTATGCTCCCCAAGTATAATTTCACCTCCTCTTGGCTTCACTAATCCCATTATGAGCTTCAGCAAAGTACTCTTTCCACACCCATTCGGGCCAATAATGGCAATTTTCTCTCCCCTTTCAATTGTAAGATTAGCCTTGTTAAACAGAACCTGGCACAAAAATTAAATCCATGACATAACTAACATGTGTTGAAAATAATCGAGAACAAAATGTTTAAGCACATTTTATGTCAACTCACTTCATCCTCATAATCAAATTCCAGATTCTTAATAGTGACAACAGATCTTCCACTTCTTCCACGCTCAGGGAACCTAATCTTCATTTGTTTCCTTTGGAATGGCTTCTCAATTTGGTCCTCTTCTTGAAGTCTCTCCAGCTTCTGAAATTTCCACAAAATAGAATACATATCTAAACATATTATGTCACAACAATTAGAGTTCAACTTATTAGCATAGTAAAATTGTAAGCAACCAGTTACCACTTGAAGGTGCAGCAATTAACAATGTCAAAAGAAAGACACTTAAAAGCTTCATTTTTTATAACAAACACTGTGAATCTTAGTTGTGTGAGGTGACTTAAGAGAAACAGCATAATATCATCCACCCATAGATATCCACAATTATAAACATTTTTAAAACTAAAGAGCACTTCAGACTGTTGCATACTTGCATTCCCTTTGATTTGCTAAAAGGTGATGGAAGAATTCAGCTTTCATGCAGATTTCGTTATCCTTGCTTTCTGACAAATTCCTTTCTTGAAAGACTTTACCATTTTCAGAATAAATGGGGTAAACATATAAGATGTCATTACCAACTACAGGCAACAGTTGTTTCAGTCTGGATAAATACAAGTCAGCAGTCGATATACCATTCTAGGAAAGAACAACATTCCTAACATTATAGAGGACGTAGAAATTGCTTTGTCAGTGATGCTAGTTAGAAACTTCTATAATACATGATTTTCCTGATAGATATCCATGAAAAGATAAACAATTACCAAGGTAAGGACATTCCACATGCGCTAAGACTTTGAATTATATCGTAGTTTGAAATTCATGCATATATCTCTCAAGTGCAGATTAAAGCATTGTACCTTCTCAGCAGAAGAAGCACGTCCAGAATTCGCCCCAGCCCCTAACCTACTTATTAAGTCTTTTGTATGCTCAATTTCCTTCTGCTGCTTTTCCCATGCCGCAGTCTGAGCTTCAATCCATGCTGCCCTATCCAAGATGTACTGAGAATAGTTTCCCTCATACGTCCTTGACACACCCATATCAGTTTCCACAATTTTAGTACACAGCTGATCAAGAAATGCTCGGTCATGAGATATGATAACCATCGGCACATCTTGCTTGCCGAGATATCCTTCTAGCCACTCAATCGTATCAAGGTCAAGATGATTCGTAGGTTCATCCAAAAGCAATAAATCCGGATCCTGCATTATAAAATCATCGTACATCAAACACCAACCTACCCTCCATCAATCTACATTCTACAACATGTCATCAAAAGTCAAAACAAACTACAAATATTTCCACTCGAAAAGTTCCCTCAGACACTAAAAATCACTTCTTTCTAAATGAAGTGCCTCACACTATTAAACACCAATTATCACTAGGCAACTAAATAACACAATCATTGAAATTTGATATCAAAAACCAAGAATATACCTGCAACAAGATCTTCCCAAGTGACATTCTCATCTGCCAACCGCTACTAAAAGAGGCCACCAACCTATCTCCATCCTCAGGCGCGAAACCGAGCTCAGGCATCAACCTACTGACCTTAGCATCCAATGTATCCAAGTCCACAGCCTGTGCTTTGCGCTGCAACAAATCAAACTCATCCAAAAGCCTCCCCATGAACTCCATATCCTCTACCGCCCCCTCCAACGCCTTCTGTACCCTCTCCAACTTCCCTGCAATCTCCATTTCCTCCTTGAAAGCACTCATGAACTCCTCCCTCACAGTCTTGCTCATTGAAACCTCAAATTCTTGGCTCAAAAACGCGATTTTCATGTTCGTTTTCGCCTTTACAACGTTACCCGAATCGGGTTGTTCTTGTCCTGTGATGATTCTCAACTGGGTGGTTTTGCCTGCTCCATTGACACCAACCAGACCAACTTTCTCTCCTTTCTTGACCTCCCACGACACGTTCTTCAACAAAGTCACTCCCTTGTAGCTCTTGCTTATGTTCTCCAGCTTCACGCCTGAAGACACACTCGAAGCGCCACCACCAGCGTTGGAGCCCTTCCCGCGCCTCTCTCTCTCGAACCCATCACTGGAATCCAATGAAAACAACGATTCGATGTTGTTTTCCGTCTCGGAGAGCGGTTTCTTGTCCTCCACTGTGGTGGTGGTGGTGGTGGAGAGTTGGGAGGTGATTTTGCAGCGGTGTTTGCGGGCGGAGACGATGGTGGAGGAGGAGAAGGGTTTGGGGGAGGAGAAGGGGCGTAGAGGGATGAAGAAGGAGGAGCGGAGGTGGGGATGGTGGAGGTTGGTGGCCAAGTCCATGTTTGGTTGCCGAGAAAATGTGTGAAAATTTTGATGAGAGAAAACAGAGAGAGGCTGCTCTCTCTCACTCTCTCACTCACCCTGCAATTTCAAGCCATGAATTTTTGGAGATATATTCATTTATATTTTGTGTTATTTTATTTTATTTTATTTTTGAGAAAGTGTTATTTTAATTTTTAATAAATGAAATAGATAATATTTTTATTTTAAAAAAAGGTAGAAATTTGTTTTGGAATAATCTACTTTTCCATTCCTTTATACTACGATGTAATTACTAATTACTAATTACAGTTTTGAAGAATTCCATTTTACCTTTATTGATACTAAAATAATCGAAATAATTAAAGTATCTCTATAATTTTACTTTTATACATTAATGATTAAATTTTGATTTTAACAATAAAAAATCTTTTGGATATTTTTATATATTATAAGGATATTTAATCTATTTCACAAATCGATACAGAGATATTAATAATTTTTAAAAATATTGAGAGATTTTAATATTATCTTAATCTACAAGCAAAAAATAGGATTATCTTTTTATATTTTCAGTAGTAAATCAAAATTGAAATTTTATTTGTGAACCCAAAAAAATTAAGAATATATATATATGTATGAGAAATGTTTTTGTTATTTGAAATTCCCTTTTTTGGAAAATTAAAATACAATTGTAAGTACATTCTAAAGTGAAGAATGAAAATGTGAAAAGATAAACATAATGCTAGAAGGTAAAAAAAAATTTTACCATATGTTATTATAAATTAATGAAAAATTTTAAATTAATTTTATGACATGTAGTATTAATATTATATTTATTTTCTTAAAAAAATGTGATTTTATTTAACTAATTTATTATAAACAAATTTCTCTAAATTCATATTTAAATTAAATTAATTGAAACAAAATGAATTATTTTAATTTTTTTTTTATAGTTAACTAAGATATTCACACATGTCAAGATTTGATGAGGTTTAATAAAATGGAAAGTTCTTTTAGTGAAAATTAAAATAGAAAGTTGGAACAATACATATTTCCATTTTTAATTATGGAAAAATTATATTTATATAAAATAAATTTCGATTGAATAAATAATATGAAGGGGTTAATTTTACACTTGAATGAATGATGAGCTCCTTTTGTTTAAATAAATAAATAAACGAGTTTATTAAATGTGGGTCTTGAAAATTTTTATTTTTATTTTTTTTTTGAACTGTCTTGAAATAAAATTTGTGGTGACAGAAAATGAGAGATAAAATGAGAGAGGCGTAGATAACACCGCCTACAAGCTTTTGTGGTGTAGATTTTGTTGTCCGCAATATACACGTGCTTCTATTCTACCACTTTCTGCCACGTCCATTCTATCGGAACACCACACACCATCCACGTGTCACCATGACCTTTTCAATTTCTGGGTAAAAACATATCTTATTGGCCATTTTCAGGTTTCTTCGTGGAGAGGAGAAAGCAAGGTACTGTATGACACTGTTTTTTAAAATTATTTTTTATTTTAAAAATAAAAAATACTCAAAAATATATTTATCGATCATCTTCAAAGTCGACAAACATAATTTTAGAAATAAAAATTATACTTAAAAATTATATTGTAAAACTTAAAGTAGAAGTAAAAAATGATTTTTATTTCATTTTATATCATTTTCGAAAATCGTTTTTTTTAATAGTAAAACTCAAAAAGGTAAAACTATTCATTTCTAACAGTTACATCATCATTTTTAAAAATTGTTTTTAAAATGATATTTTTAAAAAATATTTTCAAAAACGAAAAATATGTTTACGATAATGTGTTTGACAATATTTTTTAAATTATATTTCGGAAACAAAAAATGATAAAAGTTGCTTGGTAACACTTTAAAAAATTGGTAAAAATTGAAAATATGTTCAGATGAAAACTATTTTTAAAAATAACTATGTGACTATTAGATATTAATGTTTTTACTTTTTTAAGTTTTACTGTAAAAAGAAAAAAAAAAAAGAAAAAGAAAAAGGGTGTGGGGGAGGGGGGGGAGCGGGGAGGGGGAAGGGTGGGGTGGGGGTGTATTTTGAAAATGATAGAAAATATAAAAAAAAAAATCATTTTTTATTTTTATTTTAAGTTTTACTGTACATTTTTTAAAACATATTTTTATTTCCGAAAATATATTTTTAAAAATGATTAACAAACACATTTTCGAACGTTTTTTGTTTTTAAAAATGAAAAACAGTTTTCGAAAATGATACCAAACACCACCTTATTTTAAAAAAAAAAAAAAAAAAAACTATAAAACCATCGAGATTTATTAAGATGAATTATCATAGCAAAGTATATGATTGCCCCCATGATAAAGGATAACAACTTCTATTAAAGAAAGAACACTCTTCATACCTTATATTGAACGAGGGTGAGATTAAAACCTTAACCTTTTAGAATAAACGAGATATTTAATTATTTTTATCGAAACCTATCAAGATAAATCACTATAATGTTTGGATAGAAGCAAGCACGATTAGAAATGATAATATTATTTAGAGTTATCTGTGAATACAACATAGGCACCAAATTTATTCAATGGATTACTCCAAGTTGTTGTACTTGGGTGACACAACACATGCACCTAACAATGAGTGCATGGATTCAAGTATTACCTTCAACAATGCAGATAATTATCACTTGGCCCTTCTTGTGTTTGTGGATAAATTATGTTTAAATTCTTTTAAAATGGTAAAAACAATTTCCCCCTTAAAATAGAGCTCTCTGTACTTAAAAAAAAAAAAAAGAATAAAAATCTCTGTAAAAATGTTATATTTCGGATTGTATCATAATGTCTATCATAGTGACTCCGATAGTTATAATATGTTAAAAAGAAAAATTTATTCAATGGATTAAGATTGTGAATTTTCGTAAATCATTTAAAATAGTAGTGTTCAAATTAACACAAAGACAATAGAAAATCGTTCGAATACATGATTGGTCGTTCTCGATGTTGGAAGCATAGCACATCCCACTTTGATTTATGTTTACATGAATGTTGTAGAAATAAAAGAAAAGATTGTTTTTTGGTGCATAAGTGCAGGAAGATGAAATGTTTTGGGGGGTTTTTTGATGTTTCAATTGCTTTTCATGAAAAGTATAGGTATCAACAAATTTTCAACAACTCTTCTTTCCAAGGTATGCACTCTTGTCGTTCATTTTTAACATGTTCAGGTTATGTTTAGTTGATGGGAATATAATTAGAGAACTTGTAATGGTCAAAAACATGTAAATATTGTGGCAGTTGATGTTTCTGTTAGTGAAAACGTTGTAGAAAGTGCTAGGGATTTTCAAGTTTTTGAGAAGAAATGATGTTCTTTCTTGTTGGAGAGCATCATGGAGAGCATCATGACGATGGTGATGAAGGTTAGGAAAAAGAAAATGATACATTAGTGATTCATGAAATTTGATTACAAATTTCTAATATTTTAAAATAGAAAATTAATGGGGTGAATATGTAAAAAATGGTACATGTATAGAATTTTTGGGGGGCGAATATCGCCACTCTTTGCTATGTGGTAGTGGCGTAGACACGGCTGACCATATGTCGCTGGGCTGTCATGAGGCCGGAGGAAGCGATATTTCCGTCCCTCAAAAATTATATGTAAATCCCTTTTGTTTGCACACCTCATAAAATATTTACAATTTTTCAAATTCATTTTTAAACTCCATTTAATACCAAGAGTGCCATTTTTCTTAATTTTATTATACTGGATTTCTATAAGTACATCTCATCTCTATCTATTTTATAATTTATTTAATTTTATGTCGTTTCATATTGCACACATATTTCTATAAAAATTGAAGAGAAAATTTCATCTTCTTCACTGAATATATTACATTTAGCTGTTTCACTCTGCACTACACAACATGCCTCCTCAGCCCACAAGCAACAGCACCAGCCACCAATGTAATGCGCTAGAGCTTAAGGAAAACATAAAAAAAATAAAAATAAAAATAAAAAAAGCCTTCTCTTGTTTACCTAATAGCTCCTCTAATTTGAGGTGTACATACAATTTTTGAAGGGTGCAAATATTGCCGCTCTGAGGCTAAAATGGTGTGTGGATTGTGCCCTCTTGCATATGAGGTGAAGTTAAGCAAATTAAGATGAACGAATTTCATAGATAGATTAGCTTATGTTTAATCATTTTGTGAGATGTGTCGGCTGTTTCAATTTATGGTTTCAACTTGGTTGATACTGTTCATGGCAAAAAGGGGTTAGCTGGTGAGGATTGGTTATTTTCTGGAGGAGTATGATAAGGCCTAGGAGAACAGCAATGCAGCGGGGATTTGTGTTTTTAAATCTCCTAATTGGAAGCCTCCCATTAGTAATAGGTGCTTTAAATGTGGTTGGGGAATCTCTTTCCACGAGTGATATAGACAATGAAACAGAAAAGAGCTAGCTGTTTCTAATGTAGTTTCTTGTTCTATCTGTTGTGGGACTTAAATGCAGTGTATAAAAAACAGCTAGGAGCCAGGCAATTGGCAGACTGGCACCAAGCGCGTAATCCGCCTAGGCAGCGCCCAATCGTCGCCTAACTGGATCAACTGTGGCCAACGGTCGATCCATTGACCACCAGTCAAACATTGTAAAACTAGGAAACAAATTAAAAAAAAAAAAAAAAAAATCACAAACACTCCCAATAATTTCACAAACAAGTAAAATCTTCATAAACATTGAAACACTTACTAAATTCTAATAAAAATCTTCATAAATATTATATCACATATGAGGTCATATCCAAAAAAACATTCCCACATATGAACACATAATTTGAGCTAAGAGAAAATGGCATAATTAAAAAGAACATTGAACTTAAAGTACTATATTTATCAAGCAAGGACATTGAATAATAACATATGCAAGGGAAATACTCTCAAACTAAAAGCCTAGTAAAACTCAAGCGAGCTTGGATCCAAAACAGTGGGGCGGACATGGCTGTTTCTTCAGCTTTCTTCTTGGGATACTTAGGGGAGTGATGGAAATAAAGACAGAATGTGGTTTTAACTTTGTGACTACACACACTTGAACTTTATCATCATTTCTCACTAACCACCATGCCACCTAACACAATTATGTTTTGAATTTGATTAGGTCCAATCTTGGAGACCAATTATCATACACACAACTTTGTCTCTATAGTCTGTATAAAAACAACTTTGCCAATTAGATTAACAATAATCTTGGAGACCAATTATATATAAAAACCCCTTTACATTAATAACCTTGAGAACCATAAACAATATTCATGACAACACCAATTCAGGTGACTTTACAATAAAGAGTGATCAAATTAGTCAGCTTTTCAAGTAATTTTTAAGCTTTAATGCTCCTTGAAAAGCATCGAAGTTCATAGATTCTGACACAAATTCAACAGAAAAGATCCAAATACCTACACATACAAAACAATTTATGCAAACATAACTTTGAATTGATGAACAGGAGACAGGTTTTTGACTGGTTCTCATCTTTGAAAAAAGTGACATGACTGCTTCTTCGAACGGTCTCATTAAAGGTAAAAAACCAAACTAAAAGTAAAGTAGACAAATTTTAAAAAAAAAAATTACCCTCATAGATTGAAACTTCCGCTTGATAATCTAACTAAAAATTTTAGATTATTATTTTCTCAAGTAATTGAATATAACATATACATATACATATACATGTAAACATGAAAATATAGTTAACCAACTAAAAAACCAAAAAACTGGGAATTTATCTTCCTTTGAAAAGTAGTGAAAGTTTAAATCATTTACGCAAATCAAAATAGATTTGAAGACTTCAAACCCATGTCTGTTTGGTTGCTGAGAAAGGTCAGGAAAATTTTCTTCCAAGGAAAAAGAAGAAAGAATCCGAAGGTCACAAGACACACACACAATATATAAATATATATATATATATATAATTACTTTTCCCATTCATTTTTATCAAGTTTCCCAGCAAACAAACACCCCAAAAACAGAAAAAAAAAAAAAAAAAAAAAAAAAAAAAAAAAAAAAAGAAGAAGAAGAAGAAAAAACCCAACAGCAACAACAACAACACACCCAGAAACAGAAAGACAAAGAGAAAGAGAATGATGATCACCTCTTTAGGATCCTCCATGATGAGATAACAGAGATATGAAGAGAGAGCTTCGTATATATATGCGAAGTTGAAAGCTTGGTTTTTTTAGAGGAACACTAGAGAAAGATATAGCAGAAGTTGTTTGTCTTGTACAGAAGCATTCACAGCTTTTTTTTAGTTTAGTAGTTCTAACAAAAGCAGCTAGAACCTCAAAAAAAGAAAAAAGAAAAAAGAAAAAAAGCAAGTCTAGAACCAGCTCAAAAAAAAAGAAAAAGAAAAAGAAACAGAACAACAAAGGCAGTCTAGAAGAGAGAGAGACTTGTAAATCTAAAAACTGTGTGTGAAACTTACGGCACAATGACAGCACGATCCATGGACTCGTGTCTCCATTCGAGTTGTCGAGTTATATCTGTGGTTATCCCTTTTTTTATGGGGAAACTTCATTTTAGTCCCTAAGGTTTCACGAAATATCAAACTTTTAAGTATTTATTGAAAACAGTTCTTTTAATCCCTAATTTTTTCAAAACGCTTTAAAAAATTCCAAACCTGTAGTTAACTAACAGTCAAACTAACCCAAAATTTGAAAAAGACTCAATTACCCCTTATAACTTAAAATGACTGTTTTACCCTTAATAAAATTAAAATATTATATATCATCTGACCAATGAAAAGTTGACACATATAGACATAATTACATATTTTTTTAAAAAATCTTATTACCGTTTTTGTTTAAATTAAACAATAAATTAATACAAAAACAGATTTCAAAAAAAAAAATCAATTTTAAAAATATTAAGTTAAGAAATAAAAAAAAAATTAAAAAGTTAATTTTTAAAATTAAATTTTTCTTTTTTGATCTGGAATCCAGATCAATCCAGATCTCCTCCCTCTCTTTTACCTTTCTCTCATCTCCTTCGTTCTTCTCCGCCTCTTCTACCTCCTCCATCTCCCTTTCCTTCGTCCCTTCTCTTTCTTCTTCAGTCTTTTTTGCCCAGATTCACTCTATCCCTTCTCCATCGAATCCGAATGAAGCCTCGAACCTAGACGAAGACGATCGAACCCAGACGAAGCCTCTCTTCATCTAGGTTCGGTCTGGGTAACCACGACGAAGGCTCTCTTCTCTTGGGTTCGATCGAACCCAAACGAAGCCGCTCTTCGTCTGGGTTCGATTGAACCCAGAGGAAGATGTTCTTCGTCTGGGTTCAATCGAACCCAGAGGAAGATGCTCTTCGTCTGGGGGTCGTTTGGGGGTCGATCCTAAACGAAGAGCTTTTTCATCTGGGTTTGTCGAACCCAGATAAGGAGCTTCATCTGGATTCGTCCAACCCAGATGAACTTTTCATCTGGGTTTGATCATCAACCCCCTGTTTCGATTTTTTTTTTTTTTTTTACAAGCAGTTTTGATTTTTTTTCTTAATTTTGTTGTTGTTGTTTGGTTGTTATATTGTTGTTGTTGTTGTTGTTGGGTTGTTTGGTGTGTTGAATATGGTGGAGATCCACTAGATTGGATCTCCACCGAAGTGGATTGTTGATGAACAATCTTGGTGTGTTGAAGATGGTGGAGATCCACCAGTGGATCTCCACCGTCCATCCAGTGGAGATCCAATCTGGTGGATCTCCACTTTTTATTTATCTTTATTTTTTTTCATTTGTTTTATAAAGTTAATTTTAACAAATTAATTTGTTCTCTATAAAAAGATTATTTTACCCTTTCCATCCAAATAATCTGTCACGTTGACCGTTAATTGACTAACGGTTTAGACATTATTGAAAAGTTTTGGAAAAGTTAAGGATTAAAAAAGCTGTTTCTAATAGATACTTAAACTTTTGATATTTCATGAAACCTTGGGGATTATATGAAATTTTCCCTTTTTTAATTCATATAATGTGACGGATTGTATCAGTCATATCCATCCTGGGATGATGTATTTAATGATTAGATTATAATGAATTAGTTTTTCATGGATAAGTTTTTTGTATACTATATAATGTTACTCATTTATACCAAAATAAAATATTCGTTTAATTCAATTGAAATATGACACATTAAAGCTTATGATGCTGTGTTGGAAGCCAAACACTTGCAATGTTATGTGAAATTAATAGGTTTTAACCGTCAAGCTATAAGTCATGTCAATTTAACTATTTAATTTTTTTTTAAATCCATAAAAAATGTTTAACTTACTAGTTTTTTTTTTAAAAAAAAAAAAACTGCAAGAGACTTTTGTGATCATAAAACTTAAGAGAGTTTATTAAAGAAACATCAGCAATAATGTTTGAAATGCAATCTAGAACAGAATTGAACCAACATTGATTTCAATTGCTTTTAAAAACTAAAGTAGTTAACCGATAGGCTGCCTGTTACTCTTCCTAAAAGTAAACTGGCATAAAAAATTGTCTAACTTAAATAACATCAACAAGATATTTTTTATAATAGGACTTTCTACAGCAAAAAAGTTCCTAGTCTGAATAACCAAGATAGCCAACTGAGCATTCGTTTCCATAACCTAAGGTCTGAGGGCATGAGATAAAGTAAACTTCAACCCCTCTCTAATTGCCAAACATTCAGTCAAATGAGGGGTGAAAAAACTAACAAACATCATAAACAGAGCTCTCTTAACCTCTCCTAAGTAATTACAAATTAACGCTGCAATCCTTATAGAACCATATCTATTACTTGTTATTGTATCCACGTTTAGTTTTAGGGAGCCCTTATCAGGGCAACGTTTTAGGGAGCCCCTATCAGGGGGTTGCCATTTGACATGCGAGACAGAAGAAGATGTATTTGGACTCTTTCTAGTAGCCCCATTGAGCTTCTGAAACTCAGCAAAGAAACAAACAGTTTCTTCTAAAATCAACTTCCCCTTTTATAAACACCACCATGTAAAATATTATTTCTAATCCACAAAATTTATTTAATAAATATAATTAATCAGTTTTGATATATCAATCTAAAATGAGTTTCAAATAAAACCTTATGAAGTGTTAAAATAATTATCCGAAATATAATCTATTATATAAAATAATTGTATCAAAGAAATTAGCGGATAAGCTCAATCTAAAACCTACTCATATTTAAGAAGTTCACCATATTAACTAGATAGTGATTTAAATCCAAAAAAACTCAACCTAAATTCACTAATTTTGTGTTATACTCTATGTGGTCATTCCATCGTTTGAATAAATACCATCAAATATATACATATCCAAGGTTCTAATTTCAATTACATATCTCATAGTAAAATGAGATTATGTTATATACAATCCGAACAAGTATTACAATAACATCAATTAGGAACCACGTTTTTAGTTTTTTAAAATTAAGAAATTAGTATTCTTACTTGATTATTGAAATTTAAATTGATTTTGTCTTGTGCTGAAAAGCCAAAAAAATATTACAACGGTAATAAAAAGATCATTCCACCAAATGAAACCATAAAATGCATATCCAAATTTGTCAGTTTGTCAAAGTATCAGCAACCATAAATTTCTCTCTATAAATGTGTCTCAAAAAAGTCAGTAGGTTGCATTTATTTGCATTATGCCAGCTATTCTGATAACATTACATTAGTGCATTAATTAATTAATTACCAAAACCCCTTGAAATATGTTATAACTTAAACCAAGTCCATCCATCATCACAATAAATAAATTAGTATAATTAATTAAATCTTCATAAAAAAATAAAAATAAAACTAATTATGTCTTCATGCATCCACTATTTATTTCACCATAAAATATCAATCACTCTTAGGCTTTTACCAAAGTGACCTTGCCAAAGAACAAGAAAAGTGGAGTTTGAAGAGACATCATGATTCATGACAGCAGCCCGTGAAAATATCAATTCATTCGCAGGAAAAAAGTGAGGGAGCAACAGAAGAGCACTAAAGATAATGAAAGTACACAAGTAGACAACCCATTCATGAACTTTAATATAATCTATGCAAATGCAATCCAGCTCTGACTGCGCCCGTCAACTTCACAATGTTTCGGCTCTCGGATGCTTTGTTGTAGTGATACCAACTCATCCGTCCAACTTTCTAAATAAACAAAGGGTAAGGTAAGATTTAAGCACCAATCCATAAAAATATGGGTAATTTTTTTATTTCATATTAGTAGACCTCTCTCGATTTCTGAGAGCTGCATTTCAAGCTGCAAGTTAGAGTTTATATCAATTAAATTACGATAATTATCTGATTTAATTTTGTAAAAAAAGAAAAAAAAATATATGATGTCTTAAATTGGACGTTTCTTGATATAATAGTGATTCTATATTGTATTGGAATATATGCCTTACCAAATTTGGCTAAGTTCCGGCAGCTCATTTCCAAATTGAGATAGCTGGGATGGTATCGTACAGGAAGTGAGTTGTGTGCATGTGATCTGTACGCCTTGTATTTATATTTGAATGCAAATAATAGATTAAGGTTTTGTGGTACTTGCACCTTAAAATATTGGTTGGAAAAGTGTTTTATTATATTTTTATTAATGAATCAAATTATTATTAAAAACATTTGGAAGATTAGAACTTATAGAAGAAAAATTAGACGATATTAGAGAAAATAACAAATGCTATATTTGTTCGACTCGTGTGCATATTGTTAGGTCTCTTAAAGCTGATCGATAAGTCCAATCTCCACATCAGCATCCGTAAATTCCAACCCTTTATAGTTTGACACCATGGGAAATCTAGCCTTCTAATCCAGAGAAGTTGAACAAACCTACCTATACCACGAAATGGTAGAACAATAAAATCAAACAGCACTCGAAGCTGATGTTGCTGCCTCGATGAATCAAATGAGTGCTTATGCGGAGAAGCGCTAGCGACTTTGAGATAGAAAACCAAAAGGTGCTAACGAAGAATGCAGAATCACAAGCGAGGGTTGAACAGCTAACCAACACTGTGGCTCCTTCAAGATTAGATCAGCAAAATAGAGGACAACCAACAAGTGAAGCAAGGAGAGCACCGATGGTGGCCAGTGGGTCAACTCCCAGGCAACAGACAATACCAGTTCGACAACCAATAGCTTTTGAGGGGTGGAAATATCGCAACTCTTAACCTCATGACTGGCCCGCAACAAATGATCCACCGTCTCTGGGCCACTACCACATAGCAAACAGCACCCAGATGTCATGTCTTTGATTCCTATCCAAAACTCATTGCCTTCAATTGGTCCATTGTTAAAGGCCCATGTTATACTCATTGGCAATTCTATATATATATATACACACACATAAAAACACTTATTTAATTTAACAATATTTAATTTGAAAATATTAAAATTTTCAAATTATTTTATAGTATACGATATTTAAATAAATAAACCATAAAAGTTTGTGTGAAAGACAAAATTAGTGGCCTGCAAATAATAGATAAAGCTTTTGTGGGGCTTGCATCTTAATATATTGGTTGGAAAAGTGTTTTATTATACTTTTATTAATGAATCAAATCATTATTAAAAACATTTGCTATATTAGAACTTAAAGAAGAAAAATAGGCGATATTAAAGAAAATAACAAAGAGTTAGAGAAAAGAATAAACTAATTAGAACAAAAGAAAGTTATTTCCCAAGTAAAGTAGAGGCTAAAGATAATTTGGGACCAAAACTGCTTATATCTTCCTTATCTTCTATAGGTATTCCTACTACAGCCTTTTTTATATAATCAATAAAACTAAAAACTGTAATATTAGTGTCTTTCGTTTTCTAATCTAGTTCTACAACCTTCTCCTTCTTTCAAACTTTCTGATAATTCTTCTACTAAATCTAATATTTTCTTTTGGATGTCAAGAGGGCTTTGTAACACTGCTTTATTTAACCATCTTGCTTGTTCCTGCATAATATATGTGTGTGAGTGTGTGTGTATCAGTGGTTTGAGGATTTAAAGCTTCTTTTTGACTTTCTTCTTCTATAACTACTGCTTTTCCTTTGTCCTCAGATAAATTAAGCTTTTGTTGTAACTCTTCAGCTATGCTTTGAGATTTCTTTAATTCTTCACAAAGCTTTCTTATCACTTCATTTTGCTTTTCTAATTGTTGAATGAGTTGATGCCTCACCTCATTGCTTTTGGCCAAAAAACTGTTATTTTATTAAGTGGTTCTTGTCATTCCAATGGTTGTATGAGTCTTAGAGCACACTTCAAGTAAATTTTCATGCCCACTATGGCAAGCTAAAGTCCAATTTGTTAATGGGGCTCACAAAAGTAAATTTTGATTTAAGGAAAATTGGATATTAAATTTATTGTTTGCATTTTTTTCTTTTTTGAAAGATTTATTGTTTGCATTTTAAAATTTAAATAAATGCCTTTTTTTAAAAAATTATTTTTATATTTCTATAAATTTATCCCTTTCCCAAATTAACAATAGCAATCCAAGTGTTGTGAATATTGTATTTTGTAACTGCACAAACTTATTAGATTTTAATATTAAACCATTAGGTTAATTTCATTTGTTTGAATTGTAATTAGGGCTAAATACAACTAAACATTCTAAAATATCAGTCCAACCTTCTTTGTTTCTGGTGAGTCTTAGATGATTAAGTTTTTTTTTTTTTTTTTTTTTTTGATAGCAAGTCTTGGATGATTAAGGTTACGGAGGAAGCGTTATTAATGTCATTTCACATAATTAACAAAAAATTAGTCTTTAGAATTGAAAAACAAAAATTATAATCTTACGAGTAATACGATACTATAACATGCATTCTCTAATGAGTAAATCACAAATTTTACATTAATTTGTAAATTTTAT
This sequence comes from Nephelium lappaceum, assembly GCA_021234005.1. Taxonomy (NCBI): domain Eukaryota; kingdom Viridiplantae; phylum Streptophyta; class Magnoliopsida; order Sapindales; family Sapindaceae; genus Nephelium; species Nephelium lappaceum. The sequence goes on from JAIZFV010000027.1 coordinate 176,751, forward strand.
ATTTAAAATGCTGGACTATAGGGTCATGGGTCAGGTGCATTCAAGATAAAATAACTGCTATTAGGCAGTTTTACATGCTTAAAAAGATTGGGTTAGCGAGTGGTTATCTAAGTTTTAAAAAGAATTCCCAAAATCACACCAACACTCAGTTTTACAGCATACGTACCAACACGGAAAAAATAGAGCACAACAGAGAGAAATAATAAAACACCTGGCAAGACACTTATTACATTGCGAATTGAGGATTTGGTTTTATACTTGGTGATCGAACTCTAGCTAGTTGATCAATCTAGAAGTCAGAGACTTTCGCTGTAAAACGTGTTCGTTTTCAATTGGTTTTATTTTTATCCTTTTTTTTAATCAATTTTTATACACCTTTGAATGTTTTCATAAAATTACACAATTTTTATATCATTACACGTGTTCTCGTTTAATCAATCAAAATTAACATATAACTACACAAATTAGTCTACACCTAAAAAATTAAAAATAAAAAATAAAAATCAACATAATTTAAATAAATTTGTAGGTTTTTTACTTGGATTTTGTGGGATCAACATTATAAACATCCAAACCTAAGAATTTTTAGTTAGGAAAAGGTCACTTTATCCAAAACCATTTCAGGATTTATCTAATGACGGTAAAGTTGAATTAATTCATTAATTAATGGTAAAATTATTCTCTTCCTTATCATTTTCTGCTTAATAAGGAACTGCAGTGATTGTATAATGTGACATAGATTGATGGAATATGACGTATTAAATTAATCAATAATTTTTGTAAGGCAGCAAGGAGGCCACAAACTGGTTCATAATGAAACTGACCTGTTATACCAATAATATAGTCCAAATAAAGACAATCATATCCATATAAATAATTTTTTATAATTTACTTCCAAGTTTAAGGGTTGTTTTTGCAATTTAAAACGGATTAGCACCTAATCATATTCCATTTTATGATATTTTCATAATATAATTTTATCAATAATAAGTGAATTCCATGGCTTTTCTTGTTTTCGATTGCTTAACTGTTTACTAATCAAAAATCATGATAAGAGAAAGAAATTTCAATTATATATATTATTGTAAATACAAAAAATGATTGATAATTAAATTACATGGACAAATCGGAATTAAGTTACTGTTAAAAAAGAAATCTGACAGGACCTAATATAGTTTGGCAATAAAAGACTTTCATTTAATTTAATAATGTTTCAGATTGCAGTAGTTTTCTTTTTTTTTCTTTTCTTTTTTTTTTTTATAAATTAAAAAAAAAAAGGAAAAAAAGAAAAGAAAAGTTAGGCCACTGCAAATGATGTCTCTACATAAAATAGATTATCCCTCCCATGCATTAAGGAATTAAGGTTTTTTTTTTTTTTTTTTTTCATTGGAATTTATTTTTTTTTCTTTTATTTTTATCTTTTCGATCTGTAAAGGCTAATATAGAAAAGAAAAAAAAAACATAATATATGTTTTGATGTGTATGAACGTAACCAAAACTGCCAATAAAGTGATTGTTTTATAAATAACATGTTAATATAGAAGATTGCAAACCAACTAATTAAAAGTTAGTGTTACATAATAATTCTTATAGTTTTTCTATCTATTCTTTTATCTTTTACAGAAAATAAGGCTTTCAATATTCCCAAATAATATATGAATTTAATTTAAAAATCTTTAGCATCTAGAACTTTACAATAAAGAATAGAAAATCGAATTGTAGAATAGAAAAGCATCTTTTTATCATTATTGCAAGGTCATATCATTTTGGTCAAAATAATAGAAAATTAGTGCCGGATAAACTTTCCAGTCTAATTATAATGGAGACTAATCATTTAATTAAGAAGGAAAATATAATTAAGTAATGCGTAGAATGTGAATTAAAACACTCTTTTTTTTTCCAAGTTGTGTTGTCGCTGGTCAAAATGGAATTTCAATGGAGAAATGTCATAAAATTGACCAACTGATTATATTGACAAAAATTCATTCAACAAAAGACAAATTATATTGACAAAAATAAAGGGTCAAATTTCAGTTTTCGTTACCAAGAAGCTGCTTATCTGAGATTTGGTCCAGACAATGTTGATTCTTCTTTTAAAACTAGAAGATTTGAATCTCTCAGAACTCTTAATTGTGAAGATTTAGTAAAATAAAAGTAATTCGTTTTAAAATGAAAAGTCTATACTTTGTGATTTCAATCTAAAATATCGTACCCTATTTTTGCTTGTAAATATTTTTCAACTGCTAATTAAACTTTAAAATGGCTTTTGTTAATGCAAATTATGTGGTAACTTTACCGGGAATCCGGGATCATTCAAAGAAGAATATTAAGATAAGAAGATATGACACTCTTTTTTCTTTTTTTTTTTTTTTTCTCAGAAAACAAAAAGCAAATTAAACATCCTAAAAAGGCTATTTGAACAATCATTTAAAGAGAAAAAATATACTAAAAATAATAATAAAGAAGCTTAACAAGCAAGTAAATAACGATATAGACACCTTGGCAACTTTCAAGACTCATAAAGAAGATGTCGTATATTAATTGATAGATCATTCCACCAAATGAAACCATAAAATGCATATCCAAATTTATCAATTTGTCAAAGTATCAGCAACCATAAACTCCTCTTTATAAATGTGTGCCTCAAAAAGTCTGTAAGATTGCATTTATTTGCATTTTGCCAGCTATTCCAATAACATTACATTACCTAAACCCTTTGAAATATGTTATAAGTTTATAACTTAAACCTAAGCCCATCCATCATCGCAATAAATAAATTAGTATAATTAATTAGATCTCCGTACATCAATCTACAACTCAAGTGATTAGTATGATAACATATGTATGTGTGAGGAGTTTTCTCTGCTTATTATAAAGGGAAGCAGATTATGTCTCTTAGAATTATAAATATCATATATAGTGATTAATTTCTATAGATATAGATTCTTGACCATTGGCATAAGATTATCTTATAGTTTATATATAAAAAATAAATAAATATCCAATCAATTTGAAAAATATCATAAGTCAACAAAAATGATATATTTTTTTCCTCACCAATGATGACCACAAAAACTACCTATGATAATTTATGTATAATCTCCACCATCACCATCCTCCAATTTTTTGATAAAACTGATCAGAACTAAACCATAAGAGAACTATCATTGTTCAATAATTTTAAATTATTAAATACCTTTAATTAATACCATGTGAAAGGCTTGAAGCACAACTCATGTCTCTAAAGAATGAATACCATGACTCGATCATTACATAAGCATTAGGTGAGAAACACAATTAAATTTTATTTGGGTCGGCCACTCGATACATGGACAAATTTACAACCCAAATATTTAAAATATTATACAAAAAATGTGTATATATATATATATCTTTAAAGTATTAAAATGCACAACTTTCAACTTTTTAGCTACAGATCCACAAAATTTGGCCCGTCATGATCCTTTAGGTGATCACGGTTCAACGGTCCGTTGTCACACAAAATAGGCTGATTTTCCTCTCACCATTGTGTGATCTACTTTCACACCTATGTGTCAGTTGTTATTTTCCATATGGAAACTACTCTTCAGGCCACATTATTAGTATCATTTCCCATTTGGTCTTAATTATCTTTGAGGCTAGTCTCAATAACTTAAAAAAAAAACACACACACACACAAAATTTGCAATTTTTAAAATACCATGTTAAAATCAATAAGTCTAATGTTTATTAAAATAACATCATAGCATTGTACTGTTAGTTTATAATCATGATTACCAAAGGAAAAATAATAGCATTGAAAAATATAAGATATACTAGAAGTGTCGTTTATTTTGACAACGTCTAAAACCTCATTTGCAATATTAAAATCTATAACTCCAAATTTATAAAACCTACTGTAACAGGATTATAACATGACCTCTTAAATCAAAATATTGCAATGTCTTAATCTAGATGATGAACTTAAATTATTAGAACTGGTGATAACATGGTAGGCCCAAAATTACAGTCCATAGATCTAGTGTACCCATCAAAAAAGTGAGGCCGATTTCAACATTGAGAGGACAGTGTTTAATGCATATATATTTCAACATTGAGATGTCATATCTTCTTTCTAGTTTTTTCTATTATTTGTTTTTTGGTTTTTTAGTACAAGACAAGATCAATTTAAATTTCAATAATCAAGTAACAAATCTAATTTTTTGTATTTTGAAAAAGTTAAAATATGGTTCCTTGATTGATGTAATTGTATACTTTGTACTTGTTCCGATTAGAAAATCTCATTTTACCATGAGACATGCCATGTGTATATTTTGGTGATGTTTATTCAAACGATCAAGTGACACCATAGAATACAACACAAAATTAATGAATTTAGGTTGAGTTTATATGGATTCAAATCACTATCTAGTTAATACGGTGAACTTCTTGAATATGAGTACGTCTTCGATTGAACTTATTCGCTAATTCGTTTGATACAATTATTGTTTATACTAAGATTATATCTAGGATAATTATGTTAACACTTCATAAGGTTTTATTTGAAACTCATTTTGAATTGATATATCACAACTGATTAATTATATCTATTAGATAAATTTTATGGATTAGAATTATGTTACTAACTATTAAGTTAAACGTTTTTGATGGATTAAAAAAAAGAAAAAAAGTTAAATTGACATGACTTATAACTTAATGGTTAAAACCTATTAATTTAATATAACATCATACGTGTTTGGCTTCCAACTCAACATCACAAGCTTTAATGTGTCACATTTCAGTTCAATTTAAACGGGCATTTTATATTGTGAGTAACATTATATACCATACAAAAACTCATCCAAATGATGTAAAAAACTCATTCATGATAATCCCATCATTAAATACATTATTTCAAATCGGATATGATCGATACAATCCATCACATTATATGGATAAAAAAAATAATGGATAACCTTCTTAATAGTGTAGAATTATATATACAAATATAACCTGCCATAACTCAATTAGACACCCCAACCAACTTATGAATACATTTTTCTTTTAGCACAGTCTATTTTTCTATGCCCAAGGTGGGGTGGTAAAATGGTAGCCACCTCACACTCACCGCCTTGTTTGTTTTCAAGATTATGGGTTCGAACGCATACTCCTCTTATTAATACTATGTGAGTAATTTTCAGGTTATCATTCCTCTCTCTTGGGAACCTTTGTCTACTCCCACTCTTTAGAGTTTTAGTTTTGAGTCACACCTCAGTGTTCCAATAAAAAAGTCCGATAGTATATTAAATCTTATGGTTGATATAGGTTTAATATGTAGTTGTAATATATCAATAAAATAATTGTTTTTATATGAATTATTTATACAAATACATCCTGCCATGACTCTGCATGATAGATTCACAGTACATTCCACAGCGTTAAAACTTTTTTTTTTGTCAAAAGGGGAATAAAGAAAAATAAAAACAAACAAAAAAGAGAGGAAAGGGAAAGAAAAATCATCAAGTTAGGCCAAACCGCGTGGAAGGTGGGGAGTGGAAGAGGACGGACAGACAGCAAATCTTAAATAATTTGCCACGTAAGCAACTTTTTTTTTTTTTTTAATAATTAGAAAACTTCTCCAAAAAAAATTAACCGAAACCGTGTCTCTTCCTAGTGGCACTCTCGTAATTATTGGTGGAACCGAAGCTCATTTATGTATCTTTATGCAATATCTATTTTATTAAAAAAAAAAAATTAAACCTTCGCAATTTTTTTTTTTATTAATAAACCCTTAGAATTAAACTATATATATATATTTTTGAAACTAGAATTAAACTATAAATTATTTCACTAAACTCATCCCAATAAATCAATAACCACACAAAATTTATATCAACTACAATGCATGATGAAATGGTATTTGCAAAATATATATATATATATTAAATCAAAAATAACCTATCCTTTAAATAAAAATACTTTAAACGCTTTTTGTAACAAAGTTTTTCAGTAAAACCGTTGTTCATTAAGTGTGAATAAAAGTGCACGTTAATAATAATTTTCGAATGACTAGATTAGATTATTCCTAGCTCCTTTATACTTGTGTCTTGAGTTTATAAGTTTAAATCATATTGCCTCCTAAAATTTCGAATTAATTATGATAATTAAAAGGTTAATACAGTAATTTACAATGAAAATAGAAAAATTAATCTTTCATAATGAATTCGGATTCCTCTTAATTAAGGAGATATATAATGATAAAAGCCTCTTTTACCTAACACTATTTCAAATCTTATTTGTAATCATTTGTATATCATTTTATCAATTACGTGACAAAGGAAAATTAAAAATAATGTATTTATTTTTTCATAACTAAAATTTTGAATCAAAGTAATAATACTTCTTCAAAATATTATAAATCCTTTAAATTAAACCATATACGTTCATAAAATCTTTTATTTACATAATAAATAAGTGATTTGACACTAATAGTGTAAGTCTCTCTTGTTGCGAAAATCTACCAATCATGTGTTCATTTTTCCTATAACTAAATTTTTGAATCGAATTGTTTAAAAAAAAAAATTAAATTGAAATATTATTACTTCTTTCAAATAATATAAATTAAACTTTATATTTTTATATTTTTGTAATCTATATATAACTATCAGATAATCTGATAAACATGCGAATCCTAAAAATTGAGTACACTTACAACTTGAACCATAACTCGACCTACATATAAGATTTTCTAATTATATATTATCCTTAGCCAAAATAACTAATAATTTGATATTTTCTTAATTTCGACCACTCTTTATATTATTATTAACTATTCTAGAAAAGTTAAATAACCCTAGTCAAAATTGGAAAGCAGAGGGTATATTCAATTTAAAATTTATTGGAGGTTGATTTTTTTTTTTTAATGATAGATTTTGGTAGAATTCATAAATTCCATAGTTTCGATATTGATTTTATTAAAATTATTTATGAAATCCAATAAAATTTTTGAAAGAATGATTAGATTTGTTAAAGACTATTTTCTTCATAAAAATCACTATCGAATGTATTTAAATCTGTCAATTAAATAGAATTCGAGAAGTCAATAACTTTTTAAATAGAAATTTTCATTGGATTCCTTATAAAAGTAATCTTATATTCTTATGACAAAATCTTATAAAATTTAGTTAATATTTAGATAACTATTAGAGAAACTCTTATAAATTATCTATATATGAGTTGTCATAGATAAAATCTACCCCCTTAATATTGGGACCAGAAATATATTCTCAGGAATAATCTGCCTCCCCCGACAAAAAAAACACTAACCTTTTCAAAATTCAAATACAAGTGGGTATGCATTAAAGGATACATTTAACGCAATAAAAGTAATCTTATATTGTCATGATAATTAAAAAAAAGGGAAAAAGAATTGATAGATATTTGAAATTATGGGTTGGATGGATGCAGAAAAAGGTTGCATGAAACGTCAGACACGAATCCATGTATCGTGCTGTCATTGTGCTGTAAGTTTCACACGCACAGTCTTCGGTTTTCTTCATCTTTATAAGCCTCTCTCTCTCTCTCTCTCTCTCTCTCTCTCTCTCTATCTATCTCTTCCTGACTGCTTTCGTTAGAACTACTTTTCTATAACTGAAAAAGCTGTGAATACTTCTATTCTATACAAACCACTTCTTCCCTTCTTCTCTTCTTCTTCTTCATTCTCCAGTGTTCAACTTCTTATATATATATATATACAGACACAAAGCTCTCTCTTCATATCACTGTTATCTCATCATGGAGGATCGTAAAGAGGTGATCATCAATCTCTTTCTCTTTGTCTTTCTGTTTCTGGGTATGTTATTATTATTATTATTATTTGTGTTTTCTTCCTGTCTTTGTGGTGTTTGTTTGCTGGGAAACTTGAGGAAAATGAATGGGAAGGGTAACTTTATATATATATGTATATAGGGCTTTGGATTCTTTCTTCTTTTTCCTTGGAAGAAAATTTTCCTGCAGTTTCTCAGCAACCAAACAGAGATGGGTTTGAAGTCTTCACCTTTATTTTGATTTGCTTAGATGATTAAAAATTTCACTACTTTCCAAAAGAATATAAATTCCCAGTTCTTGGTTTTTTAGTTCGTTAACTAGATTTGCATGTGTGTGTGCGTGTGTATTCAATTACTTAAGGAAAATAAAAATCTGAAATTTCTAGTTAGATTATCAAGTGGAAGTTTCAATCTATGAGGGTAATTTTTTTTTTTTTAATAAATTTTTGTATACTTTACTTTTAGTTTGCTTTTTGACCTTTAATGAGATCTTTTTTACCTTTAATGAGATCCCATTCAACGAAGCAATCATGTCACTTTTTTCAAAGATTAGAACCGGTCAAAGCTGTCTGCTGTTTATCTATTCAAAGATACGTTTGTATAAATTGTTTTGTATGTATAGGTATTTGGATCTTCTCTATTGAATTTGTGTTAGAATCAATGAACTTTGATGCTTTTCAAGGAGCTTTAAAGCTTAAAAATTACTTAAACAAAGCTGACTAATTTGATGACCCTTTACTGTACAGTCACCTGAATTGGTGTTGTCATGAATTGTTTTTTATGGTTCTCAAGGTTATTAATGTAAAGGGGTTTTGATTAAATCAACTTTAAGCACTTGCATTGATTGAAAAAATTGAATCTTTTGATGTAAATTAATGTTAATATGGTAGTGTTGTGTGCTTTGTTTATGCAGAGAAATGCTCCATGGCTCTCAGTGCCACAATTTGGGGACTGGGACCAGAAGGGGGAGTTGCCCGATTACTCCGTGGATTTCTCAAAAATCAGGGAAATGAGGAAGCAAAACAAGAGGGATGTGTCAAGAGCGAGTCTCGGAAATGAAGAGGACTTAATCAACCCAACTGCCCCGAGTGTTAACACCGCTCAGAACGATCAGCACCGCCATTATCATCATCAGAACCACCACGACGACTCCCCAACTGTAAGTTTCTTCCTTTCGCTAAGCCTTTTAGAAAGCTACAGTTTTTCGAGTAACATAATCGGATAAAATGCATTGAAATCAGAATGCAAATGTTCAAAAGTAGTAGTTGGAAATTCTAAACATGACAAATGGATATGCGTTGAAATCAGAATACAACTGTGTAACAGTTGTAGTTGGTAATACTAAATATGGCAAAATGAACTATACATTAAAATGAAAATTGTGAGAATGGTGTACATGTGCTCTGTTGGTTGGGTATTTGCGTAGTTGTTGTTATTAAATCCTGTGGGTCGATATCTGGTATCGAGTTGGTGGCAGTTCAATTGGACCGCATTAGATGGTTCAGATGAAAAAATCAATCAGTCAACTTGAATTGTTTGTGTAGTGGGATATAGGATGGTCGGTTGAGTACTGGTTTTATTTAATCAACCAGTCAGGGGTTTTTGAATGTTAAAAGTGTCTCATTACATATAATGAGTTCTTCAATGCACTATAATACCTAATATGCAATGGTCAATTTGTCGACTTGACTGAGTTTTGGAAGCTGATGTTTTTGATATTACCATGGACGGATTCAAAGGCTATGACAGTTAGATTATCTTAAGGCACAGTCCTTATCATGGATTATGTTAATTGTAATAATATTTAAAGCTTAATGCATATGGGGCAGTGCTAGTCTGCTAGAAATGTGTTGAAGCTTACTTATTAAATAGGTGTAAGAGAACATTTTTGTACTAAATCTAAGTTTATAATTTTAATTAATAAACAACTTAGGATCTGGTGTGGAGGGTATAATTTTGCTGAGTCTGCTGATAATGGTTCTCATGTGGATTCTGAGGGCTTGATTTCTGATCAAAACATGTGGGGTTCAAAGGATCAGTACAAAGGGCATCTAACTTTTTCTTTTTCAGAATTCTAAAATTCTTGTAAGTGGCTTTTCAATGGCTGTAGTGATAAAGATGTCTGCCCACACAAAGAGGGAAGCATGGTTGGTTGTATATGAAATTGATTCATGATCATATTTTTATATGTAACTAGGCCACCAAAACAGGTGTTGCAAGTGGATCACATGCAACAAATCTTGCAACCACTCATAAATGCGAGTTCTTACATAGTTTGAGCCACCTATCCTCCCTGGGAAACAACGGAATCTATACGAAAAAGTTGATTGAATTATTATGATAGATTGAATATGATCTGCTAGAATGATTAAAACTTTATGCTTAGTGACCTAGTAGAAATCATAATTTTTTGATTTGGGTAGTTTGGTTCTAACATAATTTTGGTTGTTTATTGTTGAACAGACAAGGAGGAGCTTTTTGAGCTACTTCAACTGCTGTGTTAAGGCCTGAAGTTCAAGGGACCCTCCCTTTTTACATGGTTGGAGAAGTTTATGTAATGATAAAAAAATGTGACATTGGGAGTTCAATCTCATTTCCCCTTCAATGTTGGTTTTTTTATTTTATTTTATTTTTTGGGTAGTTTCTCACTTTCTCTAATTTGGCTTCTGCTTTATCTTCCTTTTCAAGTTTAAGACAACAACAATAACATTGATATGTTGTTACATCTTTCTCCTAGTTTATGGTGAATCTTCAGTTCTTGGACTCATAACTATGTAATTTGATCCTCATGTTGGTGGAGACCATTCAGAGCTGAAAAAGTATATTATAATGATTATCCAATGTAAAAATTAGTTGTTCCTTAATGATTTGGTGTCTAGTGGATAGTGATGGTCTTAAGTGGTTATGATGACTGAAAATCAATGAGTTGCAAAGATTCCATTCAAGTCAATCCAACTTTTTTTTTTTCCTTAAAAAAAAAAAATTCTTATAACCAATTATGCAACTTCTATATATATAGTTTTTAAAAGTGACCTTGATTATGATAAAATTAATTATTTTCATGGTCTACTTCCATCTATAAAGGAGAAAACTTACTCATATAAAAAATGTAAAATAAATATTATGTTTCTACTTTTACTTGGAATATGTTGTGGTAATTTAGTGTTTGATTTGATTATATACAACTTATTTGATTTTATAGGACTTTGGTATTCTATCATTGTCCTTATCTTTACTCAACAGAAATTGGCATAAAAACGGTTTTCCACATTACCATTCTATGCATATGTTGTCTTGATTAAACTAATGAGATTCCCAAATAATTCCAGGTTGATGTGTTTGGTTATCTAGTAATGAAGTCATACAAAATATTTTTAAAATCACACATTGATTTGACAAGTTAAAGTTGATATGACGACAAAGTGACTCACCAACATGGAGCTTGACCGCCAAAATGGCTTAATTACACATCAAGCTTATCTCTTGCACTATCTAATTCTCATCAGATCATCTTTACTCATCTCGGCCTCATTTGGTGTAGGAGATTGGAAGGATTAAATATATATATATATATATATATATATTTTCCCCAATCGCATCGTTTATCCTGATTGCCAGATGTGGCCTATAGTGTCATACAAATAAAATATATATTTCAAACTGTATATATAATATTTAATTTCGATAAGTTTAAGTGGACTTTTGATTGTCGATATCAATAAATTTTCAAATCTCTTATAACTATATCGAAATAGAGGGAAAAAAAAATCGAAGTACATCTTAATGGAATTTGACCTGATATCAATACTATAAAGTAAAAGAGTATGGATATATAAATACAGTCTTTCTCTCTCTCTCTTTTAAACAAAATACAATCTTAATAATGAGAAAATCTACTATGAGGCGCTTAATTGGTATGCCATGATGATGTTGATGTTGGTGTGTCTTTCCAATAATAACGTGATATGTGATATTTCTTTTTTTCTAAAAAATTAATGTTAGTGTGATATTCCAATAATAATGTGACACGTGATATGATTTTTTAAATGAAAATTTTCTTATAAATGAGGAAAGACACCAACATTAATTTTTAAGGAAAGAAAACGTCATATGTCATATTATTATTAAAAGGGCGCACTAATATTAGTATGACATGTCAACTAAGCGCCTCATGAAAGATTTTCTTCTTAATAATACAGTCATAAATAAATTAAGAAATTATTTGATGGAGTAATGGGGTGCATATAGAATTTTACAAGGGCGTGATTAATAAAATACAATGTTGGGCTAAATGAAAACAATGGGCCTCTTTTGCAAGCCCAAATAGAAGTTTTTTCCAAAACCCTCATCAACCTCCCCATCTGTTTGTTTCTCGTACTTTCTTCTTTCTTCTTCACTCGCTCAGGCAACTCAGCGAAATCGTCCAATACGACTCATTCGAATCTGATAAGTCCGTAGACCGGAGCTAACCGTTCTGTTTTCTGAGCAACAATGGCGACTGTGATGCAGAAAATCAAAGACATCGAAGATGAGGTAATATCCATCAAACATTAAAAAAAAAAAAAATTCTTTTTTATTTAATTTAAATTTCCTGTTGCTGCATTCTAAAGTTACGATTTTTTTTCCTTTTTCAAGCTGTTTTGTTTTAGAGAATCAGAATTTCTCTTCTTTTCAATTTTTATAGATTTTGTTTGCTTTGTACAATTTTTGCGTTGGTGAATTGTGTGTGTATATATAGCTTCTACGGTCAGTGCATCTTAACTTTTATATGGTGTTTGTGTTTGTTGTAGATGGCAAGGACGCAAAAGAACAAGGCTACGGCTCATCATCTTGGATTGCTAAAGGTAGCTATAGTTTTATGTTTTTGTTGAAAATTCTGGATTGTCAATTAATTGTATTGTGTGGTTTCTTATAGGGTATTAGCTAGTTTAGTTGGTAGGTGGTGTTGTGCGATTGAGACTGAGATAATAAAGCATGAAGAAGAAAGAACGATAGTGTGTCTACGGCCAGTCTCGTACGAATGAAAGTTCCACTGAACTTTCAATAGGTCACAGTGGTTATTTATATCAAACTTTTATCCTGAAAATATCCTTATAAATTACATACCGTACCATACCTAGCCCCACATGTTACATATATATAAATGAGCCATATAATCAACAGGTGGTATTGTAGAGTTGTACTGGGGTGGAGGGGGGGGGGGGGGGGGGGGGGGTGGGGGGGGGTGGTGGGGTTTGGTTTTTGTACTGCAAAAGTGAAGAAAATGTTGTTTGTTTGTGTGAAATATTTTGACATTTGTAGTTGCGTTGATGGAAAGGATGGTTTGTGGAATATGTTGATGTTTAATTGTTTGTGAGTGATGTTGGTAGAATAAGTCCAGATGATCTTGGTGTGGTTTATAGTTGATTTTTATTTGCTTTTCTGTCCATCTGTTGTATAACTTAGCTACTTGATATTTCAAAGACATGGTATGTGGAATGGGAATATGTAAGTGTGTAAGTGTTGTGACATTTCAGCCCTTATATGGTTGTATATTGATTATTTGATGAGCAAATGTATGCCTAGTGGAAGAGGAAAATGTGGGTAAGCATCAGAACAAGCATAAATTTATTGGTGGGTTGATGGTGATGGTCGCATGAATTTTTGCTGTTTGAGGGATGTTATTTGATTCTAAGTAAGATCTTATTTTGTGTTTGCTTTTTGCGTTTGTCACAAAAAATAGGAGTAATTTGGATATATGGAGGAATAAGATTATAATTTAAAATATGATATGTGGAGCAGAAATTAGTTTGGTATTTGAAGTAGGAACTTCTACATTATATGGTGCTTGCTATTGATTTGAGATGAGGGGGGTTGGCTTGTGAAATATGTAGTTGAAGCTTGATGTGAGGTGGGTTTCCCTGTGACTCATGGAAGCGGACAATCAATGCCTTTTTTTTAATTTTTAATTTTTTTAATTTTATTATTTTATTATTTTTATATGTTTTAATTATTCCGAATACTTTGAAGATATTGTAGAAATGTGTTTATCACATCTTGGCCCATCCATATTCAATATTTATTCTCATTCAGTTATTGGTGTTTTGTTATACAAAAAATTTGTTCTTATTGGAATGCGATTTCCTATTTGGTGCTTAGGCTAAACTTGCGAAGCTACGAAGGGAACTCCTTACACCTTCTTCAAAAGGAGGTGGTGGTGCTGGTGAAGGTTTTGATGTCACCAAAAGTGGAGATGCAAGAGTTGGTCTAGTGGGTTTCCCCTCAGTTGGGAAATCTACACTTCTAAATAAATTAACGGGGACATTTTCTGAGGTATGAAACCTTTTTTGTGAATTTCATGAATGTGTTACTCTTTTATATCATCTGTGACTTTTAAATGACATAAATCCAACTGTCATTATGTTTTGTTGGTTATAAATGCACTTACAGACTTACAGTTTGTTTGACATCACCATGAGAAAATATTTACCTCTGGTTTCTGGTCTTAATCGAAGTGTTTGACTTTGCCAAAATTAATTTGGAGTAAATGTGGAGTAATTTTTTACTTTTTTTTCTTCTCCTCAAACTTGATATGTACGCTTGAGTTTTATTGGTTTTTGTTAAGGTTGAGATGGCATTTTTGTGAAGGTTTGGGGTCAAAATTTTTCAAACTTGTATTTTTGTTATTACTACTATTGTTGTTCCTTTTGGTTGTTTATAAGAGATGCAGGGTGCATGGGAAGAAGGGATCAAGTGAACTCTATTTTATGAACAGGAACTGATGAAATTTAAATGTCATTGTGTTTGAAGCATGTTATGTTATCTTTTAAAAATTTGCAAACAAAGTGCATTGTTCAATTCAGTATATTTGCTGTTAGGTATAATTATTCTTACCGCTTCAATCGAGACTTAATGGTTGAAACCTGTCTATGTTATTGTGGTTCTATCTTTGTTGTTGGTGTGGGTAGGAAAGATAAGACAAAACTTGCTCAATGTGAGAAGTTCTCATAAGTTATAATCCTAGAATCCTGAATGCTGAATGACTTATATTGTTTATGATTTGCAGGTTGCTTCATATGAGTTTACCACCTTAACTTGTATTCCTGGTGTGATTATGTATAGAGGTGCTAAAATTCAGGTATGATTACTCTACTTTTGTTTGGTTGGTGGCTAAGCCTGATCCTTAAATGGTGTTTAATTAGCATTGCTGATGGACTGAAAGTTATACTGAGATATTTTTTTATTTTATTTTATTATTTTTTTACAATGAAATATAGCTTCAGTCAAGCCGCAAACTTGGTATATGATACCTCTATAGTGAAAATGTGCATTTTTCTTTTTCCATATTGATATCCTCAATTCCTTCCTGGTTGGCATAATGATGTGACTCAAGTTGAATTGTTTAACTGAGAGGCAAAGTATAACCCAGTTGAGAACTAATTCTAAATCTTCAATATGATGAGACAATTTTCATATAATAAGAAGTAACATAATTTCTGTGTGTACTCAGTTTAGTAACTGAAATAAATTAAATGGTTCAACCTGATTAGGATACAAATATGATAAATAACTAATACCTTTATATGCACTAACATACATCTACAATATTGTAATTTTTATAGTCCTGAAAGGTGTGAATATAAATTGTAATTATTAATATTTATAGTCCAGGGGGTATTTTCTATATTTATATTAATGTCAATGTGGATGCTTTGCTAATTTCAAACTAAAGATGGCAAAATAGAGATTTAGACAAATTATGGACGGTTTTTAGGGATTTTCCCTATAACTTTTGTGAATTTAAACTTAGGGATGCTATGTCAAGGTGTCCCCATGAAGGATTACTCATTTAAATGGTTTATGAAATAGAAGGTTGTTTATTTGTAATCTTATGATACCCAATTTTACATTTTCAGGACTATAATTTTTATAGTCCTGAAAGGTGTGAATATAAATTGTAATTATTAATATTTATAGTCCAGGGGGTATTTTCTATATTTATATTAATGTCAATGTGGATGCTTTGCTAATTTCAAACTAAAGATGGCAAAATAGAGATTTAGACAAATTATGGACGGTTTTTAGGGATTTTCCCTATAACTTTTGTCAATTTAAACTTAGGGATGCTATGTCAAGGTGTCCCCATGAAGGATTACTCATTTAAATGGTTTATGAAATATAAGGTTGTTTATTTGTAATCTTATGATACCCAATTTTACATTTTGAGATTGGCGTTTTTTTTGGAGATGTATATAATGTTTCTTCAATTATCATTTGCAGCTGTTGGATCTTCCTGGTATCATTGAGGGTGCTAAGGATGGGAAGGGTAGAGGAAGGCAGGTAAAGCATGAATATTCTCTTTCCACCTGTATTCATGGTCTGCTACCTTGCAAATTGTGTTGTTCATTTCAAAGTGCTATCTCTGATTAACTGTTACTGTTATTCTTTTTTGTAAATGTAGATAAACATAATCATTTGAAATTTTTTATTTAACTTGATGTCATATCAATATTGTACTTTGTAATCTATTTCCTCAACACAGTGCACTATGCTTTTAGTGCTTACTACCAATGTTACCAAGTGGTTTGATTTTGAAATTGTATCAATGGAGTGAAAGGATATCTGATTAGGTTGTGTGAGGTGAAGATATTAAAAAATGTGTGGTTTTCGTTGATGATGAGCTTAGCTACAAAAAAGTTTGCATGTTCAACATGAATGCTAATTATTTTAGTATAAAAAGTATACACGTGCAACATGAATGCTAATGGATATATAATGGTTCTTTTCATAGAACAAGTTCTTTTGGATATATATATATATATATTTATATTTATATCATTGCTTAGCATGATTCTGGTGATATGCATCTTTGTATGTTCATTCTTTCAAATTGTTTTATTGATGATCTGTGTATTTGTATTCCAGGTTATCAGTACTGCTAGAACCTGTAATTGTATCTTAATTGTTCTTGATGCAATAAAGCCAATAACTCACAAGCGCCTGATAGAGAAGGAGCTTGAGGGATTTGGCATAAGGTAATATGACTCTGATTTTTAAATATCTCTGTTCTCTGAGCTGTTGCTTTGTTAATGTTGCCTTGGAGAAAGGGACAACTTTATTTTATTAAGTAGGCCTTGTGTGATTTTATGTTCACGTGCTTGTTGCCACCTAGTGTGACGCTGATGCTTGTACTTCAATTTTTGAAACTTTTGCATGTGCTATGGTTTGTTGTTTGAGTCAGTTATCTGTTTATATCTTTTTCTTTTCACCTGCCCCCTTCACTTTATTAAAGGGTTAGACTATATCAATTTAATATTTTGACTTAAATTTATGACTTCAACATCCATCCAATCTTTTTCACTCAATCCATATCTACCATTAATTGCTTTACTCTTTTTCATCCTTGGAATTGGATTAAAAGGAAATGATGGATGGATATTGAAGTCATAGATTTAAGTCAAACTTTTCATAAAAGTTGAGTTCCTATACAACATTATGAGTTATGTTCTACATTATGTATACGCATGTCCAGGTATATATACATGGTGCATATTTGGCTCCTTTGATGCAACTAGAATTTCGAGTGATTATTGTGCTTTGGCATTGATTTATCCTGATTAAGTCATATAATTTATAGAAACAATATGAGATTAACAACTGGATCTAGAGGTTATGGGGATGTTTATAAAATGTACTACCAAATTTTGGATGAGGTGGGGAAAAAGTCAACTAGGCGAGATCATTTATAAAAATTCAAACTTGGGGCCTTTGAGCTGCATAACGTGATGACTATGTAATCCGAGCAGTACTATTTACAAGTTTGAGTGGAAGTAATTGTTAAGTAAATGAAAGCAATATCTGTAGTTGTAAAATTGCCATGCAGTTACTTTAAACTATTGAGTGATTTTACATTATTATTACAACTACAATGTAATATATCTCATTAAATTATATCTGGAATCTGAGGATTTCTTTTCTTCTGTTCTACACTTGCCACTATAGTGGATTTATTTTTTCTAATGTTGATATAGTAATTTCTTCGTATTCTGATAACAGGTTGAATAAGGAACCACCAAATCTGACATTCAGGAAGAAAGATAAGGGTGGCATTAATTTTACCTCAACTGTCACCAACACACTTCTTGACCTAGACACTGTGAAGGCTATATGCAGTGAATACAGAATTCATAACGCTGATATCACTCTGAGGTATGATGCTACTGCTGATGACCTTATTGATGTCATTGAGGGTAGTAGGATATATATGCCTTGCATCTATGTCGTGAACAAGATTGATCAAATTACCCTTGAAGAGCTGGAGATTTTGGATAAACTTCCTCACTACTGCCCAATTAGGTAAGTTCAATTTTAATCATTTGTTTTTGTTTGATAGTTTAAAATTTTTGTTTGATATATATATATATATACATATTCATTAATTAGTCCCCTCTTCCATTTCGTTTATGAAAAACAAAAATATATTGATGGAAGAGAGTGCAAAGATATAAATGAACATTGGTATTTGGTCTCTATGTCTCCATTTCGTTTTCAGTTTCATAAAATATTATTGCCAAACAATGTGGATGTGAGTTACCGATTTTATAGCATTCATAAAACTCAGGGTATGCTTCCTGAACTTTGCTGTACAATAAACTCTAGCTATTGCTTGGTTGTTTGATGGCTTTCAGTACTTGAGACCATAGTCGTGGAGATATACTTCTTATCTCTCGTTTCAACACTTTCTTTCTACATATGGATTCACTCTCTGATATGCATATGCTCTCATGAAAAGATACAAATCGCATAGTTCTTGCTACATGTTGCTTCTGAGTGTGGACAAATCATTTTTATACAGGGGTCCTGCCTTTTAATTATGCACAATTATGACACTCAAGCTTTAAACTTTTATCAATTCGGCGACTGTTCACTGCATGAAGATGCACAATTTTTGAACTGCAAAGTTGGGTTTTTGGCTGGGGAAATCAGTAACTTGAAGCCAATCAAAGCACAGAACATGCTTTTCCATTGTTATTCAGTTTGTTGCCTAAAATATGGTGCCATGAGCAATGCTTGACTATTTATCCCCAACTGTAATTTCGGCTTGTGGCATTCTCTGGTCCCATACAGTGATCTTTAATATATTGTTTTCTTGGTGTAGTTTATTGTGGTTTGAGGGTCTTTTTCCAGATTACTTGTTAGTTAGATGTACTGTAATTTGCTGATTTTTTGTTTCAGTGCTCATCTGGAATGGAACCTCGATGGCCTGCTGGAGCAGATATGGGAATATCTTAATTTAACTCGAATATATACAAAGCCCAAAGGGATGAATCCAGACTATGAAGACCCTGTTATTCTGTCATCTAAGAAAAGGACAGTTGAGGACTTTTGCGAACGAATCCACAAAGACATGGTCAAACAATTTAAGTAGTAAGTACTTTTTCCCAATTTTGTTATCTTTGTTTTGTCGGTATTATTTTGAAATGGGAGCTTAATATGGCAAAAATGATGCAGTGCTCTGGTATGGGGATCAAGCGCAAAACACAAGCCTCAAAGAGTCGGCAAGGTTGATTCTGAAACCTGATTCTATTGCAGTTAATTTCTTTTTGTAATTGTATAATTCCTTTCCATATCCATTTTTCCTTGTTGAAATGCATATTCGATGGTTTGTGCACACCAGGAGCATGAACTTGAAGACGAAGATGTTGTTCAGATTATCAAAAAGGTGTGAGTGAGGACGGCAGAATTTCTTTAGTATCTCGCAAAATTTTGTTCCCCAGATGTTCCGTGAGGAGTAAGATTGTGTGATGAGAATAGGTAGAACAAGAAATAGACTTGATGTGTAATTAAGCCATTTTGGTGGTCAAGCTCTATCATGGTGAGTCACTTTGTTGTCTGGTTAGTATTTTATTACTATTCTTGTGTATTACACTTCAAATGAGATTCGGCATAGAAGAACCAAGAGAACTTGACACTTCCTTTTTCAATATCCATTTGCCTGTGGCTAGTTTTTCATCATTTTTGTTCCGTCTATCAAGGGAGGTACGGTAAAGAAAGTTGAATAAATAGTAAACTGGCATTATATTTGAACATCGTAGAGGATTATGCCACATTTTGATTTGGAATTTGTTGCTTTCACAAGTGGTGTAGTTCAAAGCTAAATTTAAATAGTTGCGCATTACTTTTTGAAGTCGAACCCAATATTGCAGTGCAAAAAGCTATATATATGCGAAGATGAATACTACAAAGTTTATGTGGATTCTGGTCTAATGTGGGATTGGAGAGATAGCAGCGAAGATATTTGATAATTGATGTTTATTGTTTACTATGATAATACTTCTTGAAAGCAAATTTGGCTTTCTTGTAATATAATGCCTTTTGAATATTATGTCCAATGTAATTTGATGGTAAAATATATTTATTTAGCAATGACGATATATCAACTTTAAGTTATTGAATCACTGGTGTGATTTTAAAAAATATTTTTTGTATGACTATTACTGGATGACCAGACACATCAACCTGGAATTATTTGGGAATCTTAGTAGTTTTATCAAAACAGTTTGTAGAGAATGATACGAAGGAACACCTTTTATCTTTTTAACATATTACAATCATTTATAAATCCATATAATACTGTTGGATTCTCTAGATAGATTTACTGGGGCCGATTTGATAATACCGTTGGATTCACTAGATAAGTTTATTGAGACAGGGTTTGAAATTGAGGCTCTCGAAAGTAGGAGGATGGCTCCTAAGAGAGGGAGGAGAAACTAACGGAGGGAAAACTGCCACTATTAGCTTGGTGGGACAAGACTCGAATCATGCACACTTTGTTGGTCTAGGAAGTGTTGCCTCCACTGAGCCAGCACGTCACGTATACGAGGAAAAATTTTTTTTGTCTGAGTTCTGTAGAGTAAAGATAAGGACAATGATAGAATAACAAAGTCCTATAAAATTTAAATAAGTTGCATTCAATCAAATCAACGCAAAGAGGTACCACACCCTATTCCAAGTGAAAGTAGGAACATAATATTGATGGCACTAAGTGTGTCCTACATTTTTTTGGTATGGGTAAGTTATTTTCCTTATTGGTGGAGTTACGTTATGTAAATAATAGTGATTAATTTTAATAAAATCTTTGCAACTCATTGATTTGCAGTCATCATGACCCCTTAAGACCATCACTATGCACTAGACACCAAATCATTAAGCAACAACTTGATTTTTACATTGGATAATTATTATAGTACTTTCGTCAGCTCTGAATGGTTTCTATCAACGTGGGGATCAAATTACATGGTTATGTGTCGAACAACTGAAGATTCACCATAAACTAGGAGGAAGATGCAACAACATATCACTGCTATTGTTGCTAAAATGGGAGATCCTGAATTTTTACTTTCTGCTAGAATAAACAATATTAACGGTCTTAGTCAAACTTTAATATAGTTAAAAGAAGATTATCGACAGGTTAGATAAGAGAAAATCTATCACTTGTTTTAAGAAAACTCTTTTTCAATTTAAAAATCCCTTGATCTTCCTTTCTTAAAAAGAAAACAACAAATTTATATTTTTGTTAATCTGGTTAGACTTCATAACTCCCTAAATTATAGAAAAATTACCAAAGAACTTGTAAATATTGCTGGCTTGCTTTAACACTTGCTTTACTAAGATTTCTTGTAAGATACATGTAAGGGAAGGGAAGAAATTTTTTAGTTCTTAGAAACAACTAAGGAAAGTAGCGTAAGTGTGCTTGCTTTTTCTTTCATTCATTAAGAAGAATATATATACATGAGGTTTGAGCTATTAGACAAGCACAAATGGAAGATATTATTAAAAGGACAATAATAATTTACAGAGAAAAAATGTAAAGATTATTTGTCAAGACTTAAAAAGAAAACAGTAAAGATTCTTTACCGACTCTTTGTCTTCTAATAAGGCTTCAAAACAGTTAATGGAGAAGTTTGCCTCTTACTTTCTTCACGTGTTTGAAGTGTTCAAATTATGACAAGCTTCATCATCAAATCCTCCATCTTCTTCCACTATGTTGTCTTCAGTTAAAAAATAATAATCCCTGTTGGCTTGTTCTTGGAGCTTCTGAAGTTATATGTTGGCATCATCACTAAGAAAGATCCAAGGAATAGGGTATTGCATCTTTGGCTCACTTATTTGTTCCCTAATGAAAATTGACACATGTGGTTTCCATCTAACTGGCCGTGGTCTGTTTAGATTTACACATTGTCAATACTTGGGTGCTTTATACTTCTGAAGGTATTTAACATAGAAATGTTCTTTAGACTTGCTGGTGGGGACCTTTCATTTATCTATTGAACACATCAGTAAATCCTTTACCATTTGTTAAAGACCCATACCATATGCTATTTAATATAATTTGCTAATCTTCGGAAATTTTACCTTCATAACTAGGTAAAAGATTGAAAGGTATTCCTGCGCTTTTGTATAACTTGTATGGTCCTATAGCCTTTTTCTTTCATTCATTAAGAAGAACATATATATATATATATATATATATATGCATGAGGTCTGAGCTATCAGAGAAGCTCAAATGGAAGACATGATAATTACAAAATTTAATTATAATGTAAATTTATAATTACTATTCTGATTTGTTATGATTGTTTGAGGCAAAGTATGCACTTCTCCATTTACTTTGATAGGTATATCTATTAAACAAATAGTAAATTTTACAGGAGTTCTATTAAATTGTCTTAGTAGTATTGATTGATTAAGCTTTGTTTATAACTTTCTGGAACTAGATTTTCATGTATAATACTTTTATTAGCACTTGTATCTATCTTGTCTTTGG
This sequence comes from Nephelium lappaceum, assembly GCA_021234005.1. Lineage (NCBI taxonomy): Eukaryota > Viridiplantae > Streptophyta > Magnoliopsida > Sapindales > Sapindaceae > Nephelium > Nephelium lappaceum. The sequence continues at coordinate 199,362 of JAIZFV010000027.1, forward strand.
TATTTAATTTATTATTTTTATATAGAATTTCTCCATCAATAGTTAATAGTTTACTACCTGCTCTACTTTTTTTGAAGCACACTACTTGCTTTATTTACTTCTCCATAATCTTTATTTTCTATACACTTTTTACAATTGTATTGATCATTATCTTTATATCCTTCACTAAAGTTTTTATCACAGATTTTATAGTTTTTACCTAATAATGATACAATTTCTTCCATAACATTTATATCACTTTTTTTTGTATCAGTTAAGTTGGAAAGCTCTTTATAATCTTCTTCAATACTGGACTCACTATTTTTTAATGCACTATCACTATCACTATTTATAAATAAATAGTCTGCATTTGATAAATCTTCTATTCTAAGTATCTTAAACTTAAAAAGGAACATAAAAGGAGAAGCAAATTCGGAGAAAGTGAGAAACTACCCCAATAATAATAATAATAAACCAACATTGAAGGGAAAATGAGATTGAACTCCCAATGTTGACACTTTTTATCATTACATAACTTCACCAACCGTGTAAAAATGGAGGGTCCTTTGACTTCAGGCCTTCACACAGCAGTTGAAGTAGCTCAAAAAGCTCCTCCTTGTCTGTTCAAGGATGAACAACCAAAATCATCTTAGAACCAAATTACCCAAATCAAAAAATTATGATTCCTATTAAGTCATTAAGCATAAATTTTTAATCATTCTAACGGATCATATTCAATCAATTGCAATAACTCAATCATCTTTTTTGATAGATTCCGTTTGTTTCTCAGGGAGGATAGGTGGCTAAAAACATGTAAGAACTACCATTTATGAGAGGTTGCAAGATTTGTTGCATGTGATCCACTGGCAACCCCTGTTTTGGTGGCCTAGTTACATATAAAGATATGATCATGAATCAATTTCAAATACAACCAACCATGCTTCCCTCTGTGTGGGCAGACATAGAATTCTGAAATTCTTAAAAAAACATTTAGACGCCCTTTGTACTGATCCTTTGAACCCCACATGTTTTGATCAGAAATCAAGCCCTCAAAATCCACATGAGAACCATTATCAGCAGACTCAGCAGAATCATACCCTCCAAATCAGATCCTAAGTTGTATATTAATTAAAATTTTAAAACTTAGATGATTTAGTACATGAATGTACTCGTAGACCTACTTAATAAGTAATCTTCAACACATATCTAGCACTGCCACTTATACATTAAGCTTTAAATATTATTACAATTAACATAATCCATGATTAGGCCTGTGCCTTAAGATAATCAAACTGTCATAGTCCTTGAAGCTATCCATGGTAATATCAAAAACATCAGCACTGAAAACTCAGTCAAGTATACAAATTGACCATTGCATATTCGGTATTATAGTGCATTGAACTCATTATACGTAATGAGACACGTTTAACATTCAAAAACCCATGACTGGTTGATTAAATAAACCTATACTCAACCGACCGTCCTCTATCCTGCTACCATTAGCAAACAAATCAAGTTGACGGATTGATTATTTCATCTGAACCATCTAATACGCTCCAATTGCTACCAACTCGATACCAGATATTGACCCACAGGATGTAATAACAACAACTAAGCCAATACCCCACCAACAGAGCACATGTATACCATTCTCACAATTTTCATTTTATTGTCTAGTTCATTTTGCCATATTTAGAATTACCAACTACAACTATTACACAGTTCTATTCTGATTTCAACGCATATCCATTTGTCATGTTTAGAATTTCCAACTACTACTTTTGAACATTTGCATTCTGATTTAAATGCATTTTATCCGATTATGTTACCCAAAAAGCTCAAATCTTCAAAAAGGTGTAGCGAAAGGAAGAAATGTACGGTTGGGCTGGGTTGACACATCCCTCTTGTTTTGCTTCCACATTTCCCTGATTTTTGAGAAATGCATGGAGTAATCAGGCAACTGCCCCCTCTGGTCCTAGTCCCCAAATTGTGGCACTGAGAGCCATGGAGTATTTCTCTGCATAAACAAAGCAAACAACACAACCATATCAAGATTCAATTTTTTCAATCAATGCACGAGCTGAAAGTTGATTTAATCAAACCCCTTTACATTAATAAGCTTGAGAACCATAAACAATTCATGACAACACCAATTCAGGTGACTTTACAGTAAAGGTTCATCAAATTAGTCAGCTTTTCAAGTAATTTTTAAACTTCAAAGCTCCTTGAAAAGGATCAAAGTTCATAGATTTTAACACAAATTCAATAGAAAAGATCCAAATACCTACACATACAAAACAATTTATACAAACATATCATTGAATAGATGAACAGAAGACAGCTTTGACTGGTTCTCATCTTTGAAAATAGTGTCATGATTGCCTTTGAATGGGGTCCCATTAAAGATTAAAAAGCAAACTAAAAATTTAGACAAAAATTACAAAAAAAAAAAAAAAATATTACCCACATAGATTGCAACTTCTGCTTGATAATCTAACTAAAAGTTAAGTATACAAAATTAGATTGTAACCTGCTTTGCAGTAAAAGCAAGTGAATGGTGTCAAGTTTGAGTAGACCTCCTGATATTTCCAATTTTCAAATTTGCACAATGCGGATTTTAATCTCATCTCAAGATTACATAGATGAGCTACTCCAAGCAGATATCCATCAGCTAATAAGTGAAGAGCTCAACATTTTGGTTTTATAATGCTATCATCGCCAATGTTTCCTCAATCATTCAGTAGAAGTGCAAGTAGTATCAGGAACATAACCTATCCCCTTGATTTGCATAATCAAATTGTCCAAAACTGAATATGTCAGGTTGGTTTCAGAATGACTTTTGTCTCTTGCAATAAAAGAGTGGACCTCATTATCCACTTCTAGCCAACTACGACCAGGTTCTTTCACAACCCCATCAATGTCCATTCTCTCCCTTACCCTTTTACATCTGCCCACATACCTTTACATGCATAAATGTTTGAAAGTAAAGTGTATGAACCACTATCCATTGGATCAATGGAAATTGCCATATCTGCAGCATGTCTCCCCAGTTCAACGTTACCTGCAACTCTACATGCACTGAGCAGACTCCTCCATACAACTGCAGCCGGTTTTATTGGCATCTTCTCAATGAACTCCTTTGCTTCATATAGTTTACCAGCACGGCCTAACAGGGAAACCACACAAGCGTAATGTTCTGTGCCTGGTTCGATTCCAAATTCTGCCATAGATTTAAAGTGACGGAGTCCATCTTCTACAAGTCCTGCATGGCTACATGCTGAGAGCAGTCCCACAAATGTGACATAGTTAGGTTTTTGTCCTTCTTTCATCATTTCTTCAAACAACAAAAGAGCTTCTTCAGCTTCTCCATGATGTGCATATGTAGAGATCATAGAATTCCAACATGCAATATCTCTCCGTACAGCTGAAATAAAAGTTTTATGAGCTTCTTTAAAGCTTCCACATTTTGCATACATATCTACAAGTGCATTTGTAATGAATGGATCAAACTCCAAACCCAGCTTTATCAGGTGGTTATGGAACTGCTGACCATGTTGGAGACTTGCCAGGTTACTGGCTGCTGTGATTAGAGCAGCAAAAGTAAATTCGTTAGGTCTTTCTCTTGATAACTGTAGCTCTAAGTAGAGTTTGAGAGCCTCTTCATTTTCCATCTGTTGGGTATAACCAAATAGCATTGCATTCCACACAACAATATCTTTCTCATTCATCTCCTCGAACACAATTCTAGCATCCTTAATACAAGAACACTTGGAATAAACATCTATTAGAGCACTTCCAGCAAACAAGCCCAAGGAGACTCCATACTTGATGATGAGACAATGAATCTGCTTGCTCAATTCCAAGGTAAACAATGCAGCTGATGCACCAAGGAGGCTAACAAATGTCAAGAGGCTTGGAGGGACAGACCCACATGTCATCTCACGGAAAAGATCCAATGCATCCCAGAGCTTCTCTTGTCTTGAGTAACCTTCTATCATTGCATTGTAGGAAACCACGTTATGATCAGTCATGATATCAAAAACTATTCTTGCATCACTTAAGGAATCACATTTCGCATACATATCAACCAAACCATTTTTCACAAAATCATCCGACTCAAGATTGACCTTGATAGAGTAAGCATGCACTTGTCTCCCCTGCTCTAATGCCTCAAGTGAACCACATGAATTCAGAACACTAGTACAAGCAAACCCATCAGCCTTCCAGCCTGACCATGTCATCTCCACAAACAGACTCAAGGCTTCCCTATCAAACGAATTCTGCATATACCCAGCTATCATTGTGGTCCATGAAATAACATTCTTAACCACCATCCCATCGAAAAGCCTCCTAGCCAATTCTACTCTGCCGCACTTCCCATAAAAGTCCATAAGCCCATTAATAACCGAAACATCCATTTCCACTCCCCTCCTCAAAACATGAGCATGAATTTGCTTCCCACCTTCAACAAACTCAAGCATTGAACATGCACTCAACACACTCGAAAGCACATATCTATCAGGAACAACATCAGTCTCTCTCATCCGCTCAAATAACTTCAACGCCAAGTCACTCCTCCCACTCTTCACATACCCAGTTATAATTATAGTCCAAGAAACAGCATTCTTCACCAACAATCCATCAAAAACCAATCTTGCATCATCCACACCACCATTTTTCGCGTAAAAATCAACCAACGAAGTCCCCACATAAACATCTTCGCCGAAACCACTCTTCACAACAAAAACATGCATTTGCTGACCCACACAGCCACCCAACTGCGTGCAGGCACTTACAACACTAGCTAAACATACTCATTCGGCCTCTGCTCACAACATTCCAACAACCCAACAAACAAAACAAATGCTTCCCGGCTATAACCATGTTGGGCATACATAGAAACTACAGATGACCAAGAAACCAAGTTCCTGTCACACATTTTATCAAACACCATACGCGCAGCACACAAATGACCCGCTTTAGAGTACTTGTGCAGCAACATGTTGGCCAGATAAGTGTCTGAGTGCAACCCATTTACAAAAACTTGAGCGTGAAGCTGCTGATGCTGCAAAATGTGGTCTGGCACGGCAAGTTGCAAGAGGTGGGCCAAATGGCGTCGCTTCCTGCGGAGATGATGGAGAGTGACAGATTGATTGTCTTGCTCGACTACATGTAGAGCTATACTTGACAAGTTGATGAAGCGTTTTTTGTGTGATGTTATTGTGGTGATAATGTGCCTTCAGGAGTGTCAATTGGCCGCAGATTCTCATTGTAAACCAACCGCATGTTCATGTTCACTTCCAAATATTGCTAATGGGCCTTCTTATTTCTTTTATGATAGCCATTGGTCTTTTATTTTTTATTTTTATTTATTTTTCATATATAATGTTTGAATTAAATATGAAAAACAACTATATTAATAATTTTAATAATTTAAAAATTAAAACGCATTAATTTATTACACGATCATATAAACTTTCAAGTATTGTTAGTCTGCCATTTTCCCTTTAAGAGAGGAGTGAGAAATTTTCATCTAACAACTTTAAAATTATTGTGGGTGTTCGAATTAGCATTTGAAAAAAAAAAAAAAAAAAAAAAACAAAAGAGTGCTTTGAGCCTGATTCATGCTCATGGACTCTACTCACAGAAAACTACAATTGACATCCTTATTTATGAACTAATGATTTTATTTATGATTTTTTTTAAAAGTTTTATTTGTGATATTGGTGTGCTAAAAAAACTATATTTTGCATTTTATATTAATTAAAAAATTCACTCTAATTTTAACTCTATTAAAGAGGAAAAAAAACACTTTTTCAAGAGATTGAAAATAACAACAATGAAATCTATCCATCTTATCATCTACAACAGAAATACAAAACTTTTAAGAGCTTGGACCTGTAGTGGGATCATTTTGATAAGGTAGAAGTTAAAATCATTCTATTATATATTACCTAACAATGAATTCGAAACAAAATTGATCACAATCAATTGTATTCATTTGTGGGTTTAATGGATGTGAGCGATACATGTTTGGTATGCTCCTATTAGATAGAATTTTGTTATTTCTATTATAATCAAGTTAATATTTTATAAAACTTCTGTCTACGGCTGAAAATTTAGGGTTTTGTGCTTTTGTTATATTATTAGTATAATAAATTTATTGGTATCATATTATGTGAAAATAATATAAAATCTTTGGAACAATGAGATGTTTACAATGAAAGCAAACAACGTGGACTAAAGAGTATTGTAAAAAGATGATATTGAATTTGGAAGACATTTTCGGTCTCACTCTTTCTTAAGTTATAGTTGGCAATGTTTAAAAAAAATTAGTTTAATAATTTAATAATTTAAAAGCTAGAATACAACGATCAATTACATGGTCATGTTTTTGTTTTTTTCAAGTAATGCTAGTCTGTCGTTTTTCCTTTAAGAGGAGAGAGAAATTTCATTAAACAACATTAAAATAATTGCGAGAATTCGAATTAGCATTTGCCAAAAATAAAAAGAGTGCTTTGAGCATGATTGATGTTCATGAACTTTACTCACAGAAAACTACAATTGACGTCCTTTATTTATGAACAAATGATTTTATTTATGATATATATATTTTTATAAGAGTTTTATTTGTGATATTGGTGGTACTAAAAAGCTTTATTTTGTATTTTTTATTAATTAAAAAATTCACTCTAATTTTAACTCTATATAAGAGGAAAAAAAACACCTTTTCAAGAGACTGGAAACAACGACAATGAAATCTATCCATCTTGTAATCTACAACAACAACAATGAAAACATCTTATAATCTATTCATGATATGTTATAATAATAAGTAATAATTTTTGAAAAATGTTTTTTGAAGGATTTAAAAAATATATTTTAATAAGCGTAATATTATCATAACAAAAATACATAGTTATTGAAACTACATTTAAAAAAAATATGCTTATGGACTATGAAGTACATAATATTAATCAAGGGTATCTTTGTAATTTTCTCTTAATCCATTTGATTCAAAATCAAAGTAAAAATTTTAATGAGAATATTGCTAATTTTGATTATGATTCCTACAATTGAAGTAAACAATTTATTCTAACTGCATACTAGTTCGGTTCCAGACCATTTGATAACATGTCGTAGCTTTAATCTTTTTAATTTTTTTTTCAATCTAATAGCAAAACTAGCAATACATCTAGAAGAGGATGAAGTCCCTGTGAAAAAGAAAAAAAAAAATGTTTTCTTCAAATGATTGAGATTATGATATTATTTGGACTTAAGACATATGGCTAAGCCAAATATTTTTGGATGATAATATATTAATATTGATCTAGGTTCGAAATGAACTTAAAAAGTACTTTTACTTTAATTTCTTATTAATATTATTTCAAAACCTTCCGATATGGTACAAGTTAAAATCATTCTGTTATAAATTACCTAACGATGAAGCGAAACAAAATTGATCACAATCAATTGTATTCATATGTGGGTTTAATGGATGTGAGCAATTAATACATGTTTGGTATGCTCCTATTAGATAGAATTTTGTTATTTCTATTATAACAAAGTTAATATTTTATAAAATTTCTGTCTATCTGAAAATTTAGGGTTCTGTACTTTTGTTATATTATTAGTATAATAACTTTATTGGTATCATGTTATGTGAAAGCAATAGAAAATCTTTGGAACAATGAGATGTATACAATGAAAGCAAACAACGTGGACTAAAGAGTGCTGTAAAAAAAATGATAGTGAATTTGGGAGACATTTTCGGTTTCACTCTTTCTAAAGTTAAAGTTGGCAACGTTTGGTGAGCTCGTGGCATCTACATATAGGAGGTTAGGTAGTATATTAACAATGGTAACGAGTATTCGCAACCAAGAAAATAAGTTAGAACAGTGACCAACTAGAAGCAACAGAAATTTACAAAAAGAAATTTACAGAAATTAACAATGGTAACGAGTATTGGTGCTGAAGCACTAACTAGAAAGCAGGAATGCACTAACATAATGGGTGCTCAAATCTAGCAGCACTTATCCATAATCTCATATAATTATTTAACTAACAAAAAGACCAAGTCAACAAGAGCTACCACATCTCCACTGCTTCGTGGCCTGCATGACAGGTTCATACATACATATCATAGAAGCTACTTTTAAACGTGCTTGGTTGTCCATTTTAAATGGCTTCTCATTTTTAATAAGAATAGAATGCCCCCCATGTTACAAGGCATGGTAAGCATGTTTCTTCACCACGGCAGCTGCATGTTTCCGGCCGGCAATATGAGAATCTAAGGCCGTCTGGCTGTTGCACACCACATTGCAGACAGTGCAAATGCGCACATCAACTGCTGCTGTTCCACTTTCTACAACCTTCCGTTTCTTCGTCTCAAGATCATCTACTAGTGTTGACTGTGACTTTGCTGTTCTCTTCTTCTGCAATACATAAGAACCACCCATTTCGATTAATTGATCATCTCAGGAGCAACAAGTTTAATACGTTAGTTTGATGGTGACAAACAATAGGTTAGGCTAGATGGTTAATTAATTAATCACCTGAGCAGCATGTTTTTTCCCAGAAAGAGTTGAGCGATTGCTTCCTCGCTATAGCAAGCAACATTGCATATTGTATCAGATCATCCCTACAGATATCATTTGTCCAATCATTCTACCACAATCTGGCTAGGCGTAGTGTAACAATTTTGCAATGTTGCAGCCCTCTGATGTTTCTTTCCGGACACGTGTTGCGCATAATCAACTTTGCTACTGCAATCAACTCTGCAAACCTCACAACCGCATTTGTTTGAATGACCTTGCTTTGTTTTGGCACATTGTTATTATTCCCTGCAGAATTCGAACTTGACCCCTGAAAACACAAATTGTTAGTCTGAATAACAAATAATTGTTAATGTACAAAAGTATAGAATGAAACTGAATACTATATATGCATGTCTATGTACAACCCTACATGTATTCATGATATCTATATAAACGAAATCATGAGCATGCAAAAGCGTATCCATTGGTACTCACAAGTTTCTGCAGTATCCATTGATAATTACTCTTCATGACAAAAAAACATAGCAAAATTAAAACCTCCAACTCATAAGCAACAAGTGATCCAATCTTAAACACCATCCCTCTCTATTGATTGCAAAAACATAAGACAGAAAAAGATGATGCAACAATAACTTAGCTAGTTAAAACTTTCCTTTGTTTCCTTTCTTGTAGTAGTCTTTTTTTATCAAAAAATAAAAAAAAATAAAAATAAAATCAGTCAAATTAGTATTTTCATACCATCAACCCACGCTAGATAGTAATGCTATAAAACATTGTTTATGTAACAAATCAGTTATGTGCACAATTTTTATAAACTACGGTACTGCCAAACGAATAACAAGAACATGACTATAATCTTTCTTTATTATTACCTGCATACACAAAAATTACCGAGAATTCTGTATTAGGTTCTTAATGAATATTCAATGATGAATGATGTCAAAAAATAATAAAAGAAACCCACAAAAGCAGCAATTATGTAAAATTTTGGAACTATGAAACAAAGTTTACTAGTGGGTTTCGAATGTTTTGTTGCCCGCTCGAATGAAAATTCACATAAGCAAGACTTAGAGGTCTCATATCTAAGTCTAACGCGAGCAGCCTGTCTGGTGACACAATTTGCAGAAGCCGTATTGGGGTCCGGCTCTGCAATGGGAGCTATGACTAGAAGAGGGTGGATGTTTTGTGTGTTGATTTGGTCCATGTTGAAGAAAATTATGGTCTGGTTAAGAAGAATTGAAGAAGGACTTAAATTGCTTTTAAGGTCATGGGTGGATCTCTGTTTATGTAGCTGTGTCATTATCATTGGGTTCATTGGATTCCGTTCAAGCTTCCATATATCATATAAACAGCTTTATTTGCCCAATTGGCAAAGTTGTTTCTTTATACTGTCAATTAATCTCCAAGAAGAATGTTGAAGCAGTAGCCATGTCAATACATATATGAGCAAGTCGACAAGTGTCTAACTTGGTGGACATTGGGTTGTCATGCAATGAATGAATAAGAAGATGGACATTCGGTGGGCCAATCAAATGAAAATAGTCCATTCAAAAAAGACAAATTACTATATATATATATATATATAGAGGTCCATCCATCAATTTGATATATACTGGGTCAACTTAAATAAGACATGATAAAACAAAGAGGAAATTAGATTGGTTGGAGCATGCCTTCCAAATTTCATTCATATAATTAAATATGATCTATGCTGTTAATTTTTACATTTCATGGCACCGAAAGTGGTGAATAATGTAGTTGTGTCTATGTTGTATTTAATTAGCCCTCTAGCATAATTTGTAAATTTTAAGGGTAATGATTTAGGATATGTTTTACAAACACAAATAAAGTTTAGATCAACTTGAAAACAAAGTAATTATTTTCAAGTTGATCTAAACTTCAATGTGATTTATTTGGGTTGATACATAGTGAGTTAGTAACTATAAGTGGGATGTATTTGGGTTGATACAAACAAGATATAGTGAGTTAGTAACTGTAAGTGATCAACATTAAGTGCAAACTTCCCAAGATATTCATGGATGCACTCAATATGCCATATTGTATATTCCATTCAAATCATATAATGTCGATAAAGATAATCACTCATGTTCATTATGATTTCATATAGTATAAGATTAAATGAAAGATGTACGATGCGTCTAAATACAGTGTTATTTTTGATAATTTTTTTCTATCAAAATAGGATATTCATGAAGTTAAGAAGGAAATAACTCACAAAACGGTGTAAAAAGAAGGAAAAAACTCTCAGAACGATGTAAAAACTTTGTACCATGAATTTTTAAATATGGGATATTGAATTGCCACTTCTTTCTTCAACCAAGTTTAAGTGCAAGCACATGGGGGAGCCAGAAAAGAGTATATTTGTATTAAATGTTGTAAAAGCTTTTTGTTTAAATGCGGTAAAAATGTTTGGAACAATGAGATATTGACAACGAAAGCAAACGATGTTGAGTAAAGAGTAGTGTAAAGATGATATAGAATTTGGAAGACATTTTCGGTCACTCTTTCTAAAGTTAAAGTTGACCATGTTTGGTGAGCTCGTGGATTCTCTAGGAGGTTAGGTGTGTCATGTGTGGAATGTATTGTCTTCAATAAGGCAGTCGCAAGTCAGCGTCAGCAATTCAACATAATAACTTGTGATCTTTAATTGATTTTTATTATTATTATTATTATTATTATTATTATATTACATGTACAATTACAATGATCCTAATAGTAGGGAAAGAGAGACCCACACTAAGTGGAAAAACTGTCCTCTAACTAGTGGAGGAACTTATAAGTAATTTATCTATACACAAATAGACTCGAAGGTAACTGTCCACTTCTTGTGGATGTGGGTACTCGAACTTAACCATTGCTTGTGAAAACGGGCTGCAGGGTTTGACTATCATGCCAAATCACTTGACAGTTTGATTTGGTTTTATTTGTATGCTATTGATTAGGGATATATGGGCTTCTTAGAGTTTATTTATAACACATCTGGTATTACCGTTGCCTTGATATGATTTGTTGGTCAAAAGTGCTTATTTAGTTTGGTACTATTTCAGGTTCAAGTTGCCATCATAGATGATATTTACCCAAAAAAAAAAAAAAAAACCACACACACATTTGGCATTTAAAACAATGTTTAAGATGTATTTGGTGTATGAGGTTGGATTAGATTATTTTAATGAGATTGAATTGGATTAGATTAAATTAGTAATATAGTATGTTTGATGCAATATGAGATTGGATAAATGAAGGGAAAAATTGATTTTAGATTAATGCGGAAACATGAATTTTAAAAAACTTTTCTATAAAAGTGTCTGATTGATGCTAGTAATGATAATTTAGCAATTTTAAATTAATAAGATCGAATCTTATATTACTTGAAAATTCATATGATCTCTTTTGATAAATAGATTCTTCACCACTCTATCTTTCTTATTGTGTCTCTTCACCAAGAATTGTATGTGTGGGGCACGAATTTAAAGAATCATTCACTTTTTTTCACAAAAGAAATTCTACAACCAAAAGAGAATGGGAAGGCTACACAAGCATGGAAGATTCGGCCACCCTCTAGATGTTCGACGATAGTGGCCAACTCTGGAAATTAAGGTTCTTGGTTTTCTTTATGTATGTTGGATGGCTAGGGTGAGGAAATTGAATAAGTTAGGTTGATTGATTCTCATATAAAACGCCTTTATATTGATCATTTTAGGGTTTCTAATTGAGAAGGAAACATTTCTTTATAATTAGAATATCAATTCCAATTTAGAAATCCAATTTTAATAGTAATCTGATTTCCAAATTGGAAAATCTAATTTTAATTTGATAATCCAATTTCCATATCAATTGAGATTCACAATATTCAATTGTCTTCATGGATTAGCTATAATTAAGAGTGAGACTATTTCTTCTGAAGGCTCTTCTTTAGAGAGAGCAAAATGCTCTCCCACCTTTAAGAGAGAAAACTTCATGGTAGTCTTTCCTGGTAGATCGCGTAAGCTTTTTAGTGTTCTTTTGCTCATTCCCTTCTCTAATCCTCGATACTTTTTTTGGTCTGGTTTGTCGTTGATGTCCCTTTGGTTTTTTGGAGGCTTTTAGGGTTGGATCCAGTTGCTAATTGGATTTACGCTCTAAAAACAACGATTGTTTGGTTTTGTTATGTATCTTTCAAGTGGTGGGTGAAATTAGTAGTTGTGCCTCATTGGTGCTTCAAGGCAGTGATGGATACTAGAGATCTTCATTCTAATTTAGGTGTTGCAATCATAGATCTCTTAGTACTTTAAGGAAGATTTCAAGTTCAAGAAGAAGATTGATTGTCGTAGGGGTTCCTTCTGATGCACCTTACCCTATCTCCCTTAGTCATCCTTTGTTCATACCTTTTGGGTTCGAAGGTTGGTACTGTGTAATTTATCAAGTGATACTGATTTTCTTTCATATTGTGTTTCTTGTTTAAGTGTTTAGTTGTTGTGGTTGGCTGATTCAGTGTTGCATAACCATTCCTATGTATGGGAACTGCTTGGTCTTCCAACTGGACCTTCCTTATTTGATCCTTTGAATAGGACAAGCTCCGGTTTATATGCTTTTCTGGTAGCCCAATTTGGCTAGCTTTAGGGTTGTATCTTGTGGTTCCCAAGTCTGAGATAGTTGATTTATAATATCCAGTATTGAAAAAAAAGATTCAATATTCATTAGTTACTTTGACTTTTTCAAAATCCATGATTATTAAATAAATGATTCAAAATCATTATTTTCTTTTATGTGGAGAATTACCACAAGTACCTACAAATTTGAGATTCACAAACACGTACAAGTTTTGATTTTTTTGCAACGTTCTCCTTTAAGTAACGGATTGATTGGATTTGTCCGTGATCACTTTGACCGTTTGAAAGATGTTGAAAAAAACGAAATTGCCCTTAAGTACTGCAAAATCTTTAAGGGTTGATTTGAACTAAATGAATTATCAATATATCCTTAACTGAAAATCATCTTCAATCTCCATCTTTCATCTTTAACCAAAAACATCATCATCCAGCAAAATCATTAACATCAATCATCAACTCAAAATTCATCAATTCAATTAATCAACAAAAACCAATATTCATCACAAAAAATACCCTAAACCACCCACAACCAACTCCAAAACAATCCAAACAACCAAACTGATTTCGAACCCAGAGCTAGGTTCAAACTTCATTCATTGAACTAGATCTGGTTTGCGAATTCATTTGAACCCAATTCTGGGTTTGAATGGTTCAAACCCAGCTCTGGGTTTGAATCATTCGAACCAGTTTTGGTTTTGAATGGTTGAACCCAGCTCTGGGTTTGAACGAATTCTAACCCATAATGGTTCGAATGATCTCGAACCCAATTCTAGGTTTGAATCATCTAGGTTCGATTAAAGAAGAAGAAGAAGAGAAAAAAAAGAAAAGAACAAAGAAGAAGAAAAAGAGAGAGACAGTGACAGGTTAGAATAAGAAGAAGTGAGAGAGAGGAGAGAGATGGGTTCGAATGATTCGAACCCAGATTTGGGTGTGATTAGAAAAAGAAGAAGAAAAGAAGAAGTAGAGAAGAAGAAGAAGAAGAAGAAAAAGAGAGAAGAAAGAGACAATGACCAGTTAGAAAAAGAGGAAATGAGAGAGAGATAAGGGAGACAAGATTTATTTTTAATTTATTTTTTAAATTAACCTCCACCATTTATTTCAGATGGACGGTGAAGATCTAATTAAAAAACATTTTAATTAAATTTTTATTTTTTTCAAATTAATCTTCATCGTCCATCTAAAAACATGGACGATGGAGATCAGATTCAGTTTATTTTTAATTTATTTAAAATTTTTATAATTTATTTTAAAAGAAAATTAAAAAGTAAATTTATTAAGGGGTAATTTCATTTTTTAATATTTTTTTCATAGTCAATCTTATCCAATAACGGTTAAATCAGTAAATCCGTTAGTAAAGGGAGGACATTGCAAATAAACCAAAAATATGTAAGAACTTGTGAATATTAAACTTTGAGGTAGGTTGAGGGTAATTCTCCTTTTTTTATGTAATAACTAGGATTTGGACTCATAATCTTTGTAGACAAATAATTAAATAATTAACAGTTCATAATTATTAAATAAATAATTATTATTTTAAACAATCAAGATTATTTAAAATAACACGTGAATGTGTCTATGTTACATGTGTAACACGTAATTGGATACTCCAATTATTATTATTTTTATTTCCCCCTTCTTATAATGAGTGTGAGCTAGCAATGGGACTAAAATTTGTAATTCTGAGCTTCAATAATATCTAAATTATTAATCAAACTCTTTAATTAAATAATTTACTATTATTAATTTTAAAGTTACTCGACTAAAAACCTAATATTGCAATCGAAATTGTAGATGTTTTACACAATCTGAAGTTATCAATGTTCATTGATTTATTCATTTCATACAGTTCGATCCTCTATAAGTAGGTCATAAAATCCATTATACCTCTATAATTATATATTGTTTCATTAAGTATTGTTGATTCTCTAATGAACAATATATTCATAACAAATTATGAATTTGATCTTTCAATTTATTTATAAATAAAAAGTTGAGATCTTTTATTGTTTAAAATCTGAATTAATACTTAAAGAAACTACTTATCTACTTCTCATAAAAAAAAGTGGATTCCACTATTGTGTAGAGTGTTCCCAACCACCTATTGAATCGTATCTCCAAAGTACGAAGCTATTGATCATAAATATATAATAGACTCACCCATATAAATAAAAAAAAACTATGATACAACAAATAAGAGTCCATAAAACACTTATAAATAAAGATCAATCCATATATGATTATTAAGTGATAAATATGAATTTATTTGTTTAATGGATATTAATAATAAATTTATTTTTATTGTAGTCCAATCCTATATAATCTCTGTTTAAAAAAAAAAAAAAAAAAAACCACCACCCTGTCAAGAGATTGAAAACAACAACAATTAAATCACATAATCTACAACAAAGTACAAAACTTTTAAGCACCCGGATCCGTAGTGGGATCGATATCCAAACTCTTGGTATTTGGACACCCTAAATCGCATAGTACCCAGTCCACACTCTATTAGATGAGTTGGGTTGGATCCAAATCTAAAGCTAGGAACAACCATCAAGCCCAATGTAAACTTTCATTGAACATCATCTTATGACTACAATTAATTTTGATGAAACAATTTAATAAGGGATAACCCAAAAAAATTCTATTGTAGTTTGTAAAATGTATATTTTATCATTGTAATTTTATTTTTATCCAAAATCCCTCATGATGTTAAAAAATTAATAAAAAATGACTATTTTATCTCTTATGACTTTATCATTAATTTGTGATCATCGGAGGTATTGTTGTCCTTTCACATGCCTCTAGAGTATATTTTGAGTGTTTTTATTAATATCAAGGGGGGATTTTATATAAAAATAAAACCATATGTGATAAAATGGATTTTTTTACAAAGTACAATAGGTCTTTGTAGGCCCAAATGTTAAGGAATTCATAAATTGAATAAGAAAAGTCATATTTATTCTACAAGCATCAATTTCTACTTTTTTATATTTTGAAAGAATATTATAATTGTTTTAGTTATTTTCAATCATCCACAAAATTATAATTAGGAAAACGTAAATCTAATTTTTAAAAGTGTAACTTTAACATCTACATACCCATTTTAAGGTGTGTTTAATTGTAGGATTAGAGAGCGAGGATTATGAATGAGAATCATTTTAAGTGTTTATTTGCTTTAAATAAATATGTAATGAGAATGAAAAATGAGCCCTACATATATTTGGGATTATGGAATGGAAATGATATTCTCCCACCCTCTTAAGGATTTTCAATCCCATTAAATATTAAAAAATCTATTCTATCCTTATCTAAAACAAAAACAATAGGCAAATTTGGAAATTAAAAAAAAAAAATTGTGGACAAAAGAACTATTAAATGTTAAAAAGTTGATTTTAACAAGTCTGCTTTATTAATAAATCAATTATGTTATATTGTTCGATTTTTAGCATTAAAATCTATCTGAATATATCAATATGTTAAAATAATTCATGACATGATATAATAATAAATAATAATTTATATATTTTTAAAATATTTTAATAAACATAATATTATTATAACAAAAATACATATTTATTGAAGACTGAAAAAAAGTACATAGTCATTATTATATTTTTAAATGCTTATGGTGTACATAATTTAATCAAGGACTTTTTTTGTAACTTGTAATTAATAATTTCCGATTCAAAATCAAAGTAAACATCTCAATGAAAATATTGTTAATTCTAATTACGATTCCTGTAATTGAAATAAACAGTTTATTTTTTCTAATATTTCATGTCAATTGTAGATCAATCCGATTTTAAACCATTCCACTTACAAGCTAGGAAACGTAACATTAATCTTTTTAATTTTTTTTTTCTTATCTAATGGCAAAACTAGCAATACATCTAGAAGAGGATGAAGTCCCCATGAAGAAAAATAAAAAATGTTTTTCTTCCAATTATTGAGATTATGATATTATACATATGGAATTAAAACATATGGCTCAACCAAGTATTTTTGGATGATAAATATTAATATTGATCTAAATTCTAAATGAACTTAAAAGTGTTACTCTAATTTCTTATTAATATTATTTCAAAACCTTTTGATAAGGTACAAGTGAAAATCATTCTTTTTTCTACCTAACCATGAAGCGAAACAAAATTGATCACAATCAATCGTATTCATTTGTGGCTTTAATGGATGAGGATACATGTTTGCTATGCTCCTATTAGATAGAATTTTGTTATTTCTATTATAATAAAGTTAATATTTTATCATGATGTGAGCAATACGTGTTTGGTTTGTACTTTTGTTTTATTATTTGTATAATAACGTTATTGGTATCATTATGTGAAATCAATAGAACATGTTTGGAATCATTATTTAAAAACTCGGTGAGTTTTATTGAGTTTTCATTGGGTTTTCGCTGATCGGTATTTCGTCAATCTAAGAACCCCCAGATCGGAGGTGCTACTCGTCGGAGGTGGGTACTCGACCCAACTCGATTCAATTCAGCCAAACTCAGCCAACTCAACTAGTCCAACCATCATAAAATTGGCAAGAAATCATCCTAAAAACCACCCAAAAATGGGCCAAAATCCAATACTTCCAACAAATATGCAACAACCATAAACATATCACATGGTCACATGAATGAAAGTTTAGAGAAACAAGTGAAACCTTCACACTTACAGTTCAGCAACGATTTTAAGAAAAGAGACAGTAGTGATAGCTTAAAGGAACAACGTCAATGACACGGAGGGAGAGGGAAGGAGACCTGAATTGTCGTGCAAAGGAGAGAAAGGAGACTTGAAATGGCTAGTGACAATGAAGAGGGATTGGCTTCGACGACAACGACAACTCACTAGAATGGCAACAATGATGGTGACGGCAACGACTCATTGGAACAACAATGGTGACGACAATGTTAAAAAAAGAAAAGGGATGAGAGAGGAGAAGGGAGAGAGAGAGAGAGAGAATATGAGGGTTTTGACCGTATGGTGTGTTTTATATATAGTGAGGATAATTTGGCCATGGTCCTTGATGTTTAAAGAAATGTCAGTTTATGCTTTCAAATTTAAAAAATTATAATTTCTCCCCAAACAATGCTTTCCGAGTACTCGTCGAATAACCGATTACTCGCTACTCGTTGGGTCGCCGGTCGAGTAGCGAGTTTTGGAACCCTATTTGGAACAATGAGACGTTGACAATGAAAGCAAACAATGTGGACTAAAGAGTAGTGTAAAAAGTTGTTGAATTTGGAAGATATTTTCGGTCTCACTCTTTCTAAAGTTAAAGTTAGCCATGTTTGGTGAGCTCGTGGCATCTATTGCTGTTTCATGTGTGGAATGTCACATATTGCAGCATCTTTCCTCGTCACATCAAACTAAGAATAGAACCCAAATGTTACAAGACATGGGAAACATGTGTCTTCACCATGGCAGCATGTTTCTACCGGCAAGACCGTCTGGCTGTTGCACACCACATTGCAAACAGTGCAAATGCGTACATCAACTGCTGCTGTTCCACTTTCTACAACCTTCCGTTTCTTCATCTCAAGATCATCTACTGTTGACTGTGACTCCGTTGCTCTCTTCTTCTGCAATACATAAGAACCATTTCAATTAATTGATCATCTATGGAGCAACAAGTGTAACATGTTAGTTTGATGTGACAAATAATAGGCTTGGCTAGATGGTTGATTAATATTAATCACCTTAGTAGCATGTTTTTTCCCAGAAAGATGTTGAATGAATGCCACCTCGCTATTGCAAGCAACATTGCATATTGTACAGATCCTTACAGAATCAGCAGCAGGACCACTATCCTGAAGCTTCTGTTTTTTTATTTCCAGCTCCTGAGCAGCTGCCATACTTGAAGAAGCCCCAGATGTCATTTGTCCACTCATTCTACCAGTCTGGCTCGGCGTAGTGTAAAAATTTCGCAATGTTGCAGCAATAGAGTTAAGATGGGTTTGCATGTTCCTCTGATGTTTCTTTCCGGATGCGTGTTGCTCATAAACAACTTTGCTAGTGCAATCAACCCTGCAAACCTCACACCGCATGAAAGGTTGATCTACCCAATAGCTATTATTCCCTGCAGAATTCCAACCTGTAGATGATAATGACCCCTGAAAACCCAAATTATTACTATAAATCTGAATAAAAAATAATTGTTAATATACAAAAGTATAGAATGAAAGTACTGAATACTATGCATTTCTATGTACAACCCTTTATGTATTCATGTATAGCTACATAAACAAAATCATAAGCATGCAAAAACGTATCCATTGGTACTCACAAGTTCCTGCAGTATCCGATGATACTCACTCTTCATGACAAAAACGTAGCAAAAAATCACTACTAATTATTACAATGCTTAAAAACAACAAAACTGATGACCAGAGAAATTAATACTATGTGTATTGATTTTGGTTCATGTTGAATTAGGAGGGTTTAACAGATTTTGTTTGTTTTGAAGAAATTATGCCCCGGTTGAAGAAGAAGAACTTGAATTGTTTTTAAGGTTTTGGTATGGGCAATGGGTCTGGTGATCAAGCTTGGATCTCAACTAATGTAGCTGTACATCATTATCGATATTGGGTTCATTGCATACTTTTCAAAGCTTCCATAATGATATACACTGCTTCATTTGCCCATTAGCAAAGTTGTTCTATATTCTATATACTGTCAATTGGTCTCCAAGAGGAATGTTGAAGCAGCAGGCCATGTCATATAACATAACAGATTATAGTAAACAACAAGGAGTAAAGAGTAGTGTAATGATGATATATATTGAATTTGGAAGACATTTTCGGTCCTAATCTTTCTGAAGTTAAAGTTGGCCATGTGTTTGTGAGCTCGAGGCATCTATATATAGGAGGTTAGTGTCATTTGTGGAATTTATTGTCTTCAATAATGCAGTCTCAAGTCAGCACCAACGCAATAACTTGTAATCTTTTAATTTGGATGTTTTTTTGTATGATATTGATCAGGGATATATGGGCTTTTTAGAGTGTATTCATAACACATCCTTATTAATAACATGACAGATTAGGGTTCAGAGGCCTTAGTTTGAAATTGAATATGTGGGAAGAAGTTTGTGGAGTTTCTGGAATTGTTCCTACATGGAAGAAAGAATGATATGTAATTATGTTGTATGATTTTATCCATCAGGGTCCTCTTTGCTCTCATTGTCAGGGTCCATTTGATCAAAATCTAGCAGGTTGTAACGGTATATGCATGACTGCATTTTAGATGCGACTCTTATCAACATGATTTGGATACTCTATTCAACTCTCTCTCTCTCTCTCTCTCAACCATTGTATACATATATATGTTCATTAGTACCTCATAATTTTAAAAAGTTAGGATGAACCAATCAAATTTATCCACTGTATTCTCTCTCCTAAAACAAATTTTCTCTCATATTCAATTAAAATGCAACAAATGAATTCGATTGGTTCATCCTAACTTTTTAAAGTTAGGAGATATTGATGGTAAAATTACTACATATAGTATTTTTAAATCAGATATACCTGATTTTAAAAAGTAAGGACCAATTAATTAAATTTATCTATTGCATTATCTCTTCTAAAACAAATTCTCTTTCTTATTTAATTCAAATACAAATAATGAATTTGATTGGTTGGTTCTTATTTTTTAAAATTAGGTATATCTGATTATAAAGTGTACGTTCACACACACAAAGACTCTCTCTCTCTCTCTTTATATATTTATATATTGGTTGAGACAGATCTATCATCAATTAGATGAGCATAGATTCCCTATTTTTTTTTTTTTTTTTGCTAACTTTTGATAATCTAGTGACATATCAACATAAAAAATCTTAGATGATCAAGATTATTACATTTTTTTTCTCTCATACATCACTTAAACTTAAGCTCTTCTCATAAAAAGTTTAGCGCCATGTTAATGTTGATAAAGAATCCTTCCTCCAGTTAGATATAGTAGGTCAGCTCAAATAAGACATGATAAAACCAAAAGGAAAATTAGATAGGGTTGAAGTATATCATTTCAAGTTTCATTCATATAATTAAATATGATCTATGTTGTTTAATTTTTACATTTCATTGCACCAAAAGTGGTGAATAATTTAGTTGTGCCATTGTATTTAGCTCTCTAGTACGATTTGTAAATCTTAAATGTAACGAACCTGATCCAGTCCCCTCTTGGGCCTCGGCCTGAATGCAAAGGGATTTGGCTGCGATCGGTCCGGTCACCCCATCGTGAGCCTTCCCATCGGCCTCGGCCCACATGGATTTGGTTGCAGGTACTATACAGTAAGTTAGTAACCATAGGTGGAATGTATTTGGGTTGATACAAGTATGATATAGTGAGTTAGTAACTATACCTGATCAACATTTCCAAGATATATTAAGAGATGATGCATTCATACGCCATTTATATTCCATTCAACTCATATAATGTTAATAAAATAATCACTCATGTTTTTATGATTTCATATGTATAGATTCAATGAAAGATGTATGGTGCATCTAAATATATAATGTTACTTTTTGATAATTTTTTTCTAGCAATATAGGATAGTCATGAACAAGTTAAGAAGGAAATAACTCTAGAAACGGATGAGTGTAGAAGCCTGTACCATGAATTTTTAAATGTGGGATATTGAATTGCCACTTCTTTCTCCAACCAAGTTCAAGCGCAAGCACATGGAGAAACCAGAAAAGAGTATGTTTGTATTGAATGTGGTCAAAGCTTTTTGTTTTTTGAGAATGGAGATATTTCTAGAATTATGTGTGTATGTAGATGTGCCTGTTAGAGACAAAGAGAGGGGGCTCAAATAGAACGGCAAACAAGCTTTGGGAATAAAAGTCAAGTGAAAGAGACAAGCAAGTACCAAAGTGTATCAGACAAATTCAATTCACTTTGAGTTTTTTCAATCCCACCAATGTCCCACGGCATTAACCATTGTTGTTTGGCTCTATCACTTATTATTATTATTTTTTTTTAATTTATCATCATAGATTTTTTTTCTAAAAAAATAAAGTCAATTCTCTTTGAAGGAAATTATATTATGTGTTTTTTAACCCTAGATTTTTTTTTTTTTTTTTGAAGTAACCCTAGATTATTTTTAAGGGTTTTGTATGAACAATGGATTTGGTGAGCTTGGATCTCTACTTATCATTGGGTTTCTATTGGGTTCATTGGATCTGTTCAAGCTTCATATATGATATAAACAACTTTATTTGTCAATTGACCAAGTTGTTTTTATATGGACTATAGAGACAATGTTGTGTTTATGATAACTGGCCTCTAAGATGGACCGAATCAAATTCAAATCATAATAGTGTTAGGTGGCATGGTGGTTAGTGAGAAATGATAAAATATCAAGTTCGAGTGTGTGTATTCACAAAACTTAAAACCACAATCTGTCTTTATCTCTATCACTCTCCCAAGTATCCCAAGAAGAAAGTTGAAGCTGCAGCCATGCTGCCCCACCACCCAAACTCGTCTTCAAAGTTGGCAAGGAGATAGTTGGCAAAGTTATGAAAATGGTCCACACACTGCTATGGATCCAAGCTCGTTTGAGTTTTACTAGATTTTTAGTTTGAGATTGTTTCCCTTGCATATGTTCTTATTCAATGTCTTTGCCTGATAAATATAGTAATTTAAGTTCAATGTTCTCTTTAATCATGTACATTTCCTGTTAGCTCAAATTATGTGTTCATATGTGGAAGATTTTTGTTGGATGTGGCCCCATATGTGATATAATATTTGAAGGTTTAATAGAATTTAGTAGGTGTTTCAATTGGTCCGTTCAAAAAATTGACAACTCACCTTTCTATTTTTTTTTTTTGAAGAATAATTGAAAACTTACTTACTTTGATGGAAAAACACTACTGAAGAAATCTTTTGAAGTTGATCCTCTTTCTCTTTTAAAGACATACAAAATACAATTACTATCAAACATGTTCCTTTTGTTGGTATGTTTGTGAAAGACAGAGATAAAGACACAGACGCATTTTTCACCTAATACATGAATTTTCATTGTTACAGATTTAATAAGTCCAAGTATGTAACCCTTAGCAAATTAGAAAAGTCTTTTTCTTTTTGAAGCTGACATCGGATTGTTTACAAATCTATCAGAGCCTACCATGATTAATGATATATTATTTATGATCTAAATATCTATTTTAGAATCAATAAATAATTTATCACCATAATAAGGGGAAAAAACTACTAATATAAGACTCAAAAGTTTGTTGATCGGAACTTGATAAGATCAATAACTAATTGCGCAATCCTTATAATTACTCTCATGGTTGAAAGAGAACTATGCCATAATAAGATAATTGTTAACGATGAAAATTCGCATGTGATATCAAAGGGTAATTGTTTAGAGAAAGAAATGAATATTGGTAAAAATAAAGATAACAACCTTAGAAGATCATGAACATCCCTGAGAGCAAGCGTCTTTAAGATCGAAATTCGTTTGCGTGGAAGTATTGTGAAATTGGCTCAAATTATATTGTTATTGGGCCAATTTTTATTATTTAAAAGCTATGGTCCAATAGTTAAAGAGTTTTATTCCAAGCCCAAAAACAAGTTTAAGCCCAATTGTTTTAATGGATAAAGATTACTAAGTAAATTCACATTACTTGCTAAATGGGACATTTAAAGCCAAGCCCAATTGTGATTAAAAGAAAGTCCTTACTAAAGGAGCCTATTGGACTAAATAAGCCCATTTAAAGTCAAGCTCAAGTTAAGCTCAATTGTTAAAAATATTATTACTAATTGAGCCCATAAACCTATTAAGTGAGCTCATTTAAAGGTAAAAGCTCATGATTTTAAATTGGCTTGCTTTGAATACACCCCTTAACTTTCTAAAGGCACGCATTAGTTATAAATGAGTTATTGTATTTAAAATTATTGATTGTGTGTTTACTTTAAAGAATGGAGAATAAGAATGATTACTGGTGTTCATTTATTCTAAAATCATTCTATAATGAGAATGAAATTATGGATCTCATATGAATTTGAGGTTGTGGAATAGAAATTTCATTCCTCCCACGTTACTTGCGAATCTATTCTTATTCTCTTTTGCAAGATAAAAATTCTCTTAAACCCTTCTTAAAAAATAATATAGATACATATATATTAAATCACGACATTTTCTATCAATATATACATGCTTACAATAATATTGTTAAGAAATTTTTTTAACAATATTATTGTAAGCATATTTTTAGATAACATATATATCCAAAAAAAAAAAAAATCACGACTTGATATATAATATAAATACATAATATGTTCTTTGGGGAAAAATATAGATACACAATATTTTTACAATAATATTGTTAAGATTTTTTTTTTTAGCCTATTATGATGAATTACATGACAATAATATGACACTACATCTAAAACACAATTTTGCATATTGTAATTAATTCATAATTTTTAATTAAGGGTATTTTTGTAATTTATAATTAATCTATTTTGATTCCAAAGCAAAGTAAATAGCTTAATGAGAATATTGTCAATTCTATTTCGATTCCTTTAGATGAAGTAAACGACTTATTCTGATTCCGATACATCATTTGATTCTAAGCTATTCCAATTCTAAATCATTCTAATTTATGCAATTGAAGTAAACACACCATGATTGTGTTTTATTCTATCTTATTATAATTAAACATATATATAATTATAACTAAATACAATCAATTGTTATAAATATGATTAACATGTTTAGTTGTAATGAGATATAATAAAATACAAACAGCAATTTTAGAATATAATCAGTTCAAATGTATCAATACCAAATTTTTGTAGATGAGTGTATTATATATTTTATAATACACTTGGATATCGATATATCTAAAACTATAAATGACTGATACATATATATATATATATATATCTATCTATCTATCTATCTATCTATCTGTATGGCAAGCGGACGCTGAGTCCAACTTGGTGGACGCTTTGTCGTGCAAAGAATGAAAGAAGATGGCATTCGGCGGACCAATGCAAATGAGAAAAGTTAATATAAGAAAGAGACAAAAATTTACAAGAATTTGAAATACTTACAAGAAGTATCATTTAAAAAAAAAAAAAAAAAAAAAAAAAAGGACTTGCAAGAATTATTCGAACTTTCAAGAATTTGAAAAGTAATATTAGTAATAGTAATCACTAAGAAATAAGGTCAATTCAATGATAAACATCCTATATTTACATTATAGATGTTGTAATTTAGGTCATGTCCCCAAAACCCAATTTAGTTGTATTCAGGTCATGTACCCAAAACCCGATTTAGTTGTAATAATAATAATAAAATGAGATTGGTTTAGTGATAATTATTTGAAATTTATTATAAATATTTTATTTAATTTTAAAATTTTAAAATCCTCTAACATTCATTCTATAAATCTAAATTAATATGATTTGTTCACGTAAATTTTATATTAATTTTAAACTTTTAAACAACTGTTGACAAACATTGTATATTGTAAATATGATTTGCTATTGCAAATATTTTATATCAATCTTGATTTTGTGGACTTTTAATCTAATGACTAGTATTAGTGTTTTAATAGTATCGGTTCCCAAAAGAAAATATGACCTTCTTATAGTAGAAAATAAAATCAGCACTTGCTTTTAGATTTTCCATTGATTTTAAGAATTGTTTCAAGATTTCATTTTTAAAAATTTTGGATTCTAACCATGACAATGTACAAAAAGACCAAACTATCACTCAATTTAAAAAATAATTAAAATTTTTTATGAAACAAAATTAAAAAGAAATAAAAAAAAATGATCAATCTCCAGACTAGATCTCTACCATCCATCATTATTGATGGACGGTGGAATCCAATCAATCTGGAGATTGGATCTCCAATGCCTGCAGCTTGTCCTTCCTCAATGAAGACAACGAAGAACAATACCAGCCTATGCCAAATCAACAAACACGCATCAATGAACAATGTTTTATTTCTTCATCTTTCATTAACAAACACCAAATTAACATACTGCATTCTTTAAAAAAAAAAAAAAAAATCAACATATTACATTTGAAAAAAAAAAACACCCAAATTAATTATCCTCAATCCACCATATCAGTCGACCATCATCTACCCCATTCATTACATCATCATCAACATCAACCTATCATCAACCCACTATCACCGACATCAACACGCAATCATCATCATCAACCATTTGAGAAAAATTGAAAAAAAAAAAAAAAAGAAAAAGAAAAAAGTGGAAAAATGAACATTGGGTTTCCTTTGTCGAAAACCAAGGGGTCTCTGGCAAAGGAGACCCAACGGTGGGGACCAAAATTGGTCTTCATGCCATGGAGACTAGATTCAGTCTCTACGCGATGGAGATCGCTAGGTTTTCTTCATCGGAGACCCTCGGTTTCCGACAAAGGAGACCCAATGTTCTCCATGCCATTAACGCCGCTCGAAGAAGAAGAAGATGTTCTCCATGCCGACCTCTAATTTTCGAGAAGAAGAAACAGAAAAGGAAGAATAAGAAAAGGAAGAACGAGAAGAACTAGGGAAGAAGAGGAGATAGAATATGAAGATTGGACCGGTTGGAAGAAAATGATAGAAGATGGATATTTTTTTTTTTCATTTTAATAATAGTTTTATTTAATATTTTTTATTGAGCAAATTACAATTTAACTATCCAGTTCAAATTTTAATTCAACATAGCAAGATTTTCAGTGTTATTATATATTTATCCGCTTACCGTTAACATTCCTTTATTAAAATTAACTTAGTAAGGGGTAAAATTATCTTTTGACCTTATATTTTTTTAAAAAATAAATTTTAAAAACTTTAAAATAAATTAAATAAAAAATTAAAATTATATAATTAAATAAGAAAATCATCATCATCACCTAAAAACCAAATTCTTTCTACTTTTCCAATCTGAACCTAAAAATCCGTGTTTCCAGTCAATTGGAAACTCAGATTTCTGGGTTTCCAGTCTTCAATCAAACCCAAACATCATCTTTTCTAATATCATCTTCAATCAAACCCAAAAT